>BGPR01000277.1:546870-693799 GCA_013235015.1 Araneus ventricosus
AACCAGAGTTATTCTGGTAAATTTATCAAATTAAATGGTCTAAATTATCATCTTATTGGTAATAGAACCAGAGTTATTCTGGTAAATTTATCAAATTAAATGGTCTAAATTACCATCTTATTTGGTAGTATTACCTTTGTGTACGGTAATAATACCAAATTCCATACCAAACGGAGTGGTAAATAAACGATATTTTTCTGGTTATTTTACCATAAAGTCATTACTAAACTGCTACGGTAAAAAATACCGTACTTTATGGTGTTCCATATGAGCCAGAGAATACGGTAAATTTTACCATATTCTGGTAGTTTTGACCAGAATTTTTTTTCAGTGTGTGCGGGACTGTTTACACCATACATCTACAGAACGATTTTTGTAACAATATTATATTGAGATGCCTATAATTTTTTCGGTTGCCAGATATTTTCAAAGACCTGGTGATTTGTCTAAACGAGTTATCACAAATTTGCTTTAAATCTTACAAAGATTCTGTTTAACTAAACGCAACGATAAAATCTTTTTCAAAGAAAACCTGCTACTGAAACATCTTTCACCAGCCATAAGAAGACGAAAACAATTTATTTTTTAATCGTTTCTTAATTTTTAAGACGAATATTTCCTTTATGGCCTGCATAAAATTCTGTAGCAACAGATTTTTCTTCTGCTTAAAAAATAAAACATTTGTCCTGTCACTAAAGCATTCTATTTTCATTCGCATCACGTGGCTAATCTGTCGCGATATCTAATTTCTCTAATAATCATTTTACTCTTCCGTCCAATTGTATCTACACGTAATAGCTAGATAAAGGTGATAAAGGGGAGGGGCAAGAATAGTACGTGATGTCGTCTTTTCCTATAAATTCGTAGGGAATTTCGAAATACGTTTAGCCATTTGATTTCATTTCAGTCATGTTATTCAAAGTGATATGTATTCATTCATTCAACCCTCAGAATCATCAACTCAGGTTTTAGAGTGTAGATGGACTTTCCGGGAGGAGAACATTCCAGCAGGAACAAAGAAATGGTCATATTGGAGAAAAAAATTTACACAAAAAAATTGCAAGGACAACAACAAACATGCAGCGTTCACGGGATAAAAATAATCATACAGCTTTTAAATTGTTAATATTTAAAGGTTGCTAGTTAAAATACAAGCGAGAAATTATGAATAAAGAAATATGATGACTTGAACAACATAAGTCTAAACACACACAATGTATGGTAAAAAGTGAGAAATCGCTACAGAAAAAAAAAAAACGTATTTTACACGAATTTAAATGGTTAGGAAACGGTACAATATAACTGAAACAAAGAAACAGAAGAAACACAGCAAAAATACTGTAATGCAAAATGCAAACTCACATGACTAAATAAAGGGCAAAAGTATCAGGAAAAAAACATAAATGCATACAAATTACAATAACACAAAAACAAAGATGTAAAACGATAAACATTAAAATATGAGGTAAAAAAAGAGTAATATACAAAATAAATTTTAAAATATATAAATACGCGTTGATAACCGGTAGGAACAAGAAAATTCTTCTAAATGGAAAAGAAAATATTTCCTTATAACTGAAATAATTAGAAATTGAAAACATGAAGTGGAATCTGGACCAAAACAGAGGAAACACAAAAATAAGAAACAGTAAGGAACCACCACAAACGACCAACAAACAGCCATGTGTCACAAAAATTCAAATCCGAATGTCAGCCCCCAGAGACTGTAATTTGATTGCAAAGTTTTCTTGAATTTTTACGACGCTCTCTTTTACTGAGAAACAACCCTTTATTTTTAAAAGTATTCATAATTTAATTACTTCTTTCATCTATTGAAAGTTTTTGTTAAATGATCATCAACTGTAAATCTACATTTAAAAATATAATGGTCAGCATCACCATTAACATCACATAAATTTAATGAAGTAGAAGAAATACAAAAACGATGTAAGCAGGCTATAAATGGACTCTCTTAACAGAACCCGGATGTTTCGGTTTATTTTTTCCTGTGACAAAATGAAGAAAATATTTATTTAGGGTCAATAGCTTAAGACCAGGAATCGGAAGAAAATCCTTGACTCTTTTTCCAGTTTCGGAGTCCTGCCGACTAAGGTTCCAATTATTTAATAGGCCTTGTTTTATATTTTTCTTAAGAATAAAAAATTAGAAATTACAAAACTACTGCGAATTTCATTTACTTATTTTGAGACTTGGTCCGCCGTTTCAATGAAAACAACATCTATTTTGAGCAATGTAAAACTATGAAATAATACGCTGATTTTTATTTCCAGAATTTTCCGTAACTCTAAATGGTCCATAAATAAAATTAATTATTTTCTATAAATCCAAACACAAGGTATTTAATATTCTGAGTCTTTAAACTCCTAGACACATTTAAAGTACGATGAAATATTATGTCTTCTTTTACTGCTGCAGAGGAAATGTACTTATAATACTTCTAATGATTTATCTAAATGGTTCTAGGTTTGTTTGAGAAAATCACTAATTTCTTTTGTTTCAAACTAACTTATTTAGATAACTGCACAAATAAGCTAACATTTTATCTCTGCAATCGACTGCCTAGTCTTATATGAATATTTCCTGCTCAGCAACTTCTGCATCTCAGATTTAGTCTACGGGGGAAACAAATAAACCTCCACAACTTCCTCTGACGATCGATCTGTACCACTTTCCGTCTCAACCTGCCTGCGATTCTTTGCTCCTGTGACCAGATTGCCACATCAGACAGATCCATTCCCAAAGCCAAGGTCTTTTTACATTAGCAGACATCGTATAAAGCAGTCATCCATACATTCATTTTCGCTATCTGTTCTGCTCTTTGTCGTCGTCGACTAACAACTATGAAAATGAACTGAGAGAACCACGCCTGGATTGTTCCGAGATAGGCATGCTATTGCGGATGTTATGTTATTTATGAGGGTTAATATTGAATTTTGAGGAGATATCGAACAACGGCTGCGGGATGTGTTGGCAGTTAACGTCTGTGGTTTCGCGGTAATGGCAGTTCAATATCTCGCGGCATTTCGCATGACTTTGTCGGCGGAGATGAAAGACTGTTGGACTGTGTGTAGGTGTAAACAAGATAGGGTTGATTGTATTAAGCGCCGAGATTAACTCTTCGTTTATGAATTGAGAGTCTCTTATTATTTAGATTTTGTGGAGGCTGTCCGTTAGAAATGAAAATGTTTAGAAAGAAGTATTCGAACCACACACCTTCTTTGAACTTAATAATGATTTTTGTTATTTTTTAAACAAAAGGTAAAAGAATTACTATCATATATTTTGTAAATGGAGTCAGTTTATTTTTTAAGAAACCTGTCAAATACATCATTCTGATTTCTTTTGGAATCAATTGCTCATCTTGCAAAAGGAAAAAAGAACACGATTCCACTGCACGGTATAAGACAACACGTAGTGAGATGTCAGATGTCTACGTAGTTATAGTTGTCATCAGACTGTGATATATAATTAATCTGAGTACAAATTCTATGCTTTACGGAAATCATTTTACTCTAAAATTTAAAATATTTGGGTAATATCTGTATTGCTCTCATTCTCAGATTAGTTGGATTAACGTCTGTTATGAAGCTACACGAGTAAAATCTTGGGACAGACTTATTCGTTTGGACACATGGTCTGATGACAACAACTAAACTAGCACCATACAAGATATTTAGACTTGTAGGCCATAAAAAAAAATTGTTTTCATTAGTAAGCTAATGCATTCCTATAGCATCCTTCGTTGTCATCAATGCCCAATGGAACCTAAATAATTTTAGCAATAAAGTCTTACTTTCAATGAACAATGAATTTGCATTCTTGTTTGCAGCATAGGTTGTAAGACCAAAGGAACATCACCCCGCCCAGCCTAAACATCCGGGTAAACAGCTCAAAGACCGGACGCCGCAATAGATAGTCAGGCACTGTGGTTCCTGCATAATAGCCCCCATTACGAGCGGCTCATGCAACAACCCCCCGTTTTACAGGGGTACGACCAGTCATCCGAAGTGGGCCCAAAGAGCCACACCACCATTATTGTGCCATCGGGTTGACGAGAGCCTGCGTACTTATACGGCAGTCTCTCCTCCGCGAACTCACGGTGTCCCCCCGATGGGGCAGCATAGGTTGTAAGAATAGGTGAAAGATTTGGCGATATATTTCGAGGAATGTCGAAAACTGATAGCGCGCGCAGGCTGGTCCTAGAATGGGCTCTCGCAAACCTAAACTTATGGCTAAATGGATGGTTGATCGTTGTTCAGAAGCGGCAAAGAGGAGTTATAAGTGGTGGAACAAAATATTTATAGACAACTAAAAGTTTCATTGAGTTCAGAGGGGTAGGCAACGAACTTAAAAATTTAGCTACAAAATTAACTAAATTTTCGGGATTTTATTGCCTTTTTATAATTTCCAGTTTTAGGCTGCTAAAATGAAATAAAATTTAATCTTTCGCGCGAAAAGTGGAAGGTGCGACCGTCGCCCTCTTGTTCTCCGATTCGCTGCCACTGTCATTATTTGAATAACAAAAGGGGATTATTTCTTTCTTCTGAAAAGGGGTTTCAGAGAAAGCCGATACACTATAGGGTTATGTGGTCAGATGACTTTTGTGTTTCTGACAAAGAGGTTGCGAGCACTGATGAGTCAAATAGGGAAGTTGCAAAGGAGTTCGAAACATCGCACGCTGCTGAGGTTGACATCCCCTGCCACAGAAACGAGGCTCGCACCTGTGAAGTCGGAATTTCAGAAGCGCAGAAGCTCGGTTGGAAATGTCTCACAGGGAGTCTGACGAAAGCGGGTGAAGATTACATAAAGTTCAAGCCAATAGTTGCAATGGATCAAGGTAATCGTGACGTAGGTGCGGAAGAAATGAAGATTTCTTTTATATGACACATCTTTGAATAGTGCGTTTAATCTGTATTAATATAACCGAAACACCATTTTTTTCGTTCGTTTGAGAAATCCAAACTACTGAATAGTTTATCTTCAAATTTCGCTCAAAATTACTATGAAACATAAGGAAGGTAGGTATCAGTGAATGTTTCGTGGCCATTAATCGAATAGCTAAAAATAAATTAAAAACTATGTTTCCACTGCTACTGTACTCAGGCTAATCAATATTGCAATAAAAGTGAAACGAATAAGAGGTTTGTGCGCTATAGAATTCCAAACTACTGAATAGATGGGGTTGTAATTCTTATGATTTTGTTTGACTTCTTACGCCAATTTTTAAATTATATTTATTATTTATTCATTTTATTTATTTTTCGTGTTTTGCTTATTCTTGTGTGCGTTTATTTGTTTATTATGTTTGTTTGTATTTAGTATGTTTGTTGTTTGTATTTTAATGTATTTATATTGACATTTTTATTTTGAATTGTATTTTTATTCTATTGTTTGTATTACTCGTATTGTATTACGCTGATATTTAAATTGAAATTGTACTTCCCGCCGACTAGTGACATGCTTTACACCCTTTGAGTAAACAGGGTGAGCTTAGGCAATAAAAAATCCAAAAGAATAGATTTATTTCAAATTTTGCTCACAAATGCTATGAAGCATCTGTATAAATAATAGCTAAACGCAAAAATAGTTTGTACGCTATAAAAATTCCAAACCCGTTAATCCGTATCTGGAGTTGAACAAAAAGTAGGAACATTTTCTAACGGCAAGCCCTTCTGGCCCGATCAGTAGGGATCCCAATGCAGAGTATACAACAACGATGGGAACTTTCCTTCTTCAAAAATGAGAAAAGCATCAGCTTTATGTATATCTGATGCATTTACAATGATATCTGATGCATGCCATACTACTCAATATTTTTTCTTTAAATTTTGTTCACAAATTAAAGAATTTTTTAGTGAAGATTTCTTGAAAATTTATTAAAAAGCTTATTTTTTAAAATTGATGCATCCAGTGTTACTCGGGATGAAATTATTTTCATCTTTTTTATTAATTACTAATGTTAAGTTAACTATTTGATTAATTATAACAAAATTTTCATTAAAACCTTTCTTATACTTTAGTATTTTTGAGTGAAATTCCTAATATAAATGTTAATAACTTAAGGAGAAAATTAGCTTCCGATGATTTTCTAAAAATCGTTAGATTCAATTGATCTATTTAGTTTAATTTTAAAAACTGTCAGACAATAAGAGGATTTTGTGTATCCTAATATTTTATATAAAAATATTTTATACAGTAAAAATAATAGAAATGAAAGTATTATCTTCTCGACTAACGGCGGATGTATCATCTGTTCCAGAATAAAGTTTAATTCAAAACAAAGAGTCATTAGCCCTCTTTCACTATAAGAATATAGAAAAGAGCTTTGTTAAAAGCTTTTGCAGTCTCAGTGTATAAGTGTACAGTGCATAAGCCAGTGTACAGTAGGATGACGGTTGTTGAGAAAATAACTGGTTTTCGATTATTCAGGTTTTATTCACCTCCGGTTTAACCTGGCGGTTATAAAAGCTCAAAGTAACCGGTTTTCAGTTTGTTTTTTCTACAAAATAACAGACGCCGTTTGTGAACAACATTTTTTATTAGTATTGTTTTTGAAGGAAATCAATCCATTGACAAATATTTATTCATTCATAAAGACTTTTTCAGTAATCCGCCAAACAACAGACGCCTCGAGGAAGCCCTTCTCGTGGTTTGTTCTTAGATGATGAAATTCAAAGTTTCATAACTTGGTAAATTATTGTCTAATCGAACCTAAAATCGATCCTATCTTCCTGTCCAGTTTTTTTTTACCCGGTTATTGGATTTAAGAAAAATAACCGGTTATAACCGGGACAAAAAATAACCGAAAAAAACGGTTAACCGAAACAAAGAAACGGTTTTCGGTTAAAAACAGAAGTTTTTCCTATCCCTAGTATACGTATAGTGTATAAAGAATCAATTATCTTGGGTATTACGCATTATATTGAATAAATTATACAATAATGCATACACTATATATTCAATATAATAACTAAATTATACATTAATTTATGTAGTCTAAAGCTGTATAACGTTCATCTTTGAATGATAAAGAAATCCGAAAAGAATTTTTTAATTCAATTTGGTCTTTCCTGATGAAATTTTAACTGCTTATAAAATGTCATTGAGCAATAATAGGATCGTTTGTGCCATCTAAAAGAACAATTTTTTAAAGAAAGGTGCACACATATAAAATATTTTCCAGATTTTAATATAATCTAAATAAAATTGGAAAAGTTGGGAAATAGTACTAAGAGAAAAAAATCGTTGTCACACAAATCAGAATCAGACATTCTCGGCGGTAGATGAAAGAAAAGGTTGTCGTGAGATTCAAAGGAATACATGGAACACTTCGAAAAACTCATTTACGATAATCTAAAGGCGATGCTAATAGTTATGTTTCTTGAATAAATTTTAGAATAGACACAATTCATGTAACTAAACAAACGTAATTGCGACTGGAATATTTATAACTGCATATTTCCTTACGCTGTGATGTGACGTCACATTTTTAACTTTGCTACAAGATAGGCAATTGATTCCAAAATTGCTAATCTTGTACAAATCTTGACTTGAATATACACTTGACGTGTTTCACATAAGCATGAATTGACTTCTTTAACAAATTATTCTCTATGTAATTTGTTTTTAAAAACAACTTTTATTTATGTCTACTTTGTTTTCTCTCTTCGTGTTTGTGTAGTTATGTTAGTTCCTTCGAGGTACAGCAGATAAAGAGCTTTTAGTTCGTCCTTCGAAGGAAACAAACATTTCTCAATTATAGTGGAGACAGCAGACTAAAGAAATTATCGCATGATTGAAAGGAAACTCGATCCCGTGATTAACTTGGAGCAAATGCAGGGAGGCAGGATTAGGGAAGGAGACGATATCCTCTTTATGATTCTTCTCCCTCAGACATAAAATGTCCTTCGTTATAGATGCACGCTCCAGCTAGCGAGAAAATTTATCCCGAGCCATCGGACGAATACATCAGGCTCTCCATAACGAGATTCAAACCCTCTTTAAGAGCTCGTGGGACGGGGGGGGGGGGAAGAACCCCCCCCCGCCTGCCGCGGGGGGGGGCGGGCCGAATAAAAAAAAAGAAAGAAAACCCGTCGTCGAAGGATACAAGAGAGATGGAGCAGCACAAAAATCCAAAGAAAAAAACAACCCTAAAACGGAATGAAACAAAAAATGAAAATAAAATGAAGAAAATGGCTAAACAGGAGCTCGACACTAGAGAAGGCATTCAGGGTAAAAACAAAAGGGGAAAAGAAGGGAAAAGAATACGAAAAAAAAGTGTCTTTAGAACCCTTCCTGAAAGCCCAAGACCCCTCCTTCGCCCACCCCCTGGCAGCTATGGACAGCGAAACCGCATCATACACAGCGCGCAGGAATTTACGGTCCAATGGGCGCATACGTCTTTTCGGTTCGTTCGCGCGGATTTGGTTGGAAGAAAGGCTCATTTTACTTGCAAAACGTGGATTTCGCGAAAAACTCAGCACCGCTATAGCGGATGGCGCGTCTTTTGTTTTGTATTCAAGCAAGCGTTTTGACGCGCCAGATGTTCCACAAATTTTAACATATTTTTCTGGACCTGATGGCGATTATGCAGCTCCTCCCCCTTCCCCCACCTCCGCTGATTTTCTTCTGAAATCGCGCCCCTAATCAAGGATGAAAAGGCAATGCAACAAAAGGACAAAGCTAAAGGAAGCAAGCGCTTGTCAAAACTGCCATTTGTTTGGTGGACTTTGCTGTTCTTGTTCCCAGTCGCGAGCAACATGTTTTCCCAAATTAGCCTGGAGTGTCGTCATCTTTCGGGATGTCGTTTGGATAGATCGAGGCTCCAATACAGGGATTGTGTAGCTCAACTCGGGATATTTTTGTTTTAATTTTGCTTTCCAATCGATTAGTTGTGGTAGTTGGAATATTTATCTTTTTGAAGTTAGCAAATTTCTCGCCTCGTGATATTTTTTGGTTTGTTCTGCTGAATAATGCTTTGTTATATTCATTTTTTGGCTAGTTAAACATTTAAGTCTAGGAAAGAATGGATAATGCTAAAGGAATCTTTCCAGCACGTTTTTGAAGTTGGTTGCATTTCTAAGTTTGTGAATGGAATATATTCTGCTAAACTCTATGGTCTACCACTCAATGTTAGAATAACTTATGTGTTCTGGTTATTCACTTTCATTCATTATTTTTTCCTTCTTTAATTATTCAGGTTTTTTTAAAAATTTGCATTTTTATTTCAATTATCCGTGATTTTTTTTCTCATATTTTTAAGTAGCAGTTTACTCTTTCTGGAATTCATTCTTTAACCCGTTCTTAAAGAATTTTGACTTAAAATCAATACCTTTAATTTAAAACTCTATACTAGATTTAGGAAAAACTATATGAAAGTGACACAATTATATTAAGAAGAGATAAATAATTGCTTAGGGTTATTTTTCTTTTTGTACGCAGTGTTTTTCGGTTGTTATGAAACAACATAACACAGCTTAAGAAAGTATTATTAAGCTACGTGTATTGCAAATAGGACCATCATACAGGGAAAGTGAGAGTATATTGTTTAAAGTTTCTCTGAAACTTTTTCGAATGGATTTCAAATATTTTTCAAAAGATATTATTTCCTTTCATAAAACAATCCTGCTCTATCGCAGATATTAAAAAAAATAAAATAAAAGACATTCGAAGAGTATTATGCAGTTAGCATTCGAGTTGGAATTGAAACTAGCTTAGCTCAAATACTTGCTTTGAAGCAATATTGCCTGCTTACTTGAAAATGCTTATTCTACATACGCGGATTTTTCCTAGTAAATATTTTATTCTGAGTAACGAACTACGGTTGGTAAGATGGATAAATATCAAAAGTATTTCGGTGAGTATCTAAATCATTTGTTTAAAATTTCAAGAAAAAATAGTATGTATATATTGGAAAGAAATGATGGCTAAAATGTGCTGATGAGTTTAAAGAGATTTTTACACGCAGACTATAAATTCTGTTCAGTATTTTAAACAATTGGGACTGCTTGTGGCTTTTTTTATCAGCGTTGTTCATATTATCAAGAAAATAACAAAATAAGGTTATATAATAAGAATGTGGAGTTTGAAAAATGAGAAGATATCATTGAACATAGATTACTTTTTACAAAATATGGAGTCAAACATTAAAATCTGCTAAGATTTCAGTTGTCTTAATACCAAAATATAAGTTCCAGAGACAATAATGGTAAATGGCTGGTTCTTGATCACAACTGAAAATTTAATCAAGTAATTCCGATTCTTATTTGTTGTTACGTGAATTACTGTTTAAAATTCACTTGATTTTTTTCTAGTAACATTATTCATAGTGCTAAAATTTTTAGCCCGATGGACTGACTGTTCTACCAACCAACCTCAATTGTTGCCCAAATGACCAACTTTAATGGATGACAAGTATGTAAGAACACTGATTTACAGTGAATTCTTTAAAATTGAAAAATAATTCCTGTAAAGGTACGTTTGGGTATCTTTTCTTCTTATGAAATTCTTAACATGTAATCTCACACTGAATCAACTGAATTTCTAGAAAGATTATACAGATAGTTAAATATAATTCTGCTTACTTCAAAAACAAATTATTTTCATGCAGATCAACAGAATAATACTAAAAATGTATGAGTATCGATGTTTAGAATCAATGCATTAACATATTAAATGTCAATTAAAATGGTCTTCTGATTGATAAACAGTTAATTTTGTATTTTAATATGATTTCAATGTACCTAACAAACAGAGGTATTTGACTAGCTAAAGTAAAGTAAATATTTTCCAAATTATCTAACACAGGATCCTTGAATTATAAACAGTTTTCAATGTGTTAGTTAAATAAGTTAAAACTTAACTTTCATATTATAAATTTATATTTTGATAAATTAACATATTTAAATGAATACTTTAATGCTATGTATAATACATTTACTATCTAAAAGAAGATACAATCATTACAAACCAGAAAATGATGAACTGAAATTAAATAATGGCTTGCATTTACTCATAAGTGTCTGTTTTTCAAATTGCGAAAGATATGAATCTCGAAGCACCTGTGTTGTTTACCATAGTGTTGCTCAGAACTTCATTATAGGTTTTGGGTTTAATATTTATGATGAGTCTTTAAGCATATTCCTTATGTAAATCTAAAAGAAGTATTTAACACATTCGCTACGGCGAGCGTGTCGGAATGCTCTTTGTTGCATCGGCAGGAGAGTGCCTCGACACGCTAATCTTTATTTCTACCAGATATGACGTAGCAAATATGTTAAATGATTAGATACCACTCGTTGTGGAAATGCAAACAATTTCTTTTAAAGAGATTCATCTTAACCTTTTAATTCAATTGATGTTTTAGTTTATAATGTGATGTACTTTGATGACAAAACTTGAAACTTTTCATATAATGGAAAAATAGAATAAAAAATGTTTCTTTGGACAACTGCATCTTCAAAGGCATAATGTTTCACAAAGAGAAATTTATTAACTAATAAATATAAACCATATTGTATAATATTAGAAATATGCAGAAAAACTGTTTTAGATTAAACTAACGGTTATTAAAAGGAACTATGAAATTAAATGCCTTCTTCTTTTCGGATAATTGGTCAGGCGATCAAATAAATCTTCCATCTAAAATTTGTCAGGTAAGTAACCTATCTTACGGATGAAGTAAGATAATTGTATAATTATTTGATTAGGTGGATAAATTCATACATATTAAATAAAAACTAATACTATACTTGAATTAATCCTAAATAAAGTCTGAAGAAGTTATACAATACTCTAAAACATCTTACAACTCTTTTCATAGCTGTTTCATATTCTAAACATTCTTGAAGTAAGCAACCTCCAACCGATAGGAAAAGATGTCTTAAATACAAAAAGCCTATATGAAGTTGATGGAGGAAAGGAAACAAGAACCGATAGTAACAATCTACGAAAAAACTGACAAAATGAAAAAAGCGAAAGTTCCAAAATCAATTAGGAACAAAGGTATGGTGAGGAAAAATTATTAATCTGCTTTTTTTTTTCACCTTCCGTGAGAATACCTTTCCGCGTAAGACAAAGTATTTACTGCAACTAATAACCATGAACTAGATATGAGTTATTGAAGTAAGGAGGTGGAAACAAATAGAAAAGCTGGATACAATATTTTTCATCTGCCTGAAGCATTCAACGAAGAAGTCTAAGTGTCAATTTTTCACAACAGAATGCAATGACATCACTTTTATGCATTCTTGTAGACTAGTTTCGGAGATAAAATTAGTGAATCGTCGCAAATAGTGGGATAAGTTCCGCTGTGATGTTCGATTAAGCAAGCACAGACGCATTTGAGAAAGCAGCCTAAACATCGTGTCTGGATTTCTAAGTTATTTTAGGTGTATATAACCAGGTATCAGTAAAGATAAATTACCTTTATTTGTAAGTTCTTCTACAGGATATTTGCGTTTAATAAAGAATGCAGCGCCGACAATCAAGAAATAAGTGCAGTTAGAATGATACGCCTATGCTATAAATTTAATGAATCGTCTAGAGCGAACATTTCAAGTTATATATAAGGGAGAATGGAAACAGGTCACTTCTAAATAAAACAGACGGTGTTTCCACTTTATAAATTTTGCCTTTTATGGAAATTTCAAGAAAACGCTTTTAATGCTTTCTTATGTAAAGCTGTTCAATCACACGATTAATTTTTGGCAAAAAAAAGAAGCATGAGAGAACTCCATTTCCAATTTTCCGTCATAATTAGCATTATTCTGTTAGTGTTGGCTTTAATACCACATGCTCTAGCATATCAAGCGAAATCCACGAGTCAAGTTGTGATAAAGGGAAAGTGTGGCATTTCAGTTAGTCAAGGAGATCTGGAGATCGTAGATAGCAATTGAGGATGGAATTTCACATAGCTCATATATATATATATTTCATAAAATAATATCATTTAATTTCTATATGTAAATAAATTACCTTCTTAGGAGAGTAATCTTAGTATAACAGTCTTGAAGAATATTATAATTAATTATATAAATAGAAACAGCAACTTGGTTACAGATAACGATAATAGAATTAGTAATATTAAAATTTTTTTAATACTGCTATATCAAACGGATATCGTAAAAGTGCTTATTAGCATATATAGATAAGAAATATTTAAGTTACTTAGAATAATCAATTCATGTCTTTTTAATATTGAAAATTCTTAAATAATTACATCTATATTTCTTGGATATTCTTGCTGTATATTATCTGTTACTTATGTCTACTTAATTTTTGTAAAATTATACAGCTGTCGCACTATTTTAAAGTATATCTTAAAATATAAACTTTAAAAAATGTTCCCATATTTTTTTCCTATATTGTTTTTAGATTTATATTAATCTTATGAATTTTTAAACTATATTAGAATTTTTAATTCAGGCATCAGAGTAATATTGAAATTTAAAATTATTTGTTATTAAATGCCGATTTAGCTTGTTGGCATCTGGCCCATAGATTTGGTTTGTAACGAATTTTTGTTAGAAGTAAATGATTGATACACTTTGATTTTATAATTCTTAGTTTAAAATGTTTGAGAATTTTCATAGAATAATGAATAAATTAATTTTAGTGCAATATATTGTTGTTTATTTTGGATACAAGCTATATTCTTCATATAGCGATGCATTGATTTAGGATTAAATATGATTCTTTCTTTTAACTTTTTTCAATTTTAGGGTTGGTTACCCTTTCTGTTTTTCCAACAATGCTAACCTGGATGGTTTGTGCAACAAAATCGATTTAACCGGCTATTAGCACATCCAAAGTTGTGAAACCAATTTATTTGTTTAAAACTTCAAATTTCTGGTTAGTCTTTTTTCAATAGTTTTTGAATATAAGAGAGTTAATATACATGTTCTAATTCTCCTTATGCTCTTAGTATATATTTAGTATGTGTATTTATTAGAATTTTATGATTTAACATTTTTATTTCTTAGAATATATTTTATAATCTGTATAATTAAAAAAAATTAAACTATTGCATTGCGTTATAGAACATTTGCGTTAACATTTTGGATATTAAGATGTGATTTTATATATGGTTGATATATATATATATATATATATATATATATAGTAATGCACCACCTTCCTTCCAGATTTTCAAAGAAAACTGGTTCACATTTGTTTTTCGATTGAAGAAAATCCAGGAATACCTCTAGCTGCCAGCCTGACAGCAGTGAGAAATCTGCTGCTAACGCGCACATCGGTCTATCATTTTTTTGAACAATGCGTGGTAATCTATATGACAGAAGGGAAAAGCTTCTTCCTCCGATACTTAACCCTCAGACGTGCCTTAAAATAATTAGGCCACCATTGGGCTGAGCTCAAACTTTTGTATGTTATTAATCGAAGACTTATGTAGTACAAAATACTACTGTCTTTTCATACATTTTCATGGTTTGTTTTATTTTAAAAGATATGAATCATTATCCATAGAGGAGTCTAAAATTTCAAAAAACGCTATGCACTATATGATCAAAAGTATCCTGACACTTTCTGATTTTCAATTTTTTTTTAGAATTTCTTCGGAAAGGGTGGACCAACTGCCCTTAAACTTCCACAGTGTAAGGAATAAACTCAAATTCACATTTTGCAGTGACGATTCAGTCACGAGGATATTTAGGGGACCAACCAGAAATTGATGAAGAAGAAAAAAATCTGGGCTCACTCCGTTCCACAGAAAGCTGATAATGATCTGCAAATTTCATCCATGATTATTCCTAATATGTACATTGCTTGCATGAATTTTCCTAAAGATGGCAAGTATATTCTGGAAGATATAAACGTTTTCTTAAAAAATCCTAAATTTTCCAGCATTTTTTTGCTATAAAATATTGAGTTTTCAACCAAATAATGCGAAACTTACAGAATGCTTGGCAATGTTTTAGAGAAGTATTGCATTAAAATTTGAAATTAATACTAAGGATATTAAAGGAAATATGAGTATTTGTTCTAACCAATTTTTTACTGCGCATGTGCGAAACACAGAGTAATTATTCTTCGATAATTTCAAAGCCAGATATGCAGGGCAATTTATATAAAAATTTCAGTCTAATACCATTAAGAGATAGAACGATATCGGCATTGCAGTCAGCAGAATTTCTCTTTCCCTCAAAGAGAAACAAAATGCTGAGGGTTCTTCCACAAATTAATATTTTTTAAACTTGAATTTTCGAATATTTTTATAGACTTTTATAAGATTGAATATGCTGAATGCCCAGGCGCACTTGTAAATAAAATTCATAATTTAAATTGCAGTTTGACGATTATTAGCAGAAGATTCAAATTTTAAAAATATCATTTCTGGAAAAACCCTCATCATTTTGCTTCTCTAAGAGAGAAGCAGAAATTCTGCTGACTACAATGCCAATATCTTTCTAAATATTAATAGTATTCAATTTGATTTTTTACATAAGTTTCCCTTCATATCTGGCTTTGAAGTTATAAAAAATCGCTACGTCTCGCATATGCACAGAAAAAATTATTTACTATAAATAATCATAATTCCTCTAATATTCAAAGTATTTATTTCACTTCGACACATTGTCAAGTATTCCGTAAGTTTCGTATTATTTGGTGGAAAACTCTGCGTGTTATAAGCAAAAAACATTCTTGAAAATTTGGGATTTTTTTAGAAAACCTTTATATCTTCCAGTATACTTGCTATTTTTACAAAAATGCAAGTAAGCAGTGTACATATTAAGCATAACCATTCATGAAATTTGCTATCTATGGAACGATGCTATTGAACTATATCAGCTTTCTATGGAACGGGGTGAGGCCAGATTTTTTTCCTTCTTCATCAATTACTGGTCGGCCCTCTAAATGCCCTCGTGGCCGAATCTTCAGCAATGTGACTTAGAGTCTATACTTTACTTGGTCGAAGTTCAAGGGCAGTTAGTCTGTACTTTCCAGAGAAATTCTAAAAAATGTGAAAATCCGAAAGTGTCCGGGTACTTTTGATCATATAGTGTAGAAGTCAAAACTGAAGACTAACACTAGATTGGATAACTAGATAACTAATATTAGATTTCAAATTTTGATTCGAATATGAATTTACTTTTATACTGCAGATGACAGAAAGGCAGAATGTACTGTGTAAGTAACTGAAAACTAGTTTTTAATGAGGATTTAACGTTATCTAGATAATTAAATTCGGCGAATGGTTTTGAGTACTGGTATTATTATATCAACTAATTTATTAAACAAGTAAACAAAAACAGAATAATTGCAGAACCAGATCGCAGAATATTCTGATTCGTTTCTTTATTTTATAATTAATCCAATCTGCTCATGAATGAAATCTTATCAAATAGGAAAACCGAAGCGCTCCAAGAGTAAAAAGTAATTACGCAATCAATTATTTTGATAATAAATCTGAAGCCATTTCTTAATGACTTTCACTATCTGGAAACGTTCCTTCACCGTATTCCTCACACATGTTAGCCCCTCAACTTCGCAATATAGATCAATTAATTAAAAGACATCGAGTAGTGTTCCTTCCATCGTTAGTTACATAATAGGCATCGAATTTCTTCGACTTTTCCATTGCCCACTTCCCCCCACATGATCCAGGAAACAATGTTATCTTCTCCTCCGGATAATATCCCTCTCCTGATCCCGTGCCCCGGCTTTCCCCCCACTCCATATCTCGAGGGAGCTTGTCATCAGTGGATAGTTCCGCTGTAACGGACACTAACAGAGCGAAGAAATATCTCCAGTAATGATATTATCCCGACGCATCGCGATGTCTTTCGGGGACCCTCCGGTCGCTGATAGGGCATTTCCTCCCTTTTCCGGGATACCGAGTAGTTTGGGCTAACGATTCGGGTCTTGTTTGAGATCTCTGATGTGGTTTAGGAAAATGAAAAGTTTTCGTTAGGCCTTTAAAGTTCTAACCATTAGAGAGTACGTGCTGCGAATCCCTGGTATAAATTGTTTTTAGAGATACAAATTAGAGAATTGTGACCCAATCACTCAAATTTTATAAAATGGAAAGATGTAATACTAACACGGAATAAGTTTGCAACTTTAACGGCCACCTACAGTGACCTAAGGGCAAATTTTTGATTTCTATATTATGTGATCAAGGTTTTTAAAGAAAAATCCACGAAGTATTTGCCACAAATGTCCTGACTCAGATAAATTCTGCCATCATTCCATAATTCAACATCATTATATTGATATAAGATGAAATTTAATCATCTGGTCACGGTTCCAGATTACGATGACTATCCCATTAGTCCTGCACCTTCTAAAGCAGAAAATTAATCAAACAAATTTCTAGCTTGTAATCGGGAAATTTGAAACTAATGAACTGCATTTTATAATTTGTATTGACTTGCCACATTAGTTTTTGATATTTGGTGTACATAAGTTCTGTTGAAAATGAACTGCTTGATTTTGAAATATTTCCAAATAAACATGATGGAAACTTTGCCTTCATATTATCTCCAAATTTTCATTTCCAAGATCGTCAGACCTTTGGACCTCAGTCACAATAAGCGTGCTCTGTGAATCTCCGAAATGAATGAACTTTCAATGGACCATGGTGTTGTTGATGGACTTCTGGAGCACATTTATTTATTAGTCATTTCATCTCTTTTCCTCGGCACTGCTTAATTTGGGTTAAAGATTCTGGCTGTGTTTAAGATAACCGATGTGGCTGAGAAAATTAACACTAAAAGAGGAAATCCGTGCGCATCTTAAATATTGAAGATGTACACAGGAACTTTTGATGCATCTGTTATATATTTAGATTTTCTATTTAAAAGTTAGTCGCGACAATAACTCACTTAGGGTAATAGTATGCTATACATAATACAAAAAATAATGTAACCCTCTCACACAGAGCAAGGCCGTCCCGTGTGGACTAAAAATTTCCCCTTAACAGCGACGAAAGCCAGCTTGAGGCGGTTGGCTTCTTTTGAGGAGAAGTGAGTTTTTGAGATCGCTTAGGAGATAAGCGCGGTAGGGGGTACAATTATCATTGTCAACCACAGACCATTTCCGTATTCCTTCAGGGAAGGTTATAGCAAGTGGTCGTGGGGTAAATGACCACCCAGGTTGGGAGAGTCCAATTCATGTCGCTTCCTCCCAAAAAGCCCCGGTTTTAAGAGAGCTAGAAAAAAGTCGCCTCGGGATTTTAATATATATACAGAATAAGATGATGAATGCGTCAGTGCAACAACTTAGTGTCAGAAACTCAACTTCAAATTTGTAAGAATGGTGTTTCGAGATTCTTTTCAAGTAAACGGACACACATATGGGCCTTACGAACCTTTGATTCTAGTCTTGAATTTAGTATATTATAATCTGGAATAGTGAGGAACCGGATCATGAATTTTTCTCCTCATTTGAATTGGTTTTCAATGCTATTTTCATTAAATTTTAAATATTTTTTTTTGTGTGTATGTGTTGGAACAATTTCTTGCTGATATTCTGCGTGTGTCTAAAGACATTCCTCATTTAGAAATTAATATCTATAGAAAAGTCTCAAGAGGATGGAGTAGATTAGTTCTCATAGAAAAGCAGCCGTGTATATGCTCTGATGTTTCTTGAATCTATTACAATCACATTTGAGAGGCCTGGGAGTTTGAAGGACGGAGGGGTCTACACAGGCCACATCATCTGACTACGGCTCAGAATCATGAATGCCCAATAATCCTGTTCTAATTTCGATAAAGGAACGTTAATCTAAAAAAATAGGCAAAAAATTATTTAAACATTCAATTTTATTAGTGCGCTAAAAATTATACTTAGTTTATTTTATTTTCTGATTTTCGGTGTTTAATTTATAATAATCGATATGCAATTATTATTTTTTTGAAATTCAGTAACAAGTGGGCCCTCAAGTATGGAATAAAACTGCAATTAAATTAATCTGTTTATTGATGATTAAGTTCTAAATATATTAAAATTATGAATTTTTATTAAAAGCTCACAATTGTGCAAAATTTGATAATTCCAGCATATCAGCGAGTGAAAAATCGTACACAAAATTCGATCTTTGCAGGCATGAAGCAAGTCAAGTTAATTAAAATTTTATACAAAATGAGTTATTTACTGGGTTTGGCGAGATAAAGTTCCCGATTTGGTTTCTATTGTTACGCTGGAATTTACACTTTGTAGCAAGAAGAGGATTATTCAAAGTGAGGTATGTTCAAGTTTGAACCTTAGCTCATGATTGGGGTTAAAATTTAGACTTAGTCGTACTCTATAAATCTCTAAGTTAAAATGCTTACCTTACATCCAAGATTACCTTTTTGTCACAGGCCATCAGTTTCCTCTGGAAATTTTGGAATTGTGCGAAGGGATAGGTAGAAAATCAGAACCCTTCATGATTGCATTTATAGTGGGAAAAAAGAGGTTCATTAATAATAAGGTTATTTAAGAACAATAAGTAAAAATATCCCAAATATTTTCAAGAAGAAAAATAATTAGAATTAATTTTTGTAAAATAAGCAATGAGAAGTTTATTTAATTTCAGTTATATTTTAAATTACATTACAGGTATATAATAAAAAAATCAAAGATTATACCTTTCAGCATCACTTGTTGAATTAATATAAAGAGACATTTATCTTAACAAATTGTGATATTGGCTAAATTTTCCAAAAATACTGAAATCCATGCATATTGCAGATTATATATACATTCAAGGTTTGATTTTTAACGATAAATTTTATTCGTATTCCATAAAAATGAACTTATTTTATATTAACTTAAAATATCCTATCTGAAATTTGAAGCATTACAAAAATAGTTTAAAAATTAACTTTTAAAATACTTTTATTGGTTTATTATTTCAATTATTTACTCTTCACTCGTTTGAGAAAAATTCACTTAATAGAATATGTACTAGAAAAAGATTTTGGTGAGGAGAGCGGAGCGTAACAAGCAAAGAATGTTTAAATTCATATTCATGAATGAAAAAAGTATTTATAATGAAATTGCACTAGTTTTTACAAATATTTGAAAGGTTCATAGTTACACATATTAAGAAGTCTTATCTAATCTTAGATAAGACTTCTATTCTAACTGTATAAGACTAATCTGTATAAGATTTGTTTTATTATTCCTTTAAGCATTTCAAATTTTTTGAATCTACAATATAATGATCATATCCATTTTATTTGACCTATACTAATCAAATTTCAAGTAAATGTCAAATTGTACAAATGTTCCTGTATGAAAATATAAAACAAATGTAACCGACTTTTTCAGAAAGCACACGCACACACAGATAAGCAAGACAAAGTTTCCCTAACATACTTTTATTCGACAATAATTTTCGTAAGATAATGGTTTTGGAAAAGCATCATATGTCTTGTAAAATGATACTCTCTCTACCAAAAGAAAAGCAATTTTCCGTATCAAAATAGTATCAATAAATAGGGTTTCTTATGACTTACATGAATCATCTCTCAATTGCTTACTCTATCAGTGGGAAATGTCAAAAACATATATATTTTCATAACTTATTCCTCTCAAACAACAATGTATCACATAAAAAACGCATTTCAAAAAATATTACTTGTATGTAATATTTTGATATATTATATACAAGTGATTTAAAACAAATCTCTTTCATATATTTTCATTAAAATTCACAATTCGCCTACTTGGTTGTTGATATTTTAATTGATTTCTAATAAGGATATTCACATATCCTTAATTTCATAAATTCGAAGTTTTCACCTGGAGTGTAAGTATTAAGCGGGGCATTCACTAATGTTCCACTCCAACTTTTTTTGGAACACATGATGCCGAACCCAATCGTCAGTGTGAAATCCCGATGATAATTGACGTAGGCAGAAGGAGAGTTTGGAATTATAACGTTGTTGGTTTTAAATTTATCCCATTGGCCATAAAAGTTGAAATATGACCCTTCATTTAGATTAGTTATATTAACGTCCGTTTTGAATCAACACGAGGGCTATTTTGGGACGGAACTCGTAATTTTGAACCGCAGGCAGATGAAGAGAACGACACCTGAATTAGCGCCCCCTCTTCAAACTTCTGCACCTCACCAGCGGGAGGACATTTGACACTCTACGTATGATTTTAACTTACAACAGGCCCAATGAAGGATGGATTTTTAGTGGAAAATTGGGTCCGAACTTGGAACACTCCGACTCGGAAGCCGAGATCTTATCACTAGGCCACTGCAGCCACATATGATCCTTCCAGGCTGGCGATAAATCAGGGAAGGGGGAATAAGGGTGGTAGTCAGACCGGAGAAATCAGGGCGGAGAGGGGAGGGTGCTCTCTCCAAAAAGCAAAAATCCCCCCGAGTGGGGAGGGGGAGTGTTGGTGAATAGGGGGATGAATCGGAGCAGGCAGCCGTTTATGCGTTTGGGAGCCTTCGTGAATGGCCCACCTATGTGCTTCGACTTTAGTGTGTGGAAAACAAGCCGATTGTTGAGGCAAATGGAGTAGAACAGCCTTAGTGAATGTCCACTTGCGGTCATTCGTTAGCATTTAATTTTCTTGGGATTAGTTGTATTAGTGTCCCGTTCAGAAGGTACAAGACGTCTGTGGTCAGATGAGAAGGATGACACCTTAAACGGTACTCTCCTCTCCAAATTTAGACTCCCCACCAGAAGGAGTTTGTTTTAACCCCTCTTCCTACGGATTTTACGAGCACCAGCCCTATAAACATGACGGTTATTCGATGCAATCGTTTCTCAAATCAGCGACTCTTAGGTCACAAAGGATTTTCTTATGAAAAATAAGCATTTGTTTCAATGGATTCCAAGCATTTTATTTAAATTTATCAGAATAACAATGCCAAATCACAATGTACCCATCTGTGAGGTGTTTCACAAGAAAACCTGAGTTACTTTACTGTTAGATTACAGAATTTTAAATATTAGCCACTTTGCAACTAGATTAAAGAATATGAGAATGGTGTTTACATTTTGATAATCTGGCATTACTATCGCTATACCTTACGCTTTCTTTTGCACGTCGCCGTGTGTTTATCTTTAGGAATATATTTTTTATTATATTCCTGGTTGCCACATTTTGGTGTTAGAAGCCTTCAGGTCGATGCTATGTGGGTTAATGATGACTTTCCCGATTTTATAAAAAGGCTGGAAATTAGAGAGTAGAGGAAAGTCTGTGAGGAAGTTGCCTCGTAAAAGTGTGAGGAAGTAGGTTCGGATTTCTCTCCTGTAATTAGGGCTAATTTCTTCTCGGTAGCCCTTTAACATGGTGTTTAATTCAGTCAAGTTGAACAGCACTTTCTTCTGAATATTTTGATTTTTCATCTCGGTGTTACTGTGGAGTTTAAATTAATATATTTGTAGTTTTTATAAATGTTTTTGTCATCTGTAACTTTAAATATTTCATTTCTAAGAACGCCAAACATTGCATTCTATATTAAATGCACCCACCTATGGCCAAGAGTGTTAAGACATAGTTTTTCTGAAGGACATGACTGGGGACGTTATGGGTTCTTCTCTGGTAATGCTCTTAGTTAGCATTATCAAACAGCTTATAAACCAATGTGCAAGTTGTAGCATCGAGTTGCTTGTTGAGGTGGGACTGGCTGCTAGAGATTCTCATGGTTTTCCACTAGGCGAAAATCAAATGTAAAGCAGTTTCCCCTGAAAATGAAACATTTATCAAATTTAATAACATGTATAAAGTTAAGCTGGACTTGCACCCCATTTTCCACCTAACTGCTCAGTAACACTTAGACATACAGAAAATGACACACTTTTTAATTATAAAGTCATTTACCCATGAATTTGTCTAGATACTCTATTCCAATTCATGGGACGACCATCTCGTTATATTATTTACCATTCTTCAATTTGCATTAGATGGTTTAATGTAGTTTAAGTTGTTCAAAAGAAATATATTATTAATAAAAGTGACCAAAGTGAGGTATTCCAAGATTCATAACAAGAAATGCATTTAATTTTCCAAAAAGTAAATAAAGAAAATAAAGGAATTATTTTATAGAGCACTTCCTCGCCTTTCAGAATATATATCTGTCAAATATGAAAGTCATCATGGCTTGTCGTATAGATAACCAATTAAAATACTACACACATGCACCTTTTATTATTATTAGAAATGAAACTTATGCTTCAGATAACCATTAGATGCCCATAATTTTCGGGGGGTTCTGAACAGAAGAAAAATAAATTTTAAAAAATCTAGTGGAAATAATCCACATTATAAATAATCCAAATAATTTGTTGACTTGTTATAGTTATATGATTAGAGCCAACAATTAGTTGACTTTTTTCCTTGAGAGGTCGGTAAATTCCTTAACTCCCTTTTCCCAGCTCTTTTGTTTCTGCTACCAATTTCGGTGAAACTGCTTTCTTTTAACTTCAACATAGTAGATTCTTTTATTATTCGAGTTGTTTGGTAAGCTTCCCTAAAACCACATTGTCATTGGAAAGGATTGTAGATGAAACAGCAAGTTAAATCGTTTTCTTTTAGAGAAGAAAAAGATTTCAGAAGACTGCAGTTTCGAATGATTTAAGTTCAAAAAATTGATTATTTACTTCCTATTTTGAAAGAACTGCAATTGACATGTTGCTTCCATATTAAGGCATTAAAAGACTTTTAAATGTGTTTTTTATGAGAGTTTCTAATAATTCGAAGGTCATTGTACATACAAACATCGCCAATTTATAACACCTACAAAATTGAAAGAAATAGCAATTAAAAAGATCGGAAAATCTGTTCAAAGATAAATTGTTCATAATGCTACGAACTGTACAATATTAGAAAATATTTCATTTTGAACACATTGAATGATTATGTCCCGATTTATAAAAAAAATTTCAGCAAAGAATTTGGGACAGAGATTTCTGCCAATGCTTTCTTTTAAATTATTTAATTAATATTTGTCGATAATTAATTTGTATGGTATTCAGTAATTTAAAATTAATATCTGAAATTCGTGTTCATAAATATCCATATGAAGTATTATCGAAATAAATTAGGATCCATTGTATAAAAGTAAAAGTAATTCGTTTTTTCCTAAAGTAAAAACTTTAAGGAAAAAAGTGATAAAAAATCTAATATTCAGAAATATTACTTCAGAAATTGGAATTATTTATCAAAAAATATTTAATAATGTGTTTGTAATCTAGTTTGAGCCTTATAGAGTAAATAAATTATTTTTAAAAAAATTATTTCTATTTTCTGAATTTTTCCCATGGATTAATTAATTATTTCTACATGTGATCAAAACACAACCCCAATTATATTTCGTAGGATTATACTTAATTACACATAATGAATTCACGCATATTGTCAGAAAAAATATCCACTGCTGAAGTATTGTTGTTGCTTGTATGATAAAATTACAATATGTATTAGCCTACAAAATCAATTGTCAGTTTCATTTACATTAAAAAAAACTTGTTTATATCTTTTGTTTTAAAATTTGCCTACATAATTTTTATTATTTACATTAAATTTTGAAAAACATAATAATTAAACAACGGTTCATGCATGATTTATAAAATCAAATCAAATGTCCATTATTAAATATTATTCTAGTATTATGTCAAATTTGGGGAATTTAAATAGAAAAAGTTTTAATTTAATTCCGTAAATTGAAACTTAAATAATAAAATATCATTGTAAATCAAAAGTTATAAAACTTTTCAATAGATCAGGGAAGATAACTCTGTGATTTTGACTATGGAATTAAAAAATACAGAAATACATTTCAAAACCACGTTTTTTAAAAAATAAAGATTAGGTAAAGTATTTTTTATAAATCATTTTGAATTCTTCTTATTTAAAAATGTGTTGAATATTTTAATTGAGGTAAGTTCTCATAAATAATTTTGATATGCATTGTTTATTAGAGAAAATATACTTCATAGATTCAGCTCTAAATTTTATTGGGATTTCTGAATTTTATCTATTAAATCTACTGAAATAATTCCAAGACAAAATGAGAATAGAATACAGATTTAAGTTTTTAATCTTTAATCTAAATAATAAATAAATTATTTAACCTGAAGAAATCTTTTTTTAAAAAATTGAAAATTTAATTTTGAATTTAAATGGATGCTGCGAGGCTATTATGTTGAAATTTATTTAACAAAACTGTGAATGTAGTGTTAAACTTGTATATATAAAAATATTTAGAATCTTTAGGAAATTTATTCAATATTATTTCCTTTCTGCAACTGAATGAACAATTAAAATTTCATTAAATATTTACTGTCATATAATATTTAACTCTATCATAATAAATGAAATAAAATATACCTTATTAGTTCTATTCCCCAATGGAAGAATAATTCTTTTTAAAACAACTATGAACTGTTTTGAATAGCGTCGTTTTTCAAATATGTGTAAACTTCAAAAATGCACTTTCCCAAGTTAACGCGATCTGGACGCATTAGGATATTTAAAAATTTAGAGTTATTCTTCTGTTCAAGCACCTGATTGTGACAATAAAATGCGATTTTAAACAATGATAAATATTCTCAAATGACACTTAAAAGGTGTTTAACAGAAGTGTGAATAGGAAACAGAAGAACGAAGGGTATTCAACGCCCTAAAATAGTTAAATGACTGCTGGGAAACAGCGGTTTTAGCTACTGAACCATTACTACTAATGTCTAACGATATTCAATGAAAAGAAAGGCACAACGATCATTCTAATCATTGAAACGATAGCTTCCTGATAAGATGTTTTCTTTGTAATGATTGGCTTTCTTTCTCAAGCCTGGGAAAGTGAATATCTAGTGATCTGGACCACTATCTGAATTAAGATTTTACATATGTGTAAGTCTGGTGTACACATACAATCTGATGTCATTAGCGGCAAAATTCCGGAGAAGCGATTAATAGCGAGACGAACACTGATAGTTGTTGGGTATTGTACACAGACCTCCTGGGATGCTGGAAGAATAATTAATGGCAGTTTTGATCAGCATTTTTCCTGGGAAACCGGAAGAGAACCGTACCGGCAATAAATGCCTTGAGTATGTGCGGGAGGTATGAGCGCAGTACCCAACAATTATTAACGAGATTTCATCTGTTTCTTCTGCACTCTGATTGTGATAATAAAAAGCGGAATTGCTCAGTTAAAATCGGATATGTGAAGAGATTCTTAGCGGAAAATTATCTATTGCGATATTTAGAAAAACGTTTCATTTTGAGCCCACGGCCCCAGGCGCTAGCCTGGCCTTTAATACGCGCCTACCCATATCGGATATGATATTTGTCCTTCAGGGTAGGTAAAAAATATTTAACGCTAGACTATAATTATAAATAAAATTAAAAATACCCATAAACGTAATTTAGCCTAAAATCCTCTTAAAACTCAGAAAATCAATTTTAACTTGGTATCCTAACTGCAATCCCTTTGCGAACATTGACAGAGGGTTTTCAAGAAAGCTTTCCAAACAATCCGAAAAAGAAAAAAATATATATCTGCTATTTTGAAGCCAAAGGAAAATTGCCTCACCTAAAATAGTTAGCTGAAACAAAAGGGCTGGCAGAAAGTCTGGGGAAGAATTTAGCAACCACTCAAGGAAAAATGTCAACTAATTGCTCGCTCCAATCACGTCACCGTCACACAGCTTGGAAATGACTTTCGAGTGGATTATTCCACGTTCATTTTTTACTTTCTTTTACTCGGGACCCCCTTCGTTTAAAAAGATCTTCTATTTCCGGATTTTGAATGAGCAATTTCTTAGCCCGCTCGAGAAACAGGTGCTCGGGGAATACTGCCAATTTCTAAGGCATAAAGATAAAAGGAATTATTTCCTTTTGTTGGCGTCGAACAGAAGGTTTAATTTCGATTCGAGAGCGCTGCGGATTGTCGATGGTACTCCGAAGAATTAGCTTTCGGGGAAACAATTGGGACTTTTCCTTCATTAAGATAATGCTGGTATTTGATGCTACTTATTTTATTGAAAATCCCTACTTATTATCTATTTATTTGGTTCAATAACATATTTTTTTATTGGTGTAAGTGATATTGGCTTAGCCAGACATCATATGATCAGCTGGTAAAATTTTGTATTTAGAAATAGATCTAAGCTATGTGTCTCCTTTTAATAATAGAAAACAAGCACTTATCTCTATATATAATAGTAAAAATATGATGTATGCTCCTTTGATTGTCTCGATTAACAGTCTAGAAAATAGACTGTTAGAGCAATAGCTACACGTTTGCCATCGATACATTTTGGGAAAAGCCGATACGTTATTTAGATTCGCGTTATCAAATCTGTTGTTAAAATTCAAGCAAAGCTTTGGGCTTTTGATAACTTTTTCCTTCATTACTAACATCTACACAAATAATTGCAAAAAATTGTTTTTAAAACTATCTTTAATAACAATTCCCATCTAAATGAAAGGAAACAATTTTGCTTCTTTCTTCAGTTTCCTTAAACATAATTTTTTCATTTTTCAAACTAAATTGCAAAAGCTTTAATTGCGTGTGTCTTCCCTACTATCACAGGATACTTTACAATATCTCCCCAATGATGCTACAATATTCTGAATGCCGCACAACTTCGTAAAGATATCGAATGAATACTGTACAGCATCTGGTGCAAATTGGGCTAGCTTATCTACTTAAATAAAAGAACTATGTAAAATAACTTTTTTCACACATTTATGTAAATGTAGCAAAAATATGTAAATAAATCTGTACATATGCAAGTAAATATTTCTTTTTTTATATAAAATAACCGCCAATTGTGTTCGTGTATGGGTATGTGAAGAAATCAGTGATCTGCTATCAATTGTCTTCCTCCTTTAATGATCAGACAGCGTGTCCAGGTGGCAAAGTTTCGGCTTCAGGACCGGAGGGCTCCATATTCAAAACTCAATTCTGCGAAAGATGGGTCTTCTACACGCTGAATCTGACGTCGAAGGCAAACGTCCTTCCGTTGTAGTGTGAGGCGGAATTTTGGAGAAAAGGACCTGGATCAAGTATAGTCCTTGTCATCTGACGTCAGTTCACATTACGAGGTCAGTCTTAAAAAAATAACTCATGTTGTTTCAAAACGGGACATTAATATAGCTATACCAAACCAATCTCCATTTAATGGTCCCATCTCAATTGCCTCACTAGAAAAGGTCGTTGAGCACTTAAGAAAAACGTCAAGTGAAGCAGATTATATAAATTGCACATGCATTTTAATAAAATGTTCTGTCATTTCTTATATATATATTTTACGGTGAATTCAAAGAGATAGCAGTGTTTAGGATATAACTGTATTATTACTATTACTGTTAAAAGAAGGTTAAGTGACATAGCATACATTTTAAAGCTTTTACTATTGTGGAGATCATCAGAGCTTTTTCATAACGAGAAGTAACTAACATTGCTTGAGATCACCACTAAAATAAGGATGAGAATCCATGGTTTTTAATGTGTATTTTGGTGATATCGTAAGACAGTTTTCCATCTTCTAATCCAGATATGATACAAATAGAAATAAATAATTTGTTGCATTTCAATTTATAATAATTTCTTATAAGAATGTATAAAAACTCAATTAGAATTTACGCCTGCAAAATTATAATTGAACAGTTTCTTTAGTCTAAGAAGATTCGACTAATTTTATTGAATAGTTTGTATAGGAATAACAAATAATTTATTTTACAACTTACCATTAAAAATAAATAAATGGAAATATTACTACTTTCGTTACTAGATATTTAGTTGAAAAGAAAAATACCTCTTATAATAAAATATCTTAAATGAATGAGAATAATGATATCTTCTTAATCTATCTGTTATTCGACAATGACTTATATTGAAATAAATAAAGTGTCCTTACAGCAAAACTACCCATACCTGATCTTAAAGACATAATTTAAAATTCACAATTTTTTCAATGCATTTTTTATTTAATTGAATACTATGGATACAGTTTAAGACTTCTTAATGTTGCATAGTTGTAAATTAAAAGAGTTGTTACATAGAGAAAACACATTTAATTCCTTTTATTCTTAAATTATATCCCCATCAAAATATCCAGCTGTATGGGATCCATTTCCTACCTAACATCAACATTCCATATTTATATATCGTTACTATTTGTCAGATGTTGCTAATAAATATTTTATGACTTAGACGTGTTCTTATTTCAGTGCCTACGTGACCGGAATCATTGCGAGGAATTTAGTTAGCAAAGCATTACACTCGAAGGACAGCGTAATCAATTAATGCGATTGTTTATTGCCTTCCTCATACCCTTAAAATATGTACATAAAAATCTACTTAATCAAGAGCAGCTCGACAAAGATAAAAAAAATATATTCCTTAATGGGTAAAAAACACGTCTTTCAAATATTTGTGTTATATGTTTTAAATAGCCATTAACAAAGGCAAAAAATCTAGACAGAACGCCCCCATTAGTTCCAAAAGATAGAATAAGGGAAAATATACCTTCTCATTATCATAAATTCATGCTAGTTTTGCAATAATTCACCATAAAGGCGATCGATTGGATGGCAATCTCAGATTCTGGTTCACTGGATGAACAGAGAGAACTCTTCAGGGAAAAAGAGAGGGAAAAAAGAGCGAAAAGGAAAGACAAAAAGAAGCAAAAAAGTGTGCCCGTAGGTGTTACAAAAGTGCTTTCACAATCGTTACGCCAAAACGCGTTACCGCTATATCGATTAAGCGATACTCGTTAGATCTCAATCGATTCGGGGCATGTCACCGCCTGGCGCGAAACGTTAACGACGAAGGCGCAAGAACCATTCACTGACTGACTTCTCCACCCCCCTGCCCACCCTTATTTTTCGTCGTGCTTGCCTGTTAAGAGGAATCAATGCCGTAATAACTTCTCAAAAACTCAACGATCATTGGCAGAAACAAATGGCAACCAAATTGCTGTCAAAAGTCAGGAAATTTATGCCGGTACTTAAAGCGCTATAGCAACCGTCTCACTGGTGGCACGGCGACCAAATGAGGCTGGGATAAACAAAGCGAGATTGCATAATTGAAGAATCTTAGAATGGTAGCAGGACGACTTCGATAATTCGTTTCTTTATGTTTCTCTGTCCTTTTTCCCCAACCAAATAATTTAAAGTTGAATTGAATATGAATGGGGGGAAATATATGAAGGTTGCAGAAAATGCTTTGCATAGAGTTGGCTTCATCAAATTTTTCCATCCGCGGCCTATTTTTGTTAAAAAAATTTAGTTTCTACCCAAAATTTGGAAATTAAACAATTTGATAACGAAATAATGAATCAAGTAATTCGTTTTCATCTAAAAATAGCTATATGGTCAATTTTAACGAAAGCTTTTAAGTAATTATGATATCTATATTGGTGGTCTGGAAAAACTTGATCCTGACAAAGATTTTTGGGACCCTCTCAAAGTCACGATTCGCATTTTAAGAAGCTTTGGTGTAGGGGAATATGTATGATGTAATCATTTTAAAGAGTAGAAACCGAAATATTCCTCCACTCCTCGGGATGAATCACGAATCAGAAAAAAGTATAAAATGAAGTTGTTTTTTCTTAAATTTGTATTTTTTGCATGGCGCACTTAAAATTTTCCACAAAAAGTTATGAAAAATTAAAGCCATGCAGGAAACGCTATACTGAATTGCGTATAAATGTAATTGCGTAAATTGATTGATACTGATTGGCAAACAAGGAAATTGAATTATTACTTGATATTAATTACACTATACAAAGATGACAAGTTTTATACATCTCACATTTTCAAAAATATGTTTTTTGTTACCATCCTGGTATTGTCGTACATTTAAATGACAATGGGTAAATTAGATTTGGATTGATATTACTTTTATTGTTGAAACAAATGGGAAGCTGTCACATGATAGAATACTTTATATCGAGGCACATCAATGTGGGTTATTTAAACAAAGTTTATCCAACGAGAAATGCGCAAATAAATCTTCATTATGATATTTGTCTAAACTCTAAATTAATAACGTAATTAACTTAAAAGGTTTGAGTTCTGTTCTGATGTTACATGGCGGATATTTCCGGATAGACCTCCTAATTATGAAATGAGTCAAAACAAAGAAGGTGACACTTGAATGGGTATTCAATTCTTCAGACTTCCAGGCCACAGTGAGAACCTGTGAAATCCTATGACTAATTTAACGATCACGAAGCACATGAAAACGGCAAAACTTCCTTGGACCAAGGGTATCAACCGGTGATTTAAAAGCGGAAACTTTGCCTGCCGACCCCTATGGCTCTAAGCTATTAGAGGCAATAAATCCAAGATATCTTTGCATAAAAGTAATTACTACGATAGAAAATTAATAAGTGCAGGATCATAAAACATTGAGTTAGGATTTTCAGCAAATTCTACTAAGTTAATAATTTCTTTGTTATTACAGATCACAGACAGTCAATCTATTTCCATTTTCACTTTTCTTAGCATTTTATGCAGCGCAATAGTATAAATTCCTATTTGCTTTCATTATTCAGATACCTACGAAATTTAAACTAGAGAAAAATGCTTTAAAAGATACTCTTCAAGAAAAATTAAATCATATAATAAAAATATATATTCTTAACCTATTATTTTAACTTTATGAAGAATTTGCAATTCAGAACACGCTGAGCCATATATAACACATTAAAGAAAAAACCCGGCTTCATGGCAAATAAATTGCCCTGCTCAAAAACATCCATCATTTTAAGAAGCGTTTATCTCCACGTGCGTCTGCTTTGAAACGGTTTAAATTTGCATTCTTTCTGCGCCGTGGAGAGAAAGCTCAAAGAAAAGTGAAACAAAATTTTAAGTTGATATGAGCATATAACTGAGTACATAATAACATATCAATATTATTTTTGCTTACTTCGAAAAGTTAGAGGAGAATTTTCGAGAATAATATTATAAGTTTAAATGTAATAAAATGTATCTTGCAGCATATTTTGCATTTTTTTAAAAACACTTTGTCGAATTTCAGCTGTGTACGTCCATTGAATTAGTAAGTTGAACCGACAGTTTTAAATTGATAGTATAGCAAAATATATCATATTGCGTTATAACTGCTTAAAAAAATATTGAAAACAAAAGTTTTCCTGTCAGATGTCCCACATTGCAATTAATTTCTACATTGTATAACAAAAAAGTCAGACACGTTTAGCAACGTTATTATTTTGATAAGGATTTGAAGTTCTAATAACTACTTCTAACATAAAAAAATTATCAATTGGTTAGAAAACGCTTCGTTAACATATTGTCTAAATTTTGTAATGCATTTTGTAAAATTGATTTTACAAAAACTGATGTAATTAAAAAATAAGTATTAACAATATTTTTAATAAATTTTGCGATTAAATTTTTTTAAATATAACTTAAATAAGATCGCACGACACTAAAAATGGGTAGTATTAGATTCTAATATGTGTAGATATATAAATGAGATTTAAACTTCGGTGTATGGCTATGTTAATTGCTGTTTAGATTTAACTCTGTAAAAGTAACTCTGTAAATTGAACCCAATAATAGTATAATATAAATGAGCACTAAATAGTATAACATAACTCATTTAAATTAATATACAGAAGTGTATTCCCAAACTGCAAGGAAACTTTCCGATTCGAAATTTTTTTTCAATACAAAAGAGAGTTGAAATCACATGTTGCATTTTAAATATTATCGATTTTCTTTAGTAGTATTAATGATTTTTATTCGTCTAACTTCTGTTTCTATTGAAAATGAGGTAACTGAATTGTTAAACACTAATAAAGTGATATATCTCATTTTATTCCAATAAGGAACGATTGGGAATGTATTATATTTTACGTATGTTTACAGATAAGCTTAAAGACAGAATACCGAAGAAACTTCATTTGTAAATTTCCCTCAAATAAAACAGTTGATTATATTATAAATTCTAATACCAAAACTAAAGATCGCTTTAATTTTTTAAAAATAATTAAAATCAACCACTTTTATTTACACTTTTCAAATGTAACTTTTCGTAGATATTTTTCTGTAGTAACACACAAATTTATTTACCTGGTAGTGCATTTCTTACAAGGGCCAGGACGGCCTAAAAATAGAGTATTCGCTTAGGCAGTGCTCATTTGTATATAAACGGTTATACACATGTTGAATTTCTAAGGTAGAACTTCTGTTTGGCACAGGACATGACCCGTTTCCTTCTTTCCTTAACCGCTTCTATTTGTGCCTGTTGTTTGACTCTTGTGCCTGCGGAGAAGTCGGCTATCCGATCCACTATGCGACAACTTGCCCATTGACTCTCTTTGCGTATTAGGAAACCTTCTACTTCTATGAAAAGTCTTTGGTATCAAAGAGTTCTTAACAATCTGATATCTAGAAAAAGAATAATAAATATGATTAAATTCATAATAGGTAATGAAAACATAATCCAGCTAGATTAATCACCCAACTGCCTTTGAGCATTACTTATAATTTATCTTGCGGTCCATACATAGAACATCATAAATCATTCCTTTCTCATATTGCTATAACAGTAATCTCACTAATCTTTGCATTCGACACTTAACACTCAATGTTCCCATTCTTAACTACGAGAATCAACAAACTGTGCATTGATGTTAGCTTCTTCATGTTCCCCAGTAGTAGCACAACAATTAACAAACAGGTATTTCGGGCAATATTGAACAATATTGTGAACACCGAATGTTGTATCTAAATTTTTAAAAGTTTTGTGAACTCAAAATTTTGGCACAAATATATTAGTTTTAGCTTAATAATTCATATTATTTAAGATTTTATTTCAAAAAATTCAGTGGGTTAATTTTTTATTAAAAAGCCAAATATTGTATAACACTGTGTTAACAATATTAGAAATTCTATATTCCCACAACGTTGAAATATTGAAAATACTACGTTTAACAACTTTGACCAATGTAGTGCTAAGAATATTGTAAATTCTAGAACGTTTAACAACTACAATAAATGTAGCGGCGACAATGTTGTAAATTCTGCATTTAACAATATAACACAGAGTTTCAATATTCCTGTTTTATTTTACCGGAAGTGACCATACGACTTGGATACGTTTGTGTATATCTTGTTTTGAATCTTTGTCTCTGTTTTAAAAACATTCGGTTTTTAATAAAATCCCCGATATTTTTAAAAGTCTCCCATTTTTTGTACCATATTTTTAAAAGTAATTACTTTTGAATTTTAATTTCATAATATATTTCACTTGCAAAACTTAGTTACTATGGAAAATCGTTCTCTCTTTGATTTCAAATCATAATCTAAACTCAAAATTATAAAAAGTTAATTAAATCAAAAAGAGAATTCAAAATAAGATGTAGAGATGCAAATTACTTCGTATGAAGCCAAGCTCGGTTACCGCAATCTTCTAAGTTCAAGGTCTCGGTGGCTGAGGGAACAAGGCGACTGGTTGTCTGGGGTTCGTATCCAAGGTTCGTATGCGTAACAAATGTAGGTCGTAAAATAATCAAATGACTCGGGTATGGGAGTAAACAATAAGTTTAATATTAGGTATATTTATAATTTTGGGGAAATAATTAGTACATTACTGAAACTAGGTTGAACAATATTGTATAATATTGCTCAATACTTAACAATATTGAGCAATATAGAAAAGTTTTACATTTCACACTGTTTCAATATTGTAACACAATATTATACAATATTGATTTTTCGAATTTTACAATATTGAACAATATATTGTTCTACTTGGGTTGCTCATCATTATTTTCATTCCTTCAACACCCTGATAATGTGTACTTATATTCCTTTATTTTGTTGTCAGTTCTATGACTATTCACCAGCTTTGTTTTTTTTTGTCATTTATCTATATGCTGTTTTTTTGCAATTTAATAAAGTCCACCTATCTATACCAAACCGGATAGGAGCCACAAGAGCTCTAGAGACGGCAGTGTGGTATAGTGTTAATATTAATGTTAATGTGTGGAAGTTTTGAAATATGGTATCCGGCTCTGATAGCTAGTCATCCTCTGACTAAAAATTCCCAAATTACTATATCTGTCCCGAAATAGTTGTCTTACATCTTGGAAACAGGACATTTATATTAGTAAAGCTAGACTAATCCGACATCTGAAAAGTTCGTTACATGAATTTAGCTTTCTAGAGAAAAACCAGTTGGCATCAAATTCGTAAAATCATCTATTAATTCATAGTTTCTTGAGGACGTAGTACACTTACCATCAGGGCCAGATTTACCATACAGCCAACCTAGGCAATGGCTTGGGCTCAGACATCAGGGAACGCATATACAGAAGAAATAACAACCAAATATTTAAAAACTTTTCGGTATTATTTTGAAAAACCGTATAAAATTCTGCTTTTGAAATTTATATTCGTTACATTCAATATATTGAACGATACATTTTTTCGTCTTCTGTGGATCTTATCATCGCTTGCCCTTGCACTTCTTTGCATTCAATCTATTTAATAAGATATTTAATAAGATCTGTCCACGTCAATGACCTTTCAAGCCTATTCTCGGATAAAAGCGCGAACAAAGGAGTTCTAGTAGGTGTTTCAAACGATTTCAAGAAATTCGATGAAGTATATTTGTAGTTGTCAATGTTGTGATATTTCATAAGTAGTGTAATTTTGAATTAAAAATTCAATGCTGTTCTAGGATTATAAATATAGTATTCAGGGATTATATGTTTCAAAGATAAACTATTGCATGGGGTGGTTATATTTAAAGTTAAGGTATCCGCATACGTTCGAAAACCCATTTTTGACCGAAAATCATGACTTTTTTTAATGTCTTATTTGAAAGCCTATTGTTTTTAGTTTTCAAAACAGTTTTTATTTTACATCTATGATGATCAGAAGTGAAATTAGAGACATTTTAGTAGAACTTGACAGTTGAAAATGGAGTGGTAAATAATACGATAAAGAAGCATTTTTCATTGTTTTTACTTAAGATATTTAAATTTTATTGTTTATTTTTGTTTTATACTATTTTACATATACCAGGTATTATTTTGAAGGATTTTCAGTGTGAATTTCTTTGTTTTCTATGACATTGTTGCAAATTTAGGTAATTTTGAATCATTGCAGTATCTTGATTCTCCGTTAATGATGTAATTTTTGATAATAAACGTAGGAAAAGTACATAAATTGTACTTATGATCAATATCAATCACTAAAAGTATATCTAGATCAACTAATAGGCATTATAAAGTTATTTGACTGAAAAACAATATTCAAATCTATCGATGGCGGCTGAATGATAGAAAACGATAATGACACATAAGGTTCAAGAAAACGACTAAAAAAAATTTCCAATCAGAAAATTTTTAAAAATGCGCTAAGCTGGCAAAAACTAAGGACTAGTCTACAAAACTGGGGAGTATTGAAGAAAAATTCTTTTTTCTTCTCATTGTAAATTAAAAACATAAACTTTAAACTCATTTTTCTCGAAATGTGATTTTTTGCAAAATTTTCATTTTTCAAACACGATAACTAAAATTCAACTTAAAATAGCAGTCTCAAATTTGGCATACATATTATTTATTATATTGTCTAGGTAATGAACCAAAATATAAGTGAAATAATGTTCCATTAAAAAGTTATGTATCTTTTAAGGTTTGAAAAAAGGCCAAAATTCTTTAAAAATTCATGATTTCACACTAAAACTCTTATAATTTACATATTTTTAGATACATTGCAAAACTTTTGCTTCAGGACCTAGCCAATAGTTGAAGGAATATATATGTTAAAGGATTTATCATTCTGATCATTTCTTTTTGAACGAGGGTGTTTGAAAAAAGGTCAAATTTAGTGCAAAAAAATCTAAGTTTTTTCAAATTTTTAAAAATATATTTAATTCATTTAACTTTTTTCTATGATTTATTAAGTTTTAACATAAATGTCATATAAAAATACAAAACTATTGCTTCAAATATCATTATTTAAAAAAAGGCCTCCGAACGTAGTCGGATACCTTAAACCTTCAAAAAGATGTTAAAAAAGAACCACTGGTAAGAATGAACTGTAATTTGACTGAGTATACTCAAAAAAGGGGGGAAGTATGACAGAAGAAAAAAAAATTAGTTAAAAATTTTAGCAATAAATGGCGCTTGACACGTCAGAATATGCAAAATAAGAAATGGTGGAACATTTTTTGGACAGATGAAGCTCATTTCCATATCCATGGATATGTCAAGACTCAGAATTGGAGAATATGGGCAACGGAAAATCTGTTCGGACATGAACCAGTACCTCATCATTCTGAAAAAGTAGCTGTGTAGTGCGGGTTTATGGCATCGTTTATTCTAGGGCTATACATAATCGAAGAGACAGGTCCTGCGGTACCTGCTACTTGTACCGTCAATGGTGTACGCCATGAATCTCTTTTGCGCAACCAGTACATCAGTAGCTTGCATGTGTGAGTAGCACAATTTTCATGCAAGACGGCGCTCCTCCACACATTTCAAATCCTTTATGCATTTCGTAAATAATAGAGTTATAAGCCGTCACTTTCCAACAAACATGCCAAGATCACCTGATCTTAATTCTTGTGATTTCTGGCGGGGAGTTATCTGAAACATGTTTTGTTCAGTGGTCCGATTGCAAACTTAACTAAATTGAAGATACGCATTTCTCAACCCATTCACAAAATCAGCATAGATACACTCCAATCTGTTTTGAAACATGCTGTTTCTCGGTTTAAACTTGTGGCAGAGAACGGTGGACAGCAGATTAAACCCTTCTCCAGATTGTCGTGGCGGATTGGCTTTCTATTAAAGTGCCATAACTGTCGAATGACTTGGAACTCATATTTTTATTCATTGATTTTTTCAGTATAAAGCCGTTACAGTCATGCACCTTGAACAAAACAGTTTGTTTAGGTCATAACTGCAACCCACGTAATGACCATCTCATTAAATTGTCTATGTCACTGGTACCCAAACCCTTGTACGTTTTATAATGTGTAAAGCGCCATATATTGCTAAAAGTTTTAACTAATACTTTGTCTTCTGCCATTCTTTTTCCCCTTCTTCGAGTACACCCAGGTCAAATACCAGGTCATTCTGACCAGTGGTTCTTTTTTTACATCTCGTCGAAAGTTTTACTTTAATTATAATCACCTTGTATATCAACTTGAAAATTATACGTTATCCTTTGTAGAGAGTGGCGCAGAATATGTTTCGGCCTAGGGCGTAGAATTGAGTAAATCCGGCCCTACTTACCATAGTTTATGGGCAAAAATTTGCTGCAATTAAGGGAAAGGAGGGTAAGAGTACGCACCTAGTTGATTTTTCGTTATAAAAATGAGAATTGAAAAGTTAGAGCCTCGAAAACATACTGAATCATAGTTTATCAACTTAGAAAGAAGGGTACAAAAAAGAAAAATTTTAGCTTTCAAAAAATATATATTACGAAACGTAAAGGGAAAAAAATGTCAAATGCGTACTCTTACCCGACGTGGCGGGTAAGAGCACGCAGGACGTGAGGCCAAGACTATGCACCCTGAAGATTTAGCAGTAGTCGCATACAAATGCTCCACTGCCTTCGTAACTGGAACATTCCTCATGCCACCACTCTTTACATAATCCACTCTGGATCCAAACTTCATCATATGTTTGCTCGCAGCCTGGGCATATTGTCCTCTCATTATTTGTTGTTGGAACATTAGTGTTGAGGGAACTGGGTTTTCGATAGAATTCAGGATGAGTTTTTTTCTTTGCTTTCAGGGCTTATCCTTTTTTAGTTTTGTACCTATTTTTATTTTTTTAAGAGCTCGATTAGCCTTTGCTTCCTCTAATACTACCTTTTCCTTTTCGTTTTTCTCTAACAAATTTTTGAATGGAGACGAAGTCATGATTTCATTTTGAGATTTTATTTTCCTTTTAGCTCCTCGTTGTTCATGTCGAGGAAATGGCACGACTGACTGGATACTGACATCTATCTGAGAAGTGGAAGGTGAGACTTCATTCTCTTCAGGTGCAACTGCGACTGTGCAATCGTTATCCAAAGGTGCTAAAGTTCCTAATGAAGGAGAACAGCAATCCTCACTTATAAGGTCAGGGTTGTATGGCTCAATACCTGTAACTCGGAAAGCTTCTTCTGCGAGTTGAACCCTGGCTGTGGCGTTATAAGCTTTTTGAAAAATCCCTGATTATTACTTTTCCTGGATTTTCTACGAGGCATTTCTTAGCTTCAGTTGAGTATAAAGCTTTCAAAGGGGCAAAGAAACATTTATCCAAGGGCTGTAGCACATGACTCGCATGTGGTGGAAGAGTAAGAAACGTTATATGATTCTCTCGACAAAACAAAACTGCAGGTAGTTAGCAGCGGGATGTGTGATTTTCTGCTATTAACAAAACAGGGTCTTCTGCAGACGATTTAGCATGCTTGACAAAATGTTTCAGCCAGTCAATGAACAAATGGGAATTCATGTAACCAGTGTCTCTGACAAGGGCAAAGTTCCATTGGGTGCATCTTTGTACAAAAGAGGATTCATTCTCTTTCTAGGAACTATCGATGCAGGCGGGACGAAAACTCCTGTAGCACTCATGCAACATACAGCAGTGACTGTTTGACCTCTTTCTGCACTAGAAATTTTACAAACATTTTTTTTTTTTTTACTTTTGGTGTTATCACCTTCGGTGTTCTATTGGAGACTGTTGAATACCAGTCTCATCCATATTGAATTTTCTATGGACAGGAAACTTTTTCTCCAGACAACAGCTCTTCAGATTATTATTCCAATCTCATTTTTTTAATAATAATAATAATAATGATAAATTAAAATGCAAAGTTTTGTTGGAATGGCTACTTCAAATTACAGAGCTGATGAGAGTACGCATATCTGGTCTGTGCGTACTCTTAGCCGCCGATGTATTGCTTCTCTAAATCGTCCATAGATGTCCGTAGCATTCACAAATTTAAATTCTAATGTGGCCACGTTGTTCGGAAGGGAACAAACTTCATAATGATATTCACTTTTAAGCAAGCATTAGTCCTTTATTTACCAAAAAATTTAGATTTCTTCATAGAAAAATTACATGCTGACATGACGAAATCATATTTTACTTGATAAATAAAAGACAGAAAAGATGGGAATAATAATGACGGTCTCTTGAGAGAGCTGAAAACACTCGTGTTGATAAGATCACACTCGCTTCTGCTTGCACTGTTGCCAACAGGGAAAAACTCCCTGCATACTCTTACCTGACTGAGTACTCTTACCCCACTTCCATCATTCTTTGAAATTATGACAGTTTCATGGTTTTCAAAAACCAATTGTGAACAAAAATTAAAATTTCTTTTTCACAAACGGAAAAATTTTTTGAATTAAAAACTACATCATCACATTCGCCACAGCAGACAAGATTATATTTCTTGAGCCTACTGTTGATATATTATGTATGCAACATAAAGCTAACTACTCTACTTTTCCGTTTTACTTTTTTCTTCATATGTTATTTATTTTCAAACTAGTCTTCATAACTCTTTTTATGCCTCGTTTCTATATAACACAAAATAGTCACCCTGAAAAAAGCTACCTGATTAATGATCAAAGCTGCTTTACACCAGACACTTTCTGATATTATGAGACATTCACTCACAGGGTGACGCACAGCGGCTTTTGTTATCTATTATCCTTCTTACAATCTTAATAACGCATTGCTGCGCCACCTTATTAAAATACACTTTGTTTGAGATGCGGGCTGAGACCCATTTAAATATTACCCCCACAGCACTACTTTATCCCTTATATTGGGGAACATTTTTTCCCATTCATTTTCGGGAGCATGACAGTTAAATCAGACGCACGTGACGAAAGTTCTTTTCTCTGGCGGAGGGGGGGAGGAAAATAATATAAAAAGGACCTTGGGGGGACGCGGTGACGTCATTTTAAAGGAAACAGGAGGCTGGGAGGGGTGAGTTCTTCATTGACATCCGGAGTGTGACTGTTCCCGTGGCGTGTGTGAACATTCAATGTGCGTTTTAGTCGTGTAAAGAATTGATTTCTTTTAAATATATTCGATTGATGTGAGAGAAGCTAATGGTATAAAGTAGCAGGATATTCATTCTAATAAAGGAACAGAGATCGTGTCTTTCACAGATTTTAAATCTTTTCTATTAATCATTTGTCTTGAAAGCCATCGGATTTAATTTGCTAAAAGATTTCTAGATTGACGATTACGTTGCTTCGTAAGGCGTATTGATTTCGATACTTGAAAGTTGTGATCGATTGGAGCAATCAGTGTTTTCATCGATGCTGAAGATCAATGATGGACACTTGTAATGTGATTCGTTCCTGAGGATCGATAACCTTTTAGTGTGAAAATAATGGCCAGTTTTATTTAAAACGACAGCTTTGTTTAAATGAATAGCGAATCATTGAAAATTGTCTGCAGGTTTGCATTGTTCGCGTCTAATTACAATGAAAAGCTATATTACAATGAAAAGCTATATTACAATGATTAATAATCTGGCGACGATACGATTTATACGATTTTATAAAATTCGAATAAAATGAAAGTAAAGGTCTCTGAATTTCTCTAATGGCAAATGAAAAGCATATTTTCTTTCTTTTTTTATTTAACTTAATCATCTTCTAAAATCTCTGAATTTCTCTTCACTAAGAGAGAATGTAAAACAATATATATATATATATATATTAAAACTTATTCTAGTTTATATCGTTTCATACTGAAATGTCCATGAACATTTTATTTATAACGAAGAAATTTGAAACACAGCAGATATTTATTAATGATCTTTTTGACTAACTTTCTGTTTTGATTAAACTAGATTGAAAGGCTTAGGTGCATCAGATATATATAAAACTTCACTTACATATAATACTAAGAAGCAAAAATCTGAATACTTTACAGGAAGGCAAGAATATATATTACAATTTTTTCAGAATATTACCTTAAAATAAATTCATGTTATCCCCATTTAATGATGAATTTAGATCAAATTGCAGAATACATTCAAAATTTTTGTTTATTGAAGTCACTACTAATCATTTTAAAATCATTTTAATTTATTAAATAAAATTAAGTTAGATAATATCATTGTTTCTAAAGAAGAAAACGCTACAAAATAAAATGTGATGTTCCCTTAATCAGTTTCAAGAAATGGACAGAATTAATTATTTTTCATTCAGTAACCTGATTAATTTTTTAATTATTTCATTAATTTGTGATGAACAGAAAAAAATTTCAAATCTTGCAGAGAAAAATGTTATTTATGGAGAACACAATTTGTTTTTATTTTTAACTAAGCAAAGTTAACAAAATTTTCATTTATACTTTTTAAGTTCCGCAGCAATATATTCTATAAAATTATATATGTATGGTTATTAAAATACTATAATAATAAAGTTTGGATTTTATGTTGAATTCCAAAAATTTCTATAATCGCATGATGAAATGAAGAAATTATTATACATACCAGAAAATTTCATTTTTTTTACAGATTAAGATAATTTATCATAATATTTGTTTTTTTTTCTTTTGTAGAGTAAAATTAAAACATTTATTTAGCAGCCTATATATTCGAGATGGAATGGAACTCCAAATTAAACCATAGAAGTTCTTTATTAGGAAACAGTGTAGAAGTTATAAAAGCTATTTTGTTTGTACACTTGATGCAGACATGTAATTTTCATGAAAAATAAAATAAGTAAAGGAATAAAATATACTGAATACCTACCAGTCATATATAAACCATTTAATGCAATAAAAACGACAATATTGAATTTAGAAATCTGACAAGTCCTTTTGAATAGCTGAAAAAAGTTCGTCCACTATCAGTTCTGAATATTTTTCTTTATTTATTGAAAGTGGAAATAAATTCTAAATTAATTTTTTTAAATGTATATTGCACGACGAAATTCTACGGGACCACAAGCTCATCACATACCAAATTAAGCCCCTCACCACGCAACCAACTGCTCTTTCCCACAAGTACTATTTTACAACTAGCGAAAAAAGACCATTTCTAGCTTAAATGCCTCTGATTCATAACGAGTCTGACAGAGTTAAACTATTTGTTATGAAATCAGCACATTTTTTAATTAGTATGTATTCTCACATATACATTTAGGTGAATTATTGAAAAATCAATAGAAGAAAAATCTAAAAAATAGAAAATATCTTTTAAATAACACTGTCTAAAACAATAAAAATGCTCAAATATCACAGGCAAGACAGCAGAAACAAATACTCGCAATGAAATATTAAAAATGAATTATTATTATTAATAATAATAATGCGGCAAAATATTTTAATAAGCATCCAACATATATATCGAAAATATCTGGATGAAATTTCGGACATTTCTCTAGGAAAAAAGACAGTATCGAAATTTATAAATAAATAGAATAAAGAACTGTGAGGCAAATTGCAGCGTTTACACCTCACTTCAAGCCATAGTTTACACCCACGCAGAAGAATCCTTTCAAAATATTCACTTATACTCTGCAACTTATTCAGGTCTGGGCCATGAGTCAGTATTTCGTGGAGTGATAAGGACCCTATTTTCTTTGTTCCGAGCACAGTTGAAGTGAAAGGGTGCAGCGTCAAGTGTTGTCAATGTTCTCCTCCCCCTAAGAGCTGGAGGGGGAGTGCAGTGAAGCACCTCCCCCAACCGTTTCAAATGTCCACTTGCACCAGCGATTGTTGAAGCATGCCCGCTTAATTAATGGGTTGTGGGGAAGAAGGCTACTTGAATGTCGTCACGTGAGCTGGTGGGGAGTTTGAATGCTCTTTTTGCACGGATTACGGAACGAAAAGAGGATGGAGGGGCTAGCAAACGGCACGGGGAAAAAAAATCCTCTAGAATTTTTCAGCATCATTTTTTGTTCATTAATGAAAAATTTGATTTGAATTAGGTTTTTGCCGTTAATCTAAGTCATTTATTAATATCATGTAAGAATAATTTTGAAATTAAATTTCACTTTAAATAGAAGACAAGTAAAAAATAACGCTGCTAGTCATTTTATATTAAAAGGTTTGAAGAAATTATTTTGAATTACGTTTATGCATTATGTTACATTATCGTTGATTTATCTATTATTTTTTGGTAATTATTTGGATATAATTTTAAAAAATTTAACGTACGTTCTCTTATAGGATAAAGAGTATATTACTGATGGTTTGTATTCATCATTCAAATAAACAAATATTTGCAACAATATATTGTAATATTACGTTATTCTAATTACAATTGCTTCAGTTTAGGTTGTTCGAATTTTTCGTTATTATAATCTCACTGTACCATCACTGTTAAAAAATTAATATTTATTAGAATTATATTTGATAATTTGTGCTCTATGTTTACAAGGCTTAGGAAATTTCTCTGTTCTCCCTTTGATGTGGAAGTTGCAGTGGTTGTGTTGACTCAGGTGTCGTCCTCGTTACCTGACAGGGGTTCGAAATTATGAGGTCCGTCCCAAAATAGCTCTAGTATTGCTTCCGAATAGGTTGCTAATATAACTAAAATAAACTAATGAATTTCTTGACCCCCATGTTTTGAGTGCGCAATAATAGGATTTAATAGACACGATTAGAGAAAGTAAAACTCGGCCTTTTATAATTACTCTTAATTTTAAAATATTTTGTACTACCGCCAACTCATGACATGCTTTACACCCTTTGGGTAAGCAGGGACAAAAAAAACTTTTTTGGAAAATAAATTCACAAATTGATTTTCTGTAGAAACTCTTCCTTTAAATGTTGCATTTTGTTACGACTGTCCCCAATACTTGCTATAATCAACTCAAAGTGAAGAGAATGATAAACCTAGTAAAAATAGGTATAAATTATATTCAAGGATAAAATTCCTGCAACAATATTTTGCATAACATTTTTATTAATAAGGTTTAAGAGGTTTCATCTGGAAATTATTTAAAATTGCGTACTATTGAATTTAAAAGAAAAACTAGGTGATTATAAGTTTGCAAAATACATCGAAATGAGATTTTAAAAGTGTTTAAAAGAATTTGTAATAAAAACTGACAAATTTTAAATCATCGTAATGGAATTTGAGCTTTGGAGTTATATTTTCAATCGATGAAATTTTAGAACACAACTCACTAAATCATTAATTCTTGATCTTTTAGATAAAATATTTTTTTCTTCTGAAAATATTTCTCAAGAATATTTTCAAGATACTTTGTGCAATTTCAAAATTCCGTAGCATGAGAAATCTCATTCAATTAAAACGAAATCTGCAAGAAAACTCTTTATGAAAGAAAATTTGAAAGTCAAGAAATGTGCTGTCACGCTGAATACATAGAAAAGCATCATCATACAAAAATGTAAGAGAATGAACTTAAATTCAGTGTCATTGGATGAAGTAATTGGATGTTAGTTTTATAACGTAGGACTACGTTCCTTCCATTGATGTTTCAGGAAGTAAATTGATTCACACGCCAAAACGCCACAAAACTTGGTATGGGAGATCCTCTATATCTCGGTAACTACGCATGTTAAAAATTTAACTAATGTCTTATTTTAGAGATAAAGGGTAACAACAGAAGTTACAAAAAAAACTTACTTAAACTTAAAAACTTACGAGAAACTTCTAGAATCAAAACAATCAATCGAGTAAAGTAGTCCTACGCCTTTAACATCACCGGCTGTTTGAAAGTTTTGCTGTTTTGTCCCGTCATTTTTTCATGTTCTGTGTTATAGACAAATATTAAAACTGAAAGAGTAACTATAGTTATGCAATAAGAATATCCAATATTAAGGCATTTAGAGCGCTGGAAGGTAGAATACATTAATTAAGTTACGGGAACGAATAAAATATTTTGCTGTAGTTATAATTGTGTATGACAGACTTCATCTAGAATGAAACATAAATGTAACTTTCAGTGATGTGTGTGTTTTCTTTTTACATCATGAAACATTGCGAATGGGTTTTAATGGTTCTAAATTGAAGCTAGTTGATGAAAGGACCAGTGATCTGTTCAAAACTTTTTCCTTTGTTAATTCTTTTTGTTTTGGTGTATTATTCTCTCTCACTTATACTTCAGAAGTTAATTACATAAAAAAAAATCTGCCTCTTTTTATGAAGGTAGCACTTTTTTCACACATTTAGTAGTGCACATTAAAAACTGCAAGGAAAATTTGTTGCTTAACTTCTCATGTTTAAATTTTCATGGTTAATCATCTCTACTAATAATAAAGGAGAATGTGTGTGTGTGTCTCTGTCTGTGTGTGTTGGCGCTCTACAGGCCAGACTGCGGGTCTTAGATCTACGAAATTTAGCACAGACATACTCTGGAGGGTGGGAATGTGCACCTCGGAGCCCTTTTTTTGAAATTTTAATTAAAATTGTCATTAACTAACTACTAAAAGAATTTTTTAAGTTTTTCCATAATAACTTTCGACCATATTTTTGCACAAATATCATTTTTACATTATCTGAAAGCACAACAAATTACCTTTTCAATGATATGAATGAAATTGACGTAGAATATCTTTTCTAATTTCAATAAATTAAAAAAAAATTTTTTTTGGCATAATTTACAACAATACTTTTCATTGTTACAATGCAATTCAAACCGTTTTCATTGTTTAAACAAATATTTACTTTCATGTTGCACTTCCATTGTTGAAAGCTAAAGTAATATCTTAATGTTTAATTATATGTTTTATTCAGTATAAGTTAATCCAGCTAACATGCTGTTGGACGTAAAATGTGCTGCAAAATTTTAAAGTTAAAATCAAATGCATATTTTGCAAGAGGAATAAGAGAGTGATGTTGATGCCGACAACGGGCAATTGTATTCTACAGGACATACACAGTTACTCGACTCCATTAGGGACGTTCATTCAGACAACGTACAGAATAGTTGAAAGGCTATTAAAGAAAATTAGTTAAATATCTATCAAAATATGAAATTTAAAATTACTTTTTTAAGGGAACCATGAATATCAATTTATCAAGTCAAAAAATGTTAAAATAAAATGGAGAGACTGTAGTAAATCGGTAAAAGCGCATAGATGCTCATCAGGGTAAGTAAAATCTATACGAACCGTTAAAAAATTAGTGAAATCATAATGTTTTCTGCGAACAGTGTTGGCATATAGCTAAAAAACACTGTCCTTTACCCCGAACATTATGATAAACCAAGAATTTGAATGAAATACAAATAAAAGAAATGAAATTACGAACCTAAAACTGAGAGATGCTACCAACGGGAGACGTGACAAAGGGAATAACTGAACGCGTCATGTAGTGACCGGATGTTTACGAAAATATCAAGTTACTTATGAGGTTGGGGGAGTTTCGATGAAGATTAGGAAATCGATGGAAAAAAAAAGGATGAAAGCGAACTACATTGAGGAATACTTACCCTGGAACTATTTACCCTGATGAGCATCTATGCGCTTTTACCGATTTACTACAGTGTCTCCATTTTATTTTAACATTTTTTGACTTTCATGATATTGATATATTCTCCACAAATCTTCTTGAATTGCAGCATTTTTGCGCATTCGTTGAGTTTGTGTTATATTTTTCTATATTATTTTATCTTCCCCTTTTATATATATATTCCACTTTCGGCTTTTTCTTACCGCAGATTTTTTTCTTGACATTTTGTTTTATGAATGTTTATTTTGTATATGTTGCTTTTACATTTCTGCTATATATATATATAAGGCAATGTTTCTGTGTGCGTCTGCGATGTTCAGACATAAAATATTGTATTTACAGCACTGAAATTTGTCACACAGGTGACTCAATGCACCTCGAACCCCGAATTTTTAAATTTAATCCAGAAAATTATCTATTTAATATTTTGTGGCATTTTGGGTGGTTTTTCGTTCTCATTTCTCCATTGCATTTTTTTCTAATAATCGTAGAAGGAAAATAGATACTCCATAAGAAAGAACAAACAATTTCCATTTTAATGAGGTTTGCTTTAAACATCCAAAAGTTTGTTCTAAATGAAAAAGTTGCCGTTCAATATTTTCTGAAATATTAGTAAATTTTTAAAAATATTTTTTGTTTAAATTTACTCTGATACTTTTCTTTAATGTAACGCAATTCAAATCGTTTTCATTGTTTAAACTAATACTTAAGTACATATTTTTCTTTCATTCTTGAAATCTGAGTTAATGTACAAATACAATCTATATTCATATTTTATTTCACCTAAAGCTATGTGGAATCTGTAAACCAGGCTCTCTGAGATATTACGTATGTTAATCTAAATATATATAAGAGAAAGGGACTTAATAATTCAACACCGAATCTCCCAAACCACTGGGAATAGAAACTTAAAATTTGGGAGGTGGTTGCTTTTAGAGATTATTGCGGTTATTGCGAAAATGACCGGTTTTCGGTTATTGAGGTTTTCTTTACTTCTGGTTTAACCCGGTTGTTATAATCGCTCAAAATAACTGGTTTTTTAAATATCCGGTTTTCAGTTTTTTTTTATGAGAAAAACAATATTGTTTTTACAGAAAATCAATCCATTGGCCAATATTTATCTGTTCATAAAGACTCTTTCAGTAATCTGTCAACCAACAAACGCCTAGAGGAAGCGGTTGTCAGTGATTGGCAAAGATGATGAAATTCAAAGCCTCATAACTTGGTAAATTTTAGTCTTATCGAACTTATCTTCCGATCCGGGTTTTTTACCATGTTATTGGATTTTAAAAAAATAACCGGTTATAACCGGGACAAAAAAATAAGAAAACGGTTAACCGAAACAAACAAAAAAAAACGGTAAGTTTTTCCCATCACTAGTTGCTTTTTGGATAGTAAGTGCTGATTAAGAAAAGATTTTTCATAATTTTAATTAATTAAAAATTACCTTAATTTAAACGTTTTTCATAATAACTTAGGAGCATTTTATCGTGCAAAAACTATTTTAAGTTCATCGTAAAGTAAAAAAAATTAGCTTTTCATTAACACCGATATTATTTCTATGCGACATTTTATTAAAATTTAATTAATTTTTCGAAATGTTTTCAATCATGATTTGTAACAATGCTGTTATTGTTGGAAATGAAATTCAAGACAATTTATTATTTCAGCAAATCTTTTATTCACATGCTTTTGGAATTGTTACGGTTGCGATAGTATAAATTGATTTCTTGAGTAATTAACTCCAAAACAGAATTTTCACTTTAATATTGATTGCATTGCTGAAATATTTCATCGCACCTTCTTCGAAGTAATATTTTTTGCATTTATATTAAACTTGGCAACAGATGTTTGATTTCAGGTTTTCTGGTGTGTTTGAAGTAGATTGAAATGATTATAATTCTTTCCTCAATCATCTAATGGCTTTCCTGCCATTTTAAAATTATGAGGCTTGAAAACTCTTTCAAATTTTTGTATAGTGCATGAAAGGCAAGTTTTTATTCAATTTTGGTTAGGCCGTAAAACTTGAATTTTCTCAAATGATAATTTGTCAAATTTGGTATTATATTTATCACAGTTCAGAACTAATGGTAGAAAGCTAGTTTGACAGTAGAAGAAAGAGTCGAGAAGTTGGTGACGGGACAATATCTTGCTTATTTCAGTAAAATTAAAAACTAAATTAGTAAATAAATTCAATTAATAAATTATTAAACTAATTTATTAAAACCAGATTTAATAAAATTAGCTTCTCAATGATACCAATTTAATTTCCATGCGACATCTGTTTAATTTTGAAAGTGTTTTCAATTACGCTTCAGATTCAGTTCACCTGCAGCCAGAGAGAAAAACCAAGAACGTTGTATAAAAAGAAGTGCCGGTACATTAATATCTCGATGATTGCGGAAATACGAAAGGTCGCAATAATTATACTACGCAACGGAAATCGCGGGTACCAGCTAGTATTACTATACGAGCCAGTTTCCCTTTGTAAATTAACGTTTGAAATATTTTGGAGTAACCGTCTTCGGCTACCAGCTTGTTCGTCGGGAATATAATTATAGTTGAATCTGTAATGATTGATTTGATATTCATGGTTCCCATAACAAAGTCGTTTTAAATTTCAAATTGTGATAGCCATGTCACCTGTGCTATTTTAGTAGCTTTCTACCTGTTCTGCACATTGTCTACAAGAACTTCCCTAATGGAGTCAAGTTTAACTATCTGTGTCATGTTACACTTAGATGCACCTTGTCGCCGCCAGCTGCACTTTCTTATTTCTCATTCAAAATACGCATTTGATTTCCGCATTAAAATGGCACGACACATTTTACGTCCAGTAGCATGTTAGCTCGACTAAAACCCGCTGAAAAAAAATTAAAGCATCTTTGAACGGACTGGGTGTATTTCCTAATATACAAACTATCTTAAAGGACTTTGTTTACACATTTCACACAAAAAAATGGAGAAATTAAACAGAAAGTAAATTCCTTAGATTTAAACAATATCAAAGAAACAGGCAATTAAATATTTTTTGAAACAATGAAAACGCTTTGAATTTCATTGCAAGAACGAAAAGTATTGTTTTGCATTATGACTATTTTTTATTTATTTAAATTAAGGAAATTTTTCACAGCAACTTAATTAATATTATCTGTAAGATTTTCTGAAGTTATTAAGGAAAATCACCAAAATTTGGCTTAAATTTTAATTAATTAAAATTTTAATAAAACTTTTAAAAAATTTCTCCGAGCTGCACATTTACACAATGAAAAGTATGTTTGTGCCAAATTTCATAGCTCTAGATCCTGTGGTCTGTCCTGAAGAGCGCCAACACACAGAGACACAAACATTCGTCTTGATTATTAGTAGAGAATATGAATGAAAATAACCCACAACAGCAAAAATATTTACAATATCAATTACAAAAATAAACTTCTGAATCTCCATTACGTGCAAATAAACCGTACATCATTTACTTTCAAATATTTTCTTTTCTTCCAATTAAAAATTTACACACTACACTTGTTTTAAAAAATAAATATCCTTACGAATTCAGTCTAAGTGTCTTTTTAATCTTTATGGGACTCCATCTATTGAAATTTAAAAAAAACAGTTTTCGTCTAATTTAGTCTAAATATGAAATTTTATTTTTATTTAAAAAGGTGAATACGAACTAGGAAATAACAAAACAAAAATGTAATAATTAAAATTAAAGAATAATTTATGCAGAGAAATAAAAATAATGCTAATGATTTCTAAATTGATTTAAAAAGAAAAATTTTTTCCTTTAAAATTAATTTAGTCTTTTTTCTGTTGTTGTTCTTGTTGGAATTAAACATGTCTGTCGAAAATTGCATGATAAATAGATCAGGAAAAAAATTCGAACTGCATGTTCATCGAATAAATAAACAGGTTCTTTTAAAAGTTCAGGTAAATTTTCACTGGGGAAACATTTAACATGCTTTTAATGCAATTATTTCGAAGAAGAGTACTCTTAAATTATTTAGGTATTCTCAATCTTTAATTTAAAAATGTTTTGCATATATTTATTTATCTATGCATTAAAAAGAGTTTTTGCGAGACATAAAATTAAATGTTCTAAGATTAAATTAGGTTTCCTGTATTTCGTCTATTTGGTTTTACTTATTCTAATGTGATGATGCATCTGATAAGCATAAAAATTTCAAAATAGTCAAGAGGTATGATTACTTTTAAAATATTTCTGAATCATTTTAATAATAATAACATTAAAAAAACAGAAAAGAATATTCCAAGATTAAAATCTGTTATTATGATTCTCTACAGATTCTAGTCTCATCCTTTTTGCTATTAAATGCCATTTTTTGAAATGATTCCAATATTCGTAAACGAACTAAGTAAAGATAAAATAACTTTTAACATTTTAGCATTTCTTTTCAAAGAATTTAATCTTTGGTTTCATATATTTTTGAAAAACAGAGTAATAAATTTAAAAAGCAGGTTTTCTTAAAATTAAATTCAAAGTAAAGAGTAAGATGTTTCAGGTTAATGAAATTTTAACTCACATGATTGTTTTGAAAATCAGTTTTTAAGAACACACTTTTATACTAAATAGTAAATTTCAGTTTTTAAATACAGTAGAACTTTGTATAAACGTCAGTTTCTGTTATCCGTTGTTGCCAAAAAGGTAAAAAACTAATTTATGTTTATAATATTACAATACGGCTCTGTACATTAGTATTATATTGAAGTTCATTACATTTTAATTCTGTACATTAATAATATACATATATTAAGTTTGTCTCTAAGGCCTACACTAGACTTAGTTTTATCATACGTACTACCATGGTAATACCAGACATTTCCCCATAGTGTACTTGCCTTGAAGGTTTTTTTCACTATTGTCCGCTTGGGTCTTAAGTATTGTTGTCTTGTCTGGGACCCTTACAATAAAAATAAAATTAAAATTATTGAACAGGTACAAACTAGGTTTTTACGTTACTTATTTTACCGAAGAAATCTCTATTATCCGCAAGACTTATCCTCGTCTCATTTATGTAACATCTTCGACATTCACAGTTTGAGAGTCCAACGTGATCTTTCTCGTCTTTTATTTTATCATAAGATAATTAATGATGCCATTGATTGCTGTGACATATTGAGCCTTTTCACTTATTCTGTGCCGACTAAAATCTGAGGAAGAGTTGTTTATTTGAAAATGTATTTACCAGGTTTAATTACATACGTAATTTTTTTCTATTTATAAATTTTAAAATAGTTTTAACAGGTACTCTGATGATCTTGATGTGTTTAATATGTCTTATGGTGTTTTTAAGACTGAATCTTTGCGGCTTTTGTGTTTTTCAAGTGTTTTTATTTTGTGTACTTTCTAAATTCGTGTTGTGTTTTCAGTGATTTCTGAGTCTTTCTGTTGGTTTTATTAATCTGTGTTTTACGGCTATTTTAGTGTTTGTTTCTATATCGTGCACTCTGTAATTGGAGTTTATTCTGTAGTGTGCATTTTCTAAATATATAAAATTTATATCGATCGTTTTATAAAATTAAATGCAATATGCATGTATTATTCACTTTTAAAGAGATTTTATGTTAATTTTCGTCACAAGCCAGCAGCGAAATCTCGTTACTATACATATGTATGAAGAGATTTCTGTTATCCGTCACAGCCCTGGTCCGGATGGTGATGGTTAATCGAGGTTTTATTTTAATAGTAAATATATTAAAGTTGTAAAAGTTAATTTAATATTTTTTCTAATTTTAGTTAACAATTCATCGTAATAATCAGTATGAAATTTTGATATCATTTTTAATAACTTTACAATCAGGTGCTGCCACTGATATTAAATCAAATTGTAATGGACCTTATGCACCGTTTGGGTTCGAGAGTATAAAAAAACAGCTGTGGAGGAATAAACAAAACGATCGGCCTATAAGCGACTCAGAAATAAAAGCAGTTCTGAGTCAGCTGTTTCAGACTGACCACCCAGATAGCACGTAAGTTTGCAGCAAGTTTGATTTTGACTTGTCATGGCAAAATTTGACGCGTCAAACTTGAAACGAACTTGTAGCAAGTTCGCTGTGACAACTAGCGCCACCCTCGCTTGCAAATCAAACTTGCAGCAAGTATGCGAAACAAGCTTCCTGCAAAGACAGCACAAAGAGATAATTATCTTGTCTCTGTTTTTAAAAAAAACATCCGATTTTTAATAGCATCTCCTAGACCGTCCTTCTTTTTATTAATTCAATAAATCAATCATAATTTGTAAAAAAAAACTAACTTTTTGTATAAAAAAAGTTTTTGAAACATCTTCCATCTTTTTACTAAATATATCACTCGCACTTTAAAGAAAACTATATCGCCTTTTTCTTAACGCCTTATAAACAAAATTAAACCGAAAAAAACAGTCAATGTTTGTTGAAAAATAAACTTATACATTTTGTCCCATTTTAACGTAATTACTTTTGAACTCTAATTTCATAATTTATTCTACTAGCAAAACGTTGTTATTAGCGAAAATCGCTCTCTCTTTGACTTCAAATCATATTCTTAACTCAAAAAATTAATGAAATCAAGAAAAGTTTAAAATAAATCGTATACGAATCGAATGGAACGATGTATTAGCGAAATCTATCTTCTCCTCTCAGAGTTCAGCTGGCTGAATGGATAGCGTCTCCGCTTCGGAACCGGGAGGTAGCGAGTACTATCCCGGGTTGTGTTCGTACTCTGTTTTTGCTATAATTTGCAATGAGTTTGACACGGCAAACTTGCTGCAAGTTCGTTTCATGGTGACTTCGGAGCTTTCGTTAACTTGCTGCAAGCTTGCACTCTTGTCATGACAAGTTTGTGGCAAGCTTGAACTCTTGTCATGACAAATTTGTGGCAAGCTTGCTGCAAACTAAAATTGCTATCTGGGCAATGGCTGCCTCCGGCAGGTCACGTGTCGGAGGATATGACGTCACATGCATAAGGTCCATTAAGTGAGTTCATTGATTGGTAATAAAGTTCGAAATTATTAAGGTAGAATAGTAACATCGAGAACACACATGTTTACAATATATCAGTACTCCAGCGCAGAAGGAAATGAATGAAAAATAGATAACAAAATTTCGTCTTTACAAACAACACGTCAAACTAAATAAAAGTATATAAAATGTTTTATATTTTCAGAGAAAGCATTTTATTCCAGTGGTAGCACCACTGTATGTATAAAACGCAGCATTATTGTGTTTTTGATATTGCAAAAGTTATGTTAAACAATGAAATATAAATAACAGATATATACCAATATTTTATGTCTATGAAGCATTTTTTGCGTGTGCACAATATTATTTACGCAATATTTGGCATTAAGCAAATAATGCATTGCCATCGCTTCAAGCAAAACTGGTTATATAGAAGTTCGCATTGAAAGGAATAGAAAATATAACCTAACTCTTTATTTTAAATTAAAACCAGAAAAGTAAACGTATTTATTCATATTAAATCATGCTGAAAGCTTTTACCTTTGGTTTAAAATAAAATTTAAAGATATTGCTTTTGCTTCAATTTTACAGAAATTTTTGAATATAATTTGGATCAAAGGTTTAAACAGGAAACCTTATGCATAATAAATTGGGTGTCTGTCAGGCCTAGAAAAATGTTGATAAATGCCGATACATTTCAGAAAGGTTACAGTTAATACAACACGAGACAGAATTAATTCTCTGATTTCAGAGCTTTTTTCTGTATTCAGAGCTGTATTTATTTGAAAGATCTGCGCATTAATAAATTTTGCATTCAGGTTTAAATTTTTATTAATACAGAAAATTTCGATTAGACGTCACCGTTCTGATGATTAACCATCACCAGGCTGTGAAGGATAAGCAAATTGACGGATAACAGAAATATCTTAATAAATATGCACGTTAACGTGATTTCGATGCTGGCTTAGGACAAAGATGGGAATAAAATCCTTTAAAAGTGAAAATACATACATATTGTATTTAATTTTACAAAATGATAAACATAAGTGTAGTAATGTACAGAAATGTACATTAGACGTAATTTAGACGATGACGGATAACAGAAATATATAATTAAATAAGCACATTAACGTGATTTCGATGCTGGCTTAGGAGAGAGATGGGAATAAAATCTTTTAAAAGAGAAAATACATACATATTGTATTTAAGTTTACAAAATGATCAACATAAGTGTAGTAATGTACAGAAATGTACACTAGACATAATTTAGATGATGACGGACAACAGAAACTTGACGTCTAAACGAGTGACAGTTAATCGAATTTTTACTGTTCTAGCTTCGGCAGAGAGGTATGCTGTGGAAGGTTTCCCAAGAATTGTTTCACAGACTTGATGTATGCTTTGTAACAAAATGAATTAATCTTGATCAACTGTCATGTTTGCATTCAAGACATTGTCATATTTTCTATTTAAGTACTAAGTATCTTTCAAACAGATACTAGAAGTTCCTGTTTCATAGCATAACTTTGAAATCATAGCATTTATTTTGACTCACCTTGATTTTTTTAAAAATGGATCTTCGAGGTCGTTGATGAGTTTTTATGTTTTCAATTCATATGAAATGTTAATTACTCAATTACTAAACATAGAAGAAGCATTGCAGACGAGTCAACAAGTTGAAAGTGTTTTTGAGAATATTACTCTGAACATTGACTGCTGACTGTGCAAGTAACGTGGAAAATCGGAAATGCACGGAATGCTGAAGCTACTGGAGTGAACACAATAATTGGCGATACATTAATGTATTGCCGAGCGTTAACGATTGTTTCGGGAAATCATTGCAAATCGTGTTCTATTCATTAATGCTGGGTAATCCAACTTCAATTATGAATCAGTAAATATATGTCATTCGGATGGAATTTCCAGCCTGTTTTTATCTTGGTTGAAAAAAATTTTAGTATCATATTCACAAGTAATGATATTTGTTATAGTTTCTTTACTTTCCTTCATATATTGAGACAATTATTTTTATTTACTAAATATGAAAAATCAAATGAAATCGGTTCCGATCAATTTTCTTCCTGAACAGTTCCTTAAATTTATCATGCAAATCAATTTGAATGTGAGTTTAACCTTCCAACTGCAGATATTTTTAAAATGGCTGTTTAGATGCAACGTTTGCAAAGAGGATAAAATATATTTCAAATAAAGCAAATTAATATTTATATGCAACGCTCTAATAATAAAATGTAATTCAACTCTATACTCGTTGCAGGCAAAGAGACTAAACTACGGAAATCGCAAACGGAACAGAAAATAGACTAACGTTCAACTTGCGTTAACACTGGGAGAGGCAGATGGGTAGTTAAGAAGTCATACTCTAAGATACCTCCATAACTTCAGAAAAATCTATTCGAATTTTGCTTTAAGAGTAGCACTATTAGTTCCGGCAAATCAGTTCTCGGATTTTCTCTGAACATGTTTTACAAAACTCTTCCCTTCTTCTTGCCATGTCTTACAAACCCATTCATGTGAACCAAAGCGATTAGCGGGTACGAAATTAAAGAAACGTGCGTGAAGGAATCACATTGATTCGGTGACGTCAGTGGATATATCTAGTATTCAGGAATTCTGGCTAGTTCATCAGGAATGACAGAGTCTATAATTTCCAGGGTGTGGCCTCCCTGAGACAAATGAATCTTGGAGAATGAACTGCCGTGTCATTACAATGTACGGGGGAATGCCAAATGGGACGATCCGTAACATTTGGCTTCCCTTTGTTTTTTCTTTGCATTCTTGGCGGGACAGCCTACGCGAAGAATTCGAAAGTTGCCTCGTAAGAAAAGGATAGCGATTCTGGAAAGATTCTAATCTAGAATTCTATGTATTTTTCATTGAGTTTCTTTTGATGTTATAAATGGAATTCATTGGTCGCATACGTTTTATGCGTGCGTCTAGTGTTGCTTTAAAAAGTACACATATCGCTTAGAAATAGCGATTCAAAACTTGATCGCAATGGTCTAATACAATTTATGAATTAGTAGAAGTTATTTTCTTGGAATGTATAAACCAAAAAGAAATCATTTTAAAAAAAATGGGATTTCTACTCTGAACTGTTGTTATGATAGTTTAGTGTCTGTGTGTAATATAATTATATACTACAATGCAATATGGTTGCATAAAAACTGCTCCCGTCCGAACACGAAAAAGAGAAATAACTTTTATATGCATATCATTATTCGTTATAACATATTATTACTGAGTGCAAAAAAGAAAAAAAAAAAGACATAAATTTGGGACGTCTAGTCAGGAACATTGTAGCATGATAATTTTTAGGCGTGATTCCTCTTGCTTCATTGCGTGAACGATTTCATTCTGCGCATAATGGTTTGAAAATAATTCTATTTTCAAAAAAAATTTCCAACTAAAAATGTATCATTTTTATAAACGAGATAGCGAAAATACTTCTTTGAATTAATGTCCAAGAAAGATATTTTTCAACATAACTTTAACAATGGCAGTAGCACAAAATTGAAAGATTTGATGAAACAATAAAATTTGTTTGAATTTCATTACAATTGTTAACAATTTAGCTTAAAACTAAATTTGAAAAATTTATGAAAACTAAAGAAAAAGTGAACTTTGAAGTAGTGTAAAAATTGTTTTTGTCCAATAATGTGCTCTAAAGTTAATGAGAAAAATATAATTTTTTTTATTAATTTTTAATTGATCAAAATGTATTTAAAATTTGAAAATCCTTTCTTAGCCAACCACTACTACCCAACAAGTAACTATGGACCAAATTTGTTAGCTCTAGGTATAATAGTCTGTCCAGTAGAGCGTTGAAGTCTGTGCGTAACGCATCATGCAATTTACAGAAAATATCCAATTTATAAGCATAATCACGTTAAGAAGTAGAAGTGAAATGGATTCTTCGATTATATAACAAATTTTGTATTCGCTTACTCATACATTATAATAGTTATCAAATGTTATATGCTAAAGCCCCAAAATGCTAATGAAAATGTATCACTCTTTGGTACTAGAATGATGACTCCGGAATAAGTGATAAGACTTTAAGGATTCTTCAAGATACATGTTCAAGACTTGTTTGTACGTTTCATTGAAACTTACAACAAAGTTGCCCCATCCGGTTGGTGCAAGCGTGAACATGAATCGAAATTTCATCATAATTATATCTTTCAACTCAACTAGACTGAGTATGAAAATTTCATTTTCAATGATGATTATTTAAATTGAAAATTAAAATATGAAAATCAATATTTATCATAATTATATCTTTCATCTGAAGTAGACTGAGTATAAAAAATTTATTATGAGTGATGGTTATTTAGATTGAAAATTAAATTATGAATACCAATATTTATCGTAATTATATCTTTCAACTCAAGTAGACTGAGTATGAAAATTTCATTATGAATGATGGTTATTTCAATTGAGAATTAAAATATGAATACCAATATTTACACGAAGAAACAAGCCATGAAATAACAAAGATAGTGATACAGCATTCATTATAAAGTGTGTGTTTTGAATAAATAATACATATTTATAGGAATGTGATTTCTTTGTCAGGCATATATTCATATACCATTTCTTAAAAACTCAAAAAATTAAGAAATATATTAGAAACATAGTAGATTTATAATTTTCAGCTATCTACTAGAACCACTGCAAAACATATTAATGGCTTCCATTTAAAAGTTTACGTTTATTTGAGCTAGAATTTGTAAATAAGTTGTGTTTTTATAAAAAAAATAAGTCGCTCAAAAATAAAAAAATAAAAGGATTTTTATGGATAAAACTATTGTTTTGAATGCAGAAAGTGAATTTTTAACCTCTTTTATTAACAAAAATTAATATAATGAATATATTCAAATTGTAAATTGATAAATATAAAAGCACTTTATTTATTCAAAAATATAAGCAACTTAATATTTGATTTAAAATGTTCTAACCTGAAAAAACGTCATTGTTTTCTGGAAACAAAATTCATTTTCCTGCATGTAAACATTTTAAATGCTTTCTGTTTATTTTCAAAGGATGTTAAATGAAAAATATTTCATTTATCTAATAATCAGACTTATTTTTATGTCCAATTCTAACAATAATTAAACCAATTTTTCTTGATAATTCAAATTCATCATTCCTAGGTCTCAAACCACGCTGTAAAAAATTAAAGATTAGAAAAATTCATTACATTACCTAAAAAATTCTTAAAATAATCTCAGATTTCTCGTAAATTTGAATTCTTTAAAACAACTTTAATTCATTTCTGAGACTTCAACGCCAAATGAACAGAATTTGTTTCCCCTACTCAACCTTACATTAAACTTCTTTTTAAAGAAGAGATTTTTTTTCAGGAAAAGTCCCGATTGTTTACTCGATAACGTCACTCGGAGAATTTTGACTACACAGAATAACGGCAAATTGAGTTTAATCAAACGCACGTTCTCCAGCCTTTGTCCCCAAAGAATGCTAACAAAGTTGTTTCGACATTATGATGCAGAAGTTTTCAGTGTTTCCCCTAGCATGGAGTATGCGAGTCTTTCAATACTGAAGTATGGTGTGTCTGTTAATTAAACTATGCAGATACAGCTAAGAAAGATGATAATGCGTGGCAGGAATGCCAAAAGTGATACAGAACTCACTTATTAAATAGATTTGCATAAGTGTCTGGCTTATTATCGCAGCGATTTTCCGCTAGTTCAATTAGCTGCATCTCTTGCCAAACTATGGTGATGCATGATAAAGATGCTTTATTCAGTTAGCCAGCTGTGCTGCGGGATGACCAAGTAAGAAGAGATTTAGTGCTTATTTTTATATTTTATGTTTCGGAGTGTAAACCATGTTCGTACGAATTCCAAATTTATAAAGGAGGAAGTTTTAAATAACTTCAATATTTTCGCTAATATATGCAGATAAATTTGTCAGGTTTCTTCTTAATGAATAAATTTTTCAATTTCTGTGTTTTCTTACAATTTCAGAAGCTAATAACATGCATAATTTTTAGATTGGGCTTTGTGAATCGATAGGAATGTTATTCTACAAATTTCCCAATATAATAAGCATGGGTGTAAGGATTATTTAGTAGGATTTGTATTTTAGCTAACTCTGAATCAAGTAATCTGAAATCTGTCGTTGGGAATTTTGCAATTCTTCAGGTGCAAAATGTAAATTCTGGTAATTTTTATTAACTTTCTGATAACAATTTATCTTCAGATTTCAGTTTATTTCAATTACAAAAACACGACAGCAGGTGAATATGAAATAAATATCGACTTTTTCTGGTTTCTTTCAATTAGTTTACCGATATAAATCCATACTAGATTTTGAAAAAAAGTTTACGGAATCTGACGTATAATCAAAAGACATTCTTAGAGTGAAGTTATAATTTCGGAACATCTTATGCTTTCCTTGACAATGGTTACAAATATACAACACCGATCTCCTAAAACTATCTTATGAAAATCTACTAGAACATCAGAAATTCATAATAGCAGAATTAAAATTATAACAATGTACCTAACTACTTCCCTACTTTGTCATTTATTTTTACTTTTATTTTCAAATTCGGCATCCAGGCACTTGGGATCGAATTCATCTCCTTACTTTCCTATGAAATATTAATGATGCTATAAATATCATATTTAATTTTTAACATGGAATCGTTAATGTTGTGGGAATACAATCGCGTGATTTTTATTCTTTTGTTTTTAAGTAGCAGGATTTGCACTTGAATTTCTTTTAAATCATATGTTAACTTTGAATTATTTCTTACTTTTAAATGACTAAGCAAAGGAACAAGACTGAATAAAAATAACTTTATTGATCCCAAGTTTCTAGGAAAATAATTTTTCAATGTCTCTGTGTGGAGCGAATAAAAGAATATTGCGATAGAAGTGACTCAAATTAAGATGCTTTGCCCCCCCCCCCTTGAATAAGCGGAAAGAGATGGTCTGTTCCGGAGGGATAAACTCTCCGCATCATACAGTGTAAATTACCCTTCTTTGTGATACCTCTGCCAAAGACCGTATCGTTTAGTGACAAACAATCAAATAACCCTTCTCTGACTCTAAACCCTTTGGGTGAGTCGTTCGGCGTGGATTATGTATGTATGTAAATAACCCTTCTGAAAAGGTAACAACATGTGTACGTTCTTCAAACACAGCACGGAACCATCGTCGGGTGACGCATTGAATATTTACCCACAGAGCCATTCGACCATTGATGGCTTGCCTCCATTCTGAGAACGGAGGAAAAAGAGCTCGAGACCCGACTACACCGAACACGGCCTGGTACACTTACAATTCACCCAGGTCAAATATCCCCTTGCTGGTATGGTGTAGAAGTTTCCAGATATGGCTACCAGATAAGGTGCTATTCTAGTAATCTGATTAAAATGACAACTGGGCTATTTTGAGAGCTTTTATGTAGCTTTCGAACGTGACGTTATTCTAATTAAATCAAATTAGACTCATAAAGGCTCATTGCATTTTGTAGCTCATGATTTTAAACCGAAATTTATATCCGATATGATATGCAACGAATCCAGTTTGTTTGTACGACACTTTAAAATCCATAGAATTCCAGAATTTGATCCTGATTAGAATTCACGCGCATTGTCCCGATGCCAGAAATATCTTTAGAGTTATTGAGATTAGAACAGAAATCCTCCAAGGAAGCTTTTGTTACCAGGCAGCCTTAAGTGAAGAAGCAAAATAATGATAATAATAATATCTCGATGTTTTAAATTTTATATTAATAGTTTCTTTACATTAGAATACAAAGAAACTAATTTAACTGTCGTCTAATTATAAGAAATCATTTAAGTAACAGTAATCCATCAAAAGTAGCACAAAGTAAAACTTGTTGAGTAAAACTGATTTTCTCCCGTCGAAACGTGACGGGCGAATAAATTTTCAAGAAACGCAACGTGAGTTTTCATAAGCCGCAAAAAGAACCACCAAACCCCAATCAATCGTTCAAATTTAGGATCTAGGCTGCCCAGCAGTAGAATGGCAGTGGAATCAGGTGATCACGACATTCGTGATCACCTGATTACGACGGATATCCGTTGCTATTGTGTTAATGACCTTTGGACGGCTGGCTCAGACGGAATAGAAGGGCCTTAATGCTGCTGAGAAATATCCCATCAATCAAACCGAGTAATAACACACTTTCCGGAAGTCATAATACCGTTGAAGGACGGGCGGATAAACCATTCGTTTCTTTCGTAGTGGAGTTTTATTTAACGCTCTTTAAAAGGCAATTGTCGAAGAAAACTGCGAAGTCGTTTTATTGTAAAATTGAGTTTGATTATTACTGGTATTAGTCATTTCTAAAATGAGATGTTTGCTGCATTTCATTTTGGGGATTTTCTGCATGCGCCCATGTTTTTAATATAACGCAAACTTTTTATTATTGATATTCCATGTTATATTTTTATTAATTTGTCCCCCAAAGGCTTCATGGTGCTAATAGATGTAGACGAGCAATTTATGTTATTAAACTATCAAAATAAAAGTCTACAAAAGCATTGCCTACACAACAGAGTGGAAAGGAAACATTTTACGTGTAATTTTACTTACTTAACTCTGAAAATTAATTGAAAGTCAATTTTATATCTAAATACATGAAGTATAACTAAAATTTAGTTGTTAAATGTTTTTAAAAACTATTAAAAGCAGTTAAAAACTATCATGTACTCTTATTGAAATATATTTAATTTTTCTTTAATTTCAACACACTTTCAGAACCAGTGTTATTTTAACACGTGTTAATAGAGGTTGCCGAGTTTGGACCACTCGAATATTTTTACTGTACGGTGAAAGAGGAATAATTTTAATAAAAATTAGCAGATATTTTTTAAAATTTATTTATCTTCAAAAGAAAGTAATTATTTTTTTCGGGAAATAGCACAAAAAATGTTGAGTCAACGCCCCATTTTAGGAAAATGGTTTTACAGAATTGGCCACCAATTTCTTTAAGCCCAATTTTAAAAAAGTACTTATTGATTCTCAGATTCACATCAGCACACAATGCATGAACCTATGTGTGACATTTTATGTATTGTATCAGTTTTTCTTCTTCCTTTGTTTCCTAACTTATAAAAAAATCGCGCAGTCTAAGTTTTCGTTCTTTTCCAACCATCATTTGATGTTTTTAATGCCCTGTTCTAGCTTTGGTTTGTTCCACTTCAAATTTATGAGAGAAGGGTTGCTTTCTGAGCTATTCCTCTAGTAAAAGATAATATTCCCATTGATTTAAGCAGTTCAATTTAGGCTATCGTTTGTGCCCCAATCTAATTAACTTTTAAACAAAAACCAACAACAGAAAATTCCCCTAAACTTATCTTCAGACAATTTTAATAGAATTATTATAGGAAATTTTATCCAAATAAGTTTCCACTTTGAGGATATCATAATATATTTTGCTACTTACTTTAAAACAGCCCGAGGGCTATTAGTCTTTTGATAAAGTATTTAATAATTATATCTAAATATAAAATTGTTCCCATGTTCCTTAAGAGCAGCCACATAACGTTTTCCCTAAAATATTATTCCATTTCCTACATTTACATCGTTGCAAGATAAGCTGCATATTTTATAGCCACAAACTATTTAACAGAAATAAAGTTGCAATACCAGTCCACAGTCTAGGTCACAGTCTAAATTTTGTATTTCTCACGTATATTCTGGATGTTGAAATTAGTAATAGCTGAAAATATTAAATGATAAGTAAAATATTAACGCTAATCTTATTTTCACTCATAACTTTAATAACGCATTATAACATATCGCTCGTTTACTTAACGCTGTTTCTATCAGTTCATGATATATAGCTATCTGTAAAGAAAACGATTTATTCATTTATTGTTAACTTCAAATTTGTAATATCGTTATTCTATTACGGGATATTTTCTTTTATGATAATAATTGTACATCAAAAGATTTATTTGATTATCATTGGTTATTTATGTCCGGTAACATAATTTTATTCATTACTACTAAATTTATTGAATATTTTTATCACGTTATTTACTTATTTGTGTTTATATATTTGGAGCATACAATTAATAATGCACAAGACTTTCGCAAAATTATAACAATTTCAGTTTTATTGCAGATATTTTTTTACGATTACATCAATAAAATATGATTACATTATTATTAATTTTGTTATTGTCGATAATCGTTCGTGAGTATTTTATCTGATGAAAAGAATAAAATATTAATGACATGATATAACAGTATTTCTTTAAACTATTGTACGCATTGACAATAACATATTTTGGGTTTTTACTTTATCATAAACGATGCACAGAATATAATTATATATAAATTTTCTTTCGATGTATTTATTTTTCTTATTGTAGTTATATACAGATCTGGTTTATAGTTTTTACTATTATAATATCTTAAATGTTCTGATGGTAAATAAATAGCATCATTATTTAAGAGTATGCAAGAAATACCGAGGGATATAATTCCGGATTTTTATCTTGTATAAATCCAATTATTCTACTTAAAATGTCTCAAATCTTTCCATTCTTTAAACAAGAAAGCACTTGTCTCAATGGATTACATGTTAACATATCGAAATGCATCTTGTGGAATATACATTAGGCTTATATATGCACAACAGGATTATTTTTCTCAGCCAATACACAAGAAACATCAGATTTATTCGTGACCTTATTTCATAAGCCTTGGAACATAAATCTGTAAGCATCGAAAAAAATGATCCTTACAAATAGATTTTAAAAATATTTATTCGTCAAACGACGGAAAAAATGAAATAAAATAAGCCAAACAGAATATAAATGCCCAAAAGATGATTCTAAAGCAAGCAGGCTAGTAAACAAATAAAATTCTCTTTTTCAGATAAATAGCAACCTTTTCTTCTTTTGATCCGTAGCCTAATCATGACGGGCGTCCCAAACGGGATCGAGATATTGTTTTGTGCTTCAAACAAGCTCTGAGGCATCCTTTGAGAAACAAGTAAATAAACTAGAATCTACCTCACAATCATGCTACTAAATCAGTCCGAATGACAAGGTAAAAAAGAAAAATTCGAGTCAAAACTTTCCAAATCATGATACCACCAGAGTCTTCCACTTTACTTTGAGGTACATCATACAGCAAACGAAGGATGGTTAGTAAACGAATGGGAAATTGAGTTAAGCAAACGTCCATGGCATATTAAGTCCATTGGAAACGTCTCTCGAACCGAAGGGAAGGATTTCGCTTCATTTGCCAGGTTGTTTCTCTCGAATTTGAAGCTTTCAGGCACGGAAAATTAGTTTGAACGGATTTCTAATCAGGAGTTAAAACTTTTCCGCTTCCTTCATTGTTTGGAGCACGAAATAGAAAAAAATCTCAGACAAACTGAACAAAATAATGCATCAAGATGCGGTTAAACGCTTGGGAAATTCTGGTAGTGTACTTTGAGTTTTCTTTTTGGAAAATTGATGTCGAGTCAAATCATGTCAAATGAAACAAATTGCTCGGAAATTTAATCGAAAGGTGATTGCAAAGGGATCCATCAAACGGGGAGATTTTATTTTACCTCGCTTAAACCCTGTTGAGTATGGAACTGCTCTTTTGAAAAAGAAATCATTGAGTTTTCTAAGATGACTTAGTGTCTTGATTAATATTTCAAAAGGTTTTGTATTGATTAACGTTTCTTTATAGAGTGTATTTCTTTTGAAAATTATGAGCTTAACAGATGAATTGTTAAATTTTTTGAAGGTAAATATCTAAATACAAAAGATTTGCATTTTTAAAAGGGAGATTTACTTTGATGAAAGTACATTCAAATGTACAAGTAAAATATGAACTGAAATATCTGTCTTCCATTAAAAAAAACCATAATTCCTTTCGTAATCCCATTTTTTATGGACATTTTATTGAAATTGTATTCTTTTTTAATTTAAAGAAATTTCCTAATAGATGTGATTGTAATAAGTTGAAAAGGAATTAAAATGCTTAAAAGAATTTAGAAAAATTACGTTCTTATAAGGAAAGTTAAACTTTAGTGATTTACGAAGAATTAAGATTAATATCTTTCTTTTCTGAATAACACAAATGTAATTCGTTTGACATTTAATATTTTTAAAAAAATAATTTATAAATCTGTTTCAGGTTTTGTATAAATTTGATCATTTGCCCAATAATTAAAATAATTACACTTAAGCCCTTAAATGCTTGATTTTCAAATAAAGGTTTAATTATTAATCGCACACACAATGCCTTTAAAAATAACGTTCAGTTCAGTTTCAGTTTTGAGAAAGGATCTTTTATTCAGAAAAGGAACCATCAAGAATCGAGATTTTAAATAAGAAATAATTTATTATAAATCAAAATATTTCTCACGTGTCCTATATTGCTTTTATGTTTACCTGAAATTATCGAAAAATTGGTAAAGTTTATAAATTAAATTCCCTATTTTACATTGGTGGATCAATTTATACTGTAAGGCCGTAATTTCAGCCCATATTTTCTCGATGATTATAAGCAATCAATGATTAAATGTATTCTGGTCGAAAGGGGTGGGTGGTTAGTTCGATGCCTGCTGGTCTTCTTGAGGGCAGGATTCTTCTTTCTTTACCTGGCGACATTTAAAGTCTTATACCCTTCGGTTAGACGGGTGGTCTTGGGGTAGGTTTAGGACTGTGTGAAACGAGTTCCTCCCAGAATAGGAACATTATTCCTGAAAGAAGTGTAAATGTCGGGAGGTTCAAATGGTTGAACCCCGTGCACAATTACTCACAATCAGAAAGAATTGACGATGGAAACAAGAAGATACTTCAGCTTTAAAAAATATTCATTTATTAAGAAACTTTAACAACTTTGAATTAAACTAAGGATTAAAAACAGGTTAAAAATAATTAAAACAAGTGCAGTAAATATAAAACATGATTAAGCAAACTAAGGTAACATAGCAAGCAGCATGAGCGCCAGCTCTCATAAGGAGTGAGTGCGCTGGCGATACTGCTTCATAGTTCTTTCTGCTCGCTTATAAAGCATCCAAAAATCAGTTCCGTAGTTATAGTCTATGTCGTCAGGAGTCGCCGCATAAGGACCCCGGAATGATGCTGCTGATTTGTATTGCATAACATTGGTTGCTGATTTGTATTGCATAACATTGGTTGCTGATTTGTATTGCATAACACAATCAGTATGCCAGTATTGAAACAATTCCTTACTCGCTTCAGTTTTCTTCAGACCACAGTCGTGATTATCCTGAACTCGAATCAATTATGTACTACCATAAAAGGAATGTGGCGTCGTCATCGGCTACGTCATGCTTGTGGAATCTGCGCAAGCGAGGGAGACTATTCGGCCTTTCTGGTGACGTCATCTCTTGTACCAATAGGGAAGAAATGGTTCAGTACTTAAAGGCGCTTCTGTTTACATCCTACCAGAGCATAACATAAATTACCTATTAAAGAAGGTTTCTATTTTGGTTGGCAACGGCTTCGTGCCGCACCTTTTGTTAATATAAAGAGATGCGAAAAATGTGCCCGATTTGGACAAATTTTTAGGTGTTGACCTCTGGAATATAAAGATGTCAACAAAACGTGTATCAAAGAGCCACACGGAGAATGTAACGCTTTTAAATGCATAAATTGTTTTGAAAATAATGTAAAATATGGAAAAAATTACGAGAACAACCCCTCAGCTCTGGACAAAAATTGTTCCTCATTTACAAATTTAAAAATACACATAATTAAGACGACCGACTCTTATATTCTTAGAGTGCTTTCTATTGGAAAAAATCATTGTCGAGCTGCACATTCTTGTGTTAAATCTGCTGCTGGGTATTTAGATATTGATTTTTTAATCAGACGAGATCCGTACGTAAAAAATGGAAAACCGGCGATTTTCGATAGGAAATTCAACACCTACTATTCAGAAGCTAATAACTCCGGTATTGTAGTTTTAAATAACAAAATTAATTTATTTTCATTATAGTTCAAAAAGTTCAGTTTTTATAGAAATTTCCTTTAAAAACTTTACACTATACTTAATGTTGGTCTATCTACGACCACACGAAAATATTGATAATCAGATGAAGGAACTACACTCCTTTAATTTTAATAACAAAATCGTCTTGGTTCTCGGAGACTTTAACTTCAGATCCCAGATTTGGGGGTATGATAACGAGGATCATAGAGGAAGGCAAGTGCTTAATCTTAGCTCTCAACAGAACATTTCAATTTGCAATAATATCGATTCAGGGCCAACTTTTGTTGCCAATAATCGGTCTGGTTGCCCCGGCAAGGAATGGCAAAGTTTGGACACAGATTCCCTCAATGATCACAAATAGTGTTGGTGCGCCTCGACAGCGATTTTTGTCTAGAAAATGATTTTTACTCCAAAACCAAATACGTTGAATCAAAGTTTATTAAAAATTTTCCAAAAAGATTTAATATTTTTAGAAAATTTACTGTCTGCGGTTGCTAACAATGATGAAATAGATCATTTATTTGATAACTTTATCAGTTACGTTATTTCATGTTCTTTTAAATGTTTTAAGAAAAAGCTTCAACCCAAAAAGTTAAACTTAAAATTCTGGAATAATAACCTCAAAATTCAGAGAAATAGGATTACTTCTTTTTATACAAAAAAATGAAAAAGTTGAAACATACCAACGTACCCTGTGAAACGATCAGTACCAGGGAGTTTAATTATGAAAAAGAAAGGAGTATTTATAAAAGAGTGATTTTAGAGGCAAAGAAGGATGCTTGTAGGCGGTTCTGCACTAACTATTATGAGGAATTCGGCACAACATTCAAAGTAGCTTTCAATAAATTTCAGAAACCATTTAATATCATAGTTAACAATATTGGAAATAGCCTTGAGCCCCCTGCTGAAAAGACCGAATACATAATGAAGTATTTCCTCCCTCAAAATTGCCCTTCTTTCCGGTTTCATAAAAATATAATTCCTGAAAAAATAGACTCCTTGATGCATTCTAACCTTCATCTTGTTTTCGATTCATTAAAGAATCGAAAATCTCCTGTCCCCGACCTGCTGGATTATAGGACATGGCAAATTATTTTAAAACATAATTCTGATTTTCCTCTATTTAATGTATGTTTCAAGCATAATTATTTTCCTTCATGTTTGAGGAAAAGATTTGTCTTTCTTCTACAAAAAGTGGGTTGAGACCCCAGAATTTGATCCTCTTACAGACCAATCTGTTTATTACCAACATTTAAAAATATTAGAAAGATTTATAATAAATAAATTTTACCCTTGATTTAATAATAATAATGTATTCGTGAAAATCGATGTGCTTTTACAGAACTTAGAAACAGTGAAACTGCAATTGATAAAATTGTTGATAAAATTAAATATTATAGATTTAAAAGACATGTAGCCCTGGTATCTTCTGATATCAAGTCTGCATTTTATAATATGGAATGGTCTGTATTTTTGAATAAATTCAAATGCTTAAATGTTTCCAATTCTTTCGTTAATTTTATGTACTATTATCTTGAAAATAGAACCGTCTCCATTGTTGGAAAAACTTTAAAATAACGAAAATGGTGTATGGTGTACAAAGGCTGCCCTCAGGGTTCTGCTATAGCGCCATTCATTTGGAACTTTTATTTTAATGCTGTTTTGGAACTGAATAATGAAGAGTTTTTTTCCAGGCTCTTGCTGATGATTTGGCGCTTGTCACTTACGGTGATACCTGCAATAAACTAGAAAACAACAAAAATGAATTATTGCAAAAGATATTCAGCATATTAAACTCTCTCAAACTTTCTATTTCTTTTGACAAGTGCCAGGCACAAACCAACTGCTTTACATAAAACTACCTTTACCAGAACGCCTGTTTTTAAAATTAATAACTTTACTATCACAGTCTCTTTCTCTCTCAAACATATGGGTTTAATTTCCGTGTACATATAAATAATTTGCTCTCAAAAATTTACTACTTAACTTCCCATTTTGAGAAGGTGGCTGGTTCCAATTGGTTCGTCCATCCTACCGTTTTAAAAACTTGGTATTTTTTCTGTAATAGAGAGAGACCACTGTTTTATGGCACTAATATCTGGGCTGGCGAACTAACCAATGAGAAAATTACAAAACTTTCTACAATACAAAAAATTTTCTAATTGAAATTGACAAAAGCTTATCGAACCTCTCCTACTAGCGCATTAAATGTATTGTCGGGGATTACCCTATTGTATTTAACAGAGCTATCGGCGTATAAAAAATTCAACATATGGATGAAGCGTTTTAGCTAATTTAATGATATTTTCCCTTCTGGTTTTTATCCAAGTAATTTTGGCCATAATCGTCCATCTAGAAGTCTAGCCTAAAATATCAAGATTATTAACTTTCCTAAAAAGCTCAATAATGTTGATTTTGAAGTATACACTGACGTATACGGGTTTGGAGACAACGTCGGGATCCCTGTGTGTACTTTTAAAGATAATAGTTTTTGCCCGGTGCAATACTTCATATTGAAATCGTATAATAACGTTTTCCAAGCTGAGCTCTCTGCAATTCACTTTGCTGTTTTCTAGGCCTTGGAGAATGGTTTCAAAATTAATATTTATTCACACAGTCTTTTTTATATTCAGGCTTTGAGAAGTTCCAAATCTCAATCAAACTTCATTTTGAAATTAAAAGAAAAACTTTCCTCACCTAGTAGTTACGTCGGTTTATCTTGGGTGAAAGAAAATGCAGGTAACACAGGTAATAAGCCGGCAGACCACTTCACAACATTAGCAACTGAAATTGGCAAAGGTTTTGAAATTCCTGCTTCTTATTCCTTTCTTAAGAAAAATATAAAACGAGAGCTTTTAAATAATTGGAACCTTAATTGGCGTGATTCCGAAACAGGTAAAAGAGACAAGGATTTCCTACAACTCCTGATCTTGAGCTATTGACTTTTAATAAATATTTGGGTTACTTAGTCGCAGGACATGATCCATTTATAGCGTACTTGCATCGTTTTAATATTTCCTCTACTCCATTATGTTTGTGGTATCATTGGTCATGCTGACCAATATATTTTTGAATCCATATTTACAGCGTATTTTCATCAAAACAAGCCTTCAATGGATAATAAAAATAAATGGTTTATGAATGTTTTAAAAAATAATGGGTCGTTGCTCAGGATCAGAAGGTGCTGTAAAATTTCCAAGGAAATTTCCAATCAAATTACCGCTTGTGGGGGCTGACTTTGAGTTTTGACTTTTGAGATGCCTTGGCTGGTTGGTTGGCTCTGATGTATTGGCTCTTCTTTACTGTTTTTTGTATATATACATTTTCTGTGGTGCTTTATGTTTTTAATTTCTGCTATAATTGAATTTTAACAAAAGATTCAATGCTCCGGCCAATTACTAACATGCTGTGTATTTTTATATTATAAATTTATTTTGTTTATTTTTTCATTTTTTGAACTTTGTATTTTGTTGTTTTCCACTTCGTGCCTTTGCATTTTTTTTAATTTCATTTTTTTGTAGCTTTTGCACTTAATTTCCGGTTGTAATTTGTTTTCGTCCATTTTTGTATCGTTTTTTGTGTGTGTTGGATTTTTTCTGTTTTCCGTGTCAATATCGTTGTGCTCTTTCCTTTGGTTTAAATTAGTGTGAAATGTCTTTTTTATATATGTTATCTGTAACGTCTACCATTTACTTTGTGCGTATTTTATTTTATTTTAATTAATTTTTTAATTTTTTGTTTGCCTCACATTTCTTCTAATTTATCTTCTGTTCTTTTAACTGACATCGTTTAAATTTTTTAAATTTAAATTTTTCTTCACTATTTGACGAATATTTTGGCCACAATTTCACCATGTCTAAATGTACGCTGAAATGTTCTCCTCCTGGAGAGTCAACCTGGACTCTAAAACCTTAAGGTTGAGTCGCTTCTCCTGGGCATTGTATGATGAATCCTACGAACGCGCATGGAGCATATTAATTTCTTTTAAATAAACTTTATCGTTTATTTATTACATAAGTTGAAGTTTTAAACGGATTTCCCATTCTTGCTTTGTCTTCTACATCGGCATTTTGTCACCATGAATTATTTAAATCACTTCTGGTATATTGAATTTTGTAGTAAGGTAATACTGTGAATTGTGGAGTTTGTTCCCCGTGTCCTACAACTAGAACCTCCTACAGGCCTAATGATTACACACAGAGGGTAGCTTTTCTTTTAATGGTATCACCATAAGAGAGCGGCAGACCCATTTCGTCGACTTCTCTCTTATTCGCAAACAAGGCGTACGTCTCCAGAGAAGCTTTTCATAATGTGCATTTACCCGCAGTTGAGAAACTTACACCTTATTCTCTCTGCGACTGCATGACGGTTTTCCTGTTTACCAGTTTTTTTACCCGCAGCCCTCTAACGCGTTACAATTGCCTTTCCGACCCTGCATTGTGTTCTTATTCCGATTCGTTCTTGAGAAAACTATACATAATATAAGTTTGTACACTGGTAAGCAATTTAGCGTCTACGTATACATACACATTGTGTTTCACCTCATCAGAAGGAAAGAAAAAATTGGAAAAGGAACATCTATTTTAATTTAATCAACAAAGCATTACCAGGCTTGTCATTGTTGAAATGTTTTCATTGGATATCGGAACAAAATGACTTTTCAGTTTCAAATGCATATATTTACTTTCCTTCATTAATGAAAGTGGTACTTCGAAATATTTATGGATATTTTTCTTCTTATCGTTTAATTTTTTTCTTTTCCAATTACTGATTTTATTGTTAACTTAATAAATTGTGTTAAGAATGATATTTTGAAATTTCACGGTTAATCATATTTCAACAGTGCTGTGAAAGAAAAGACTAAATCAGAATTCATGTCATTATCATAGGTTTCAATTACTAGGAAATGATTATACGTTAAGATGGTGCATTCTTAGATGAAACAAATATTTCCATTGTCGTGAATCATTATGGATTTATTTTCACTATCGAATGTCTCTAGCGAATATAATAATACTGAAATCAAGGATTATAAATATTAGATTATACTTGATAATATGACTTTCAAGATCCACAAACCTCTGTTTCAAAGAGCTTGAAATAAAGCGACTCAATAACAACAATGTTAAAATAAAAAAATAAATAAAATAAAAAACGATGATGGTCAGGTAGAAGATAAAAATGGGAAAACCGGTAGTATTATGTTGCACAAAGTCACAAAATGATGAATAAAAGTTAACGGTAACATCTAATTTGAAATATATCTCTATATAATTACCAGCATTGCCTTTGTTTAGATATTGTTCAAACGAATATGTTGGAAATCACAGCAGGAAGATTTATTTTGAAACAAAGCAATATCTTTCATCTTACTAAATTCCTACGATTTCAAAAGACATATGAGCTGTTCTGCATTTAACAAAACCAGAAAGCCAGGAATTTTTTTTCCTTGGTGAATACCTAAACAGCTATAGATTTTCCATTACTTTGTGTCGTTTAAAATGGTATTGAGGATTCGTCACCAGACAGTGATAGATGTAGTCATTACGCAGGCGTGACTATATATATATATATATATATATGAGAGAGGTATGAGATATATATGAAAGAGAGAGAGATTTATTTATTTATTTGTATTTTTTTAGAAAAGAGAATAAGTATTTGATTCACGGTGTTTTTACTAGTTTACTGGCTTTCTTCAAACAAGCTGTATCAACATACATAAAAGTGACACAGTATTTATTTTGAATGTAAGTTAGGACTATTTCTTACACTATAATCTGATGTTGAAGTGAATAATATATTTTGCTGATATTTATTAATTTGTTTAAAAACTGTACAACATTCTATGCTTTTGCAATATGTTTATATTAAAACTAGCCGGTGTTGCCTGCTAGTTTTTTTGCTGGGAATATTGATTGTATTTGAGATCAATGAAATCTCCTATGCACTACACACCTTGATATTCAAGATTCCCTCAACAAAGTTATTTAAACTTCAACTTATATTAGACATTTAAGCAGTCTCATACTTGTAAATTGACACCTGTTTTGTTTATTGTATGCATGAACCTTCCTAGGATGTAACTGTCAGCGTTTTCTAAAATCTAACTGCAAGTTGTCTTATGCGGTGCTTTGATTTCCCCTTTTTTCCTTCTCCTACAAAATGTTCATCAGATACTAACATTGAAATGGGAAACTGGATTTCACTTGTAATGTATGAGCACGTCGAACAGCATACTAACCGGCTTGAAGATTTAAAAAATATAATAAAGATTAGGAATTATAACCATTCCACCCACCATACTGGACATAATACATAATATCTGAAAGGACTTTGTTAATTGATTACAAGGGCCATTCTCATGAAAAGGTACAAATAGCTAACAAAAAAAATTATACGACAAAAGTATGTAAAAAATCTAAAACATTTCACGGATGTTTCCATATAAGCTTAATAAATAACCTTATATTAGTGGTCTATCTAAGTTTCCTATATTATTTTTCACTGTCTTTTTTTGGGGTGGGGGGGGGGGTTAAATTTTTTACCTGTCTACGAAGGAGACATTACATCGGAACTTCTTACATTTTAAATGAAAGCATAATTGACTAATTGTTGGGCATATTTGGTACAGGTTTATTTCATAAAATGAAATAATAAAATTAGTTATTAAAAAACAGTCAAGAAAACTTAACATTTTAAAAAAAATAACAATTTTTAAATAATGACACTGACTGTGCATTAGTTAAATAGTATTTACAAACAATTTGAAATAAATGAAAGTCAACATTTTGCAGGAAAGTAATCAATTATATACTAGATTAAGGAATATCATATATTTATTTATTAATATACAATCTGGTAAGTCTCGCATTAAGTTTTTCCTACTCTCTTCACTTCTGAATTTGAGCATCTGACTGCTTTGTCTTTTTATTTTTTGATATTCCCATTTTTTATAAAAATAAATTCAGTTGTTAAAATGTTTTATACATTATTGAAGCTTTAATATTCAATGTTTATTTTTTTAGCTTTTATAAATTTTCTATATGAATTGTTTACCATAATTATTTTCGAGAATATAATTTCAATTTTAATTTTTAAAAAATACAAAAGGAAATAACTAAATTTCATAAAAATATATCTACCAAAGAACATTTAATTGATATTATTTTAATTTATCTAACTGTATCATGGTTTTTGAGATTTTGTCTCTTTCATTGACAATGTCATCCTCTCTGTGGACATGCTGTGTCCACGGACGACACAAAACTAAGTTTTGAATTTTTAAGTGCTTTGGTTTTTACGTGGCTAAAGTGGTACACTTATTTTCATTAAATTAGAAACTAAACTGTTAAACTTATGTTAATTATGGGAAATTGATTCTTGATTGGTGCCAAAGGTTAAAATTAGATTTTTATTTCAACTTTAGTTTATATTTCAATTATGAAACGAATACTGAATGCTGAAAATATGAAACACAAACAATAATACAATTTGCTGCACCTAATAATGCACCTACCTTGTCAGGAACCTGAAAAATATTAGCAGCCAAAATGAACGTATAGCTGAAAACATAATTAGTACAATTGCAATTGTGAAAACAATTCGAGAAATTAAAACAGAATCAAAATTTTAAATTTTAAATTTTTTATTTAACAATTTTTTAAATCAAATCACTGCCGCCAATTTCAAATAGATATATCCAAAAATGATGCACAAGACCAAACTATCAAAAACAAAAAATAGAAAAAGAAAATGTAGCTACACATTATAACAAAAACACTGCAGGCTTGAAATGATAAAAAGATACTAAAAAAATACTTAAATCTAAGAAACTTTTGCTTCTGAGGAAAAATTGTAATATGCTGACAATGCACAGTGCAGTCTTTCACTCGTGAAAATTTATTGGAGACACATGATGTATGATAAACTCGAAAAACAATTTCTTTCACGAATGATATTTGTAGCACAAAATTTTAAAGACGAATCAACGTACATAGCTTTGTTAATTTACATGCGATCAATCAGGCACAAGCCCTGAAAGAACCACAGGTGATTCAGTTGCATTATTGATGCTCACAAATGCTTACAACAGAACTTCCCTCACTATCACAATCTTAACGGAAAAAAGGCTTTCGAAGGGCAGGCTGTTCAATTATTCCAACCTGAACATTATTAGTGTACTGCAATCCATTATTGTAGGGCATGGTAGGTTGAGTTATTTTTATCCAATAACCGAGACTGGATAACTTCATGCGTGCAAATAATTACACTCAATCTATAGATTGTTGGAGAGCGTAAAAACTTCAGCTCGTTGACAAAATTGATTATAAGAAGCACATAAACGTATCACAAGGGCTTCCAATCCCAACGTGAACAAAAAAAACGAAAACTTTAGTTGACACTCGATCCAGTTGACACCGTTAAAGATTTTCACACTTGCAGAAAAGGCATGACAGAAAACTTGTTGGAGAAAACGAACCATCACATTCTAATTTCCAACGGAAAAATACTGCAGGGACAAGCTCCCTGTATGCCCAAAGGCCTCCTGGAGCCAGCAGGCGCAACCAACTACTTCACGTTTAGTCAAGCCCCCCCCCAAAAAAAAAATTAAATCACACAAAGGAATCCTTCCAGTCAGGAAAGCCAAAGCCCTTTCACACAAAATTTCATACGCGGAACAAGAAGGCGAGTAAATAGTTCCGTTAAATTAATTTGTTTTTTAATTTAATAAACTTGAAAAATTAAAGGAAAAGACGTAAAACGTTAAGGCAATTAATATTTAAGTTGATTACTAAGTAAATAATTAAGAAAAATTTAGATATTTAATAAAACTGTAAAAAAATACCGTATAATTTCAAAAGTTGCCAGAGATGCCACAAGATATATATATAAACTTTGGTGGCGAAGATTTAAATATTTAAAAACACTGATAAAGCCGAAAAATTATGTAGTTGCATATTTTGCAATCTAACATAAACCTTTCAAAATTTTGTATTTTAATTATAAATTATATTTTTCTTAACTTATTTATGATGTCGACGGAGTGGCTTCTGAGAATTTTACCAAGCTCTAAATAGAACTAATAAATTGGAATATATTCAATAAATTCGCAATAGAAATTTTTTAGACAATTTTTCCTTAAAGAACAAATTGTCTGCCTATCTTATCAACTCTTTCATGATTATTTGACATGATATGCCATTTATGATTTTTTTAAAGTTATTTTCTTTGTCCATGGAGGGAAACTTAAATTCTCATGGTCAAAATTTAAAAATTTCCTAAATAAAAATTAGATATTTAAAAATATATTTAGTTAGAACTTAACTAGAGACTTTAAATTAGTTAATACTGAAGAAACAAAGTAAAACAATTTTTAATTGTTTGAGCATCAGTAAAAATTATCTCGTGTTTAAGATGTAGGGGCGTCCGCGGATTGTCTTATATATAGTAAAATTATTTTAGTTGAAACGTATTGAATAGTTTTCTTTAAACTTAAATTATACATATGAACAAAAATATTAGGGCATTTGTTGCACTTTCTAATTTTTTTAACCCCTTGACAGTAAAAAGCACCTTTTCGGAGAGTGACCCACAAACAAGAAAAATTGTTAAAATAAGAGAGTAAACTTCATTACGATATTGCCAAATAATATTAAAAATTAGCTTTCAGTAATGAAAGAAACACACGTGATAATTATTTGAAAAATAATGAAATCGGTTTGAATTTCACTACATTATCAAAAAGTATAATTGCAAATTATGCATAGAAATGGTATTAAAAATTGACAAAATTCAAGAAAAGATTGCACCGCAACTAAATTGATATCATTGAGCAGATAATTTTTGAACTTTAAGATGATTTAAATCGTTTTTCTGTGAGAAGATTTTTTGAAGTTATCGACGAATTACTCCGAAATTCTGCTTAATTTTTAATTAATTAAAATAGGTTTTAAATTTTATAACAATAAATCGCTTAGTGGTTCATATTCTTACCCTCCAAAGCACGTTCGTGATGAATTTTGTAGCTCTAGGTCCAATAGCCTGTCCTGTAGAACTCCGAAATTCACACACATTCGTGTTTATTTTTAGTGCAGGGAGAAGTAAAGATAAATAATTACATTTATAAGGGTTAGGTTTCACTCGAAGCGGTAGTCCGTAACTTACACTATGTTGTCATTATCGTAACACTCATCGGATAACAATATAACAGATCCTTAGAAAAATTACTTAACCGCTTAGGGGCCGAATTATTTTGAAACCTACGGTGTTTAGAACGAGTTAACTCGGGTTAGGTTCTTAAGCGGTTAAGCATAATATTAGGTTTTTACATTGATTCTGTCGTACTTAACATTCTTAAACAGATAAAAGATAATTACAGGCCTATGAGTATAAGCCTGGATAATATGGGTTGATAAGCTAGTCATGTACTATTATGCACATTTATATCCTTCATATATTTTGCTCTTATTTTGTATAGTTATATAGAAAATGTTGCAATAAATAATAATATCTTTAAATTTGTTACATGTGTTTGTAATTTGTATACTTTTCTCTTACTTTGCATAAATTGTAATAAAAAAAATTGGTCTTAATAGAAAATCCTTTTGCCCACTTAGAAAAAGAAGTTTTCTAATTTTCGTCTTTTTATAGAAATAACAATTTAATGTGTGTACAGCATTTTCAAATCTAAAATGTTTGCTTTATGCATTTCCATTTTGATGTTTACAGTTCAGCGGCAGTATGCGATTGTTGAAGCACCATTACTCCTGCCAAAAGTTTTATGTCAAGCTTTTAGTTTTCTACACGTTTCAGGCAGATTACAAACTTTTTGAATTTGAGTCTGCATTTCGTATTTTCTTTCAGACATCTCTCATTCTTTAAGTAACTTCCCGAGACTAAGAAAACAAAATCTTTTGTCCATTAAGTGTAAAATTTTACTTTAATGCCTATGTGATTAAACTCAAATAGTAGAAAAGAAAGTACTTTTTTAAAATTGAATCTTCATATCAGCTTATAGAAATCTGATGAATTTTAAAGAAACTGAATTTTTATTTTATCTGACTCAAAACATTCAATATTACACATCTTAAATTTGCAGATTTCTACAAATTGGAAAGCAAAAATGAAATTTTAAATTGATATACGCTTCAAAAATTAACCTAATTATGACCTACAGTGGCTGCAGCTTATAAGAGTTACTGTTCTGTAGATTATGCAGCACTAGAAAAGCTGAGATTGGAAGGAATAAAATATGAATACAGTAAAATTCCTTTTAGCGGAACTCGGGTTAACCGAAATACGGTTATCCGAAATGTCTCTGAAATTCCAACTCCGAAAAGACACGCACTGTACTGCACGGAAATAGTCGCGAACGCGAGAGATTTTTGCTACGATATATACACGTTTTCCTAGTAAGTACCTCAAAGAAGATCAAAGATCAATTTTAGAATGCTTAAATTAAAATTAATGAATATTAACAATAGTAATTGCGATATTGTTTACCTGTTCCTGGCAGACACATTGTGCCCGAATTCTACCGAAGGTTAACCTTAATGGAGAACATAAGTGTTTAATAATAAGTCTACAGAGATAGTTTTTTTGCATTCTCTTGAGAAAAAACTCTTTGTACACCAACAAGTACAACAAAGGCTTACGGAAGTAAGTAAAATACTCAATTAAGGGGGTGAAAGAAGCTTCAGATTAAATGATACAAATGCAAATTCCAAACAGAAAGGGGAGGAAAAAAAGAAACAAATATACAATAAATTTGTCACATCCATATGAACACATGAATGGTTTTAACCAATGAAGTGAATACACAAGGGGAATAGAAACCGAAACATATTCAAATTTTAAAAAAGAGGTATAGATGCAACGGTCACATATACACAGAAAAATGGATAATAACGAGATATTCAGTAAAAGCTGTATAAGGTGGGGGGAAATGAAAGAAGAACGAAGCATACAAAAATCATATAAAAGCACACAAATATATAAAATATTACACAAAACATAAAAGCACACATATTTCACACAGGTAACAAAACAAAAGGGTTTATATATATATAAAGAAATTGAATCTCAAAATTGAAAGGAAAAAAATAAAGGTAATAAGGGAAAAAAAATTGTAAATGCTAGCAGACACAAAATTTATAGTCTATAAAATGTGGGGAAGAATGCTGTCGATAAATTCACAAAATGATGCAAAACAGGTTTTGTTCTTGACCAAAGTAGAGAAAGATGGAGGCCATACTAAATTGTTCTTCTTCAGACTGCTGATGAGTAAACATCTTGCGGGAGTGAATTTAGAGCAAGAAAGTTGCAAGTGATTGACATCTTGAATCTCAGGAACACAAGTCTGCACGAGATAAATTGAAGCGTTTTAGATAGGCTTTAAAGTTTCTATGTACAGTGAGAAATTTAGTAATGCTAAAATTAGAGACTTAATGGATGGCTTTCAAACGTCCATGGATGGAAGAAAAAAATTCATTCGTGGACTCTCATTGTGAGAAATTTGATAAAGGCTATTCCCCCCCATTGAGAAACAACATGTTCCTTGAAAACAATTTTGTAAAAGGATTTTGGCACAGACCTAGGGACTGAATCAATTAATTTAGTCGCCGCTTTTGCAAGCCAGTCAGCACGTTCATTGCCATAAATTCCTATATGACCTCGAACAAAAGAGAAAAAGAGTAGTACACCTTTGTCTTGAAGGAAACTCAGGTTGGTTTGAGTTTTAACAATGAGTCGGTTGAGGGGGAGTAATACAATTTAAGGCATATAAAGAAGAAATAGAGTCACTGCAAATTAAGAAATTTGAGGAAAGGTTTTCGTTAATGCGAATCCAATTGACAGCTTGGGTGATACATAGTAATTCCGCCTGAAAAACACTGTAATCGTCTCTTATTCTAAACTGCTTCAGAGAGAGTTTTGAAAATCGTTTTACACTTAAAACATTTCACAATTACATACTGCAATTAGATACAAAATGGTAATAGATTTTCATAGCTTACCCGAAAAATCTTTGTCCGAAACAGCTTCTCAGCCTTTAATTCGGTTAACCGAGGTTGTACTGTATAATAAAAGAGAAGAGAATAGGAGAAGGTTGGTAAAATTTATACATGTTTGGTCAATGCCTTATTCTTGCTATTTTAAGTGAATACGTTTATTAATTTTGTTTCCATATTAGTCATTTAGGCACTAATTTTCAACATTGATATTGCATTAAAATACAATTATAGTATTATTAGCTCTCTTCATTTCCCTTGGCAACTGTATTTATTACATGTTAACATTGTTGATTGATTTTCTACATTTATCGTGCACGAATGTTTCAATAACGAAAATATTTGCTTTCATTTTTTTTCTGAAACTGTTGACCACTTCCATAAATAATTTCTTCTTAAAATTTCTGTAACCTCTATTTTTCATATCAATACTCTGACTGGACACTTACTCATTTTTAGATGAAATCTTTCAACTTCCGCTGCTAATTAATAGAGAGTTCTTATGCTTTGCTGAGAATTGAAGAATTTTTAGGACACCAATAATTTAAAATGTTATTTATACTATCTGCGATATTCCTGCAGTTTTGTCTAATGTTTCACGAGACACTTTTTCTCTACTACGTCCGTATTTTGGACGAAAGTAGACATAAATACCAAGATAAAGTCAGTTATACATACATACAAAACCGAAAAAAATTGCTGGAAACAAAGAAACAAGGTAGTTAATATTGTCTGACACCATAAAATAGAAAAAAAGCATCAAAGAAAGAAAATAAATAAAACAAAACTGCGAAAACAAAGAATGTAAAAGATTGAAAAAGTATTCCGAAAAAATGGAATTCCAATAATTCTTTCATTTCTTTAACGCATTCATTGGAATTACAACAATTCTAGGCTTTTATTAGGCCAATAATTTTAGGCCAATGTTCCTGAGGCACTTCTAAACGGCGTGCACATTTATGAAGAAAGCATGCTTAGATACAGAAATATAGTCAGTTATATATGTAGGATCCTTTTAATTTAATGAACTTTACATCCAAATAAAATTGATTCAGTCGAATTCAAGCAAATTTTAGTGATTTATTGAGGACGATGCTCTCGAATGGAAACATCCGAACGAGCGAATGGCTAATCGAAAGAGCTAATCTGAGAAAACAAACATTATTACAGAACAACCGCCAAATCGGCTTTGGGGCCACAATTAAAACAATCTTCGCAATGTAGGTGCCAACAATATATGCATGCATCACTTTCAGGTAGAATCCTTATAGGAATATTCCTTATTGCAATGGTTTCCATGACAAGACTTCGGAATCATAATAGACTTAGAAATTTCACTACATAGAACATAAAAAATTGTCACACTAATAAATGGCAAAAAATCGAACCAAAAACTACATAAGAATGATAAAAGGGCGTAACGATAATCAAAGAAAATTATTAAACCAAAAAGCGTTAAAAATAAATAATATTTTACAACTCATTTAAATAGAGTATCTAAACTTCAAAGACAAGAAGTGCAATAGCAACCGAATAAATTTGTTCAAAACGGAGAAACAAGAAAGTTAATATTGCATAATCCTATAAAGTACAAAAGAATAGCATAAAAACTACAAATCGATTCATTAAAATTACACTAATAAAGAAAGATTGATAAAGCCAATCCTAAAATTTGGAATTCTAGGCGATTTGAGTGACCTGTGGGACAGAGAATAATATCTTTACGAGTGTTTCGCCTAAGTTTTTCGGATCTAACATTCTACTCAGCTAAATGGCGGTAAATAGAAGGAAGTACATCCTCAGGTGTAGCAGAAAGAAAAGATCAGAACAGGAACATTTGACAATACACAATAACAAAAAATATAACAACATATATGCAGAGTGCAGGGAAAAAACAACTTTTATCAAAAGATATATTTATTTTCGGTGTTCAAACTGCTCTCCGTCAGTTACAGTACAGATTTGGGCCCTTTTTGAATTTCAAGTTTAGTATATCAGTTGGCATGCTGGCTCAAGCAATAGTAATACGTCATCGAAGTTACTGTAATGATTTCGGAACGGTCACACGAACCTGCTGTTTTCATCAATCCCACAGGAAAGATTCATTCTCACAAGAGAGTAATTTTTGTCCGAAAGATAACATTTTCTCCTTTTGTACATATTTTTAACGTCACAATTTTGGAAATTGCGAACAAATTACGGTGCATCTTAAGTGTTCTGTTCTTCGTATCAATGTCTCAAAGGTGTTTTTATACTAAATTCCTAATGTTCTACAACTTTATATAAGTGACTTTTTTTCTTTAATCTTTCACTGTTTTTGAGATAGTAACGCTAATTCCGGAGTTTTCCGTTAAGTGTCGCTGTGAGTGACCTCATCGCGAAGAGCACAGCCGTTCTTCTATACCTAGAAACCATTGTTATGAATATAGCTGTCGTCGTCCTGAAGGTAAGTGGGTGGCCTTTGTAAAATGGGCACAATGTGTGTTTGTTCATGTTATCTTGTGACCACGATAACTAATAATACGAATAATTTTGATTAGATTTGAATAGGCAAATGATAAGTTGCAGGGGGAGTGAAAATATCTGTCAAGTCCGTAGATCAACCAAAAATGGGGAAAGAAGGGGCATGAAATTTTCATTTCCCCATAATTGTCATTGGATTTAAGATAGAAAGATAATTCAAAATACCCAGAATAATTTTTTCATCATAATGAACAACTTTTATAGTGAAAAAATTTAGATAGTTCCGATTGCTTAGATGATATGGGCTTAAAAGTGATTTTCAACCCCCTAACTTCCACTGTTTTTAAAGCCTCATCAGTGGCATTCTCTTCCATCACTTTCAACCTCGTAGCTCCATCCCTTACGATATTAGATGAAGAAATAGCGGAGGGAGGTGAAATATTCTTTTCCTTATATCACCGGACAAAAGGAATATCCAGCTTGACGACAGATAATTTTTTTCTATTGCTTCGCTGAAAATGACAATTAAAATCTTTAAGTTTTTCAACAAAAATTTTATTTCTCTCGCAGCTAATAATTTACTTCACAAAAATCAGGTTAAAAGAGAATTTTTACGACTATCGATAGCATAAAATTGCTTGAATAATTTACCATGGAAATGTAAAAATGTTTTCAGCTTTTCCGTTCAGGTAACTCGTTTTCGTTCTTTTTATACATCTATAGATAATAAATTGTAACTCTCTCTCTAAATAATTATAATGGAAAAGGTTCCAAACAAAATTAAAATTTTTAGTCTGAGATATATAAAAGACTCAAAAGGCTCTAAAATTCGAATTTCATGAAAGAACCCTTTGAAGCGATATTTCGAAATTCAACATATTAATTTGCCCCTCTTACTTAGCGAGATGTAATATTAGCTGATAGAAACATAGATGAAAGTCACATTGGGAAGAGTAATGTCAATAAAAGTAATTTGGTTGATTGCGTTTTACAACTTAGTAACTCGGTTTCATACATATTCCTTTGCAGCATTCCACCATGTAGCAAGGAATTATTCTTTCAATGGTTATTAAAAATTTTCCTCGAAAATACTCATTTCATTTGTATAAAAAAAATATTTTTTCGATGGAAAAAATCGGAATTCACAGTTCGCAACAGAGAACAAAGATCTATATTTAAAATACTGCTGCATTAAAATTAATATTTCTAAATTTCCAGATAATGCAATGCTTTAGATTTTGATAAATAACGGAAATAGTTATTTTTTGCTATAAAAATTCGATATAATCTTATGTGATCAATCAATTGAGATCAGTGGTTCAATAAATGGATGAAAGATTCAATAAAAATAGATGAATAAATAAATTATATTGTTATTAATTCAGAAAATTCTTAAAACAGCAAACCTCAAGCGAAAAATATCACTGGATAAAATGTGACCGATCACTGTCTGAATGCTTTCCACATACTAACTCTCAGTACATTACTATAACCTATCGGATCGGTTAGTGGAACTCAATCTCTCATCGCAAAATGTAGCAGATTGAGTCATCTAGCGGGACCTAATTTCTTTTCACTAACAAACATAATCGGCTTTAATCGGAAAACAGAATTTGTCCTCTGCCTTGTCTAGTGTGGTTCACCACGTTTCATATCTCTTTGTCAAATATACAACATTCAGTATTCACACCTGTTTTAGGAGAGAGTTCAACTTATAAATTCGCTTAATTGAAGTGAAGACAAAAGAATTTCTTCACTGCCTATCACAATTTTAAATACCCTTGAATTCTTTCGTTAGTAATGATGTTCCTGAGGTTTCTGCGAATATATACAGGATAGTTGCAAAATAATCATCGGGGTTTCAAATGATACATCTTAAAACAGATTAATTAACAGATAAATTACTCTCATTAGTACTAATTGGGGATGATGAAGAAGATGTTAAATTTTTATCTACATTCTTTCAAGCGAGTTACCAAATGCTGTACAAGCGTATTCTGCCATTAAGCAGTAAAATGAAGGAAGGAGTTGATTGTATTAAGAGACACAACACTGGCTAAGCATTCCTGTAGGTGGCTCCGAAAGTCACCGGATCTTATGTTTTGTGATTTCTTACTTTGAGGTAATATTATTGTACTTCACAGGCAAGTCATTATAGAAACGAATTGCTAACGCTTTTACATACATAGACATTGACTTGATCCAACGTCTCTGCTGTAGAGAGAATTGTACTACACTATAGGCCTGTAGGCATACGTAGGCATCCAATGCGCAGGAGACCTATAAAAAACTCACTGCGCATCCTAAACAGTGTTTGGCGACTGCAAATAAAATTACGCCATAGAAACTTGGCGAGAAAATAGTACACACCCTTAACTGCAGTTTACCGATGTATGTTGCATATAACCAGTGGGAGTGGCCTCCCCTAAACTTCCTCGTATGCTGCTCGAAAATATGTCATTTCCCTTCCCTTTGCGTGGATAAAAAAAAATCGAACCAACTGTAATACAGAATGCAACGAATATCAGAAGGTTTTTCATTGCAGATTATAGTGATTGTAAAATATTCAAATGAAGAATCAAATTAAAAGAGATGCCTATGTAATAAAACTTAGCAATATTTATTTTCCATCACACTCCAGCAAGATCCGCTATAATACGCGCGAGCGAAAACAAAACAGGAGATAAAACATATCTATAACAAACTCCGTCTCAAGGACAAAGTGATGTAATCCTGCCGCTTGGTACCAGAGACTGCTAAGCACGCATGCGCATGGAGATCAGTTTAGAAACGAATGCTTAACAAGTATACGATTATGCAGACCGACAGACAGTCAACCCGGCAACGGATTTGGTTCAAAATTTTATACGGACCTACATTCATGACGATAAAACTGTGTATAAAATTTTATCCATCTAGCTTTTCTAGTTTTTGAGTTATAGCGTTCGCATGACCTCGAACATACAGACAGACAGACTTCCTGTTGACGGATTTTGTCCAAAAGTTGATAGAAACCTACAAATTATGTTTAAAGACCACATACCAAATTTCATCCCCGTAGCTCTAATAGTTTTCAAGTTATCGTATTCGCAGACAGACAGACACACAGACAGACATAATTCCACAATTGTGTTTTTCGGACTCAGGGAGGTCTAAAACGTGGAGATTCGTCAAAATCTCGAGTTCGAATTTTTTGACGATTACAATATTTTCTCTTTGCATACATCGTATACGAGAAAGCAAAAATCCAATAGCCTTTAAAAAATTAAAAATATTTGGTTGGTGTTTCTCGCCCACTAAGTCTTGCAAGGTTATAGACAATGATTTAAAATAATGATCACGATGAGATTTGAAAGAAGGACCTTCAGTTAAAACATGATTGACAGTAAAATCTGTATGACATGTGGGACACACTGGTGCCCTCTTGCTAAAAATGAGATCTTATGAGTGAAGCCAGTATGCCCTATACGGTGGCGAGTCAATTTGACATAATCTCACGAATAGGAAGAATAGGCCACAAACCAATGGTAGGTTTGATAAAATGTAGTTTATTTTCAGTTTACAGATCCCATGTTCCTTTCCAAGTAATCAAGCCAATAAAACAACTAGCAGTCAGTTTTTAGATAGCATGCACACTGCACAGTTATGTTAGTTATATGATTTTCGCATCACGTGAAATTGCTTCGTATGTTTGTTAAACGATTTTGGCATCACGTGAAATTGCTTCTTCATGATTACTTAAGCTCTTACTTTATTTAGATAACGACAGCAACGTAAAAACCAGCGGGAGTGTTCTCCCCTAAACTTTCTTGTATACTTCCCCCAAAAGGTGCCGTCTACCCTTCCCCCGCATGGCTAAAAAAATTCGAACCTACCAGAATCCAGAATCCAATGACTATCAGAAGGTTTTTCATTATAGTGATTGAAAAATATCTAGGTAAAGAATTCAAAGAGATGCGTACCGATTAAAACACATCTATCGCACACTTCTAGGTTTCACTCTTGCCGTCTCAAGGACAAACTGACGTAATTCGCTCCTTTCGTGAGCACAGACGATTGCCTCCGTACGCATGCGCGTGGAGATAGCGGATTGGTTTCAATGGTAAATTATACAGGCCGACAGACAGTCAACCCTTTGACGGATTTGGCCCAAAATTTTATACGGACCTACATCCATGACGATAAAACTGTGTACCAAATTTTATTCATCTAGCTATACAAATTTTTGAGTTATAGTGTTCAAATGACTGCGGGCAGATAGACAGACAGACTTCCCGTGGACGGATTTTGTCCAAAATTTGATAGAAACCTACAAATTATGTTTAAAGACCACATACCAAATTCATCCCCGTAGCTCTCATAGTTTTCGAGTTATCGTGTTCACAGACACACAGACATAATTCCAAAATTGTGTTTTTCGGACTCAGGGAGGTCTAAAACGTGGAGATTCGTCAAAATCTCGAGTTCGAATTTTTTGACCATTACAGTACTTTCTCTTTGTATACTTCGTATACGAGAAAGTAAAAAGGAAGGTATATAGAACTTCGGAAAATACTCGAAAAAAATTTAAATGTTTAGGTTTTGCATGGGGTATTGTTTATAACCACGAAAGTTCAAATACTTTTTAAATTACAGCGAGTCAAAACCCGTTGTTTATTTCGTAATTACCCTGTATTTTTTTCCCGTACTTATAATAATCAGTTTATAAGCCTCTTATTTGCTATCAAAACTTTTTCTTCTAAAAAAAATTTCTTGTTGAAAATATTTTATTACTTGATAGTACTGACAGATACATAATCACGCCCTTAATCCAAAAATGTATTCAAACTACATTTAATTTTTCAGGAAAAGTTTTACTAGTTTAATAAGAAAACTATGGATTTAAATAGCTGTGCCGCCATCTGTTGTGGAATATTCATACGAACATTAGTTCGAGTAATGGAAAAGTTCAAGAGAAAATGCGACTTCTAAAACTTTTAAACAAAATTAATATGAATACTTAATTATTTTCTTTCGTTCTGTATAACATAGTGGGCAACATAATGGAGAGGTTGACAAACAAATATATAGACATAATTCCAGATAATTTTTTGTATTTCTTAAACTCCGACATTCATTATTTTCATCTAGATGTCGAATTTTTTTATCAATAAAATACAATTCTACGTATATAACATAAGTTTTTAAATATCTTTTAAATGCCGTGCTTTTGTGTTATGGTTTCTCCGAGTTCAAGTCCTTCGCATAATTTATGTTTACTAGACTTTTTAAAAAGTATTGTATATTAAACCAAAAAACTCTTTCTTAATTGTTACTGTTACCAAACTCTGATATTTCCTGCATTTTATTTTGTTTCAAACCAAATATTGGCTTATTTACTTCGTTTCAAGTAAATATTAAAATATTTATCTCTAAGAACCATACACAGAGCATCGCATATTCAAGAATCACAGCAAAGAGTCTTTATTCGAAATCTAAATTTAAACATTGGAACATTATATTTTGTTTCGCATAGCATAACCCAATGTTACCAAATGATTTTTTTCGTTTTTAAAGAAAGAATGTGTAATGGAAATCCCAATCATCAGGATAACATAAAGATTTTGAGATGAAATTGAAAATTTCCTTTTACATTTAGATGAAAATTAAGGTTTACTTAAAAAATTCCTTTTACGTTTAGTTTAAAATTAAGGTTTACTTGAAAATTTCCTTCTAAATAGTAGGTGAAGTTTGTTCGTTTCGAAAATAGACTTGCTTCTCTGAAGATCTCCCTTTCTTCAAAACATCTTTCATACAAAAATTTGTCTCTTGAAATTACAGTTCTGTAATATATATGAGTTAAGATTCTAATACTTTGTTATGAATCTAAATATTTTTTGATGTTATCATTTAGTACATTCAAGCAAATTTCATGTCATCATATCGAACATATTTGTTTCGCGAAAAATATTATCGCTCATCGTAATTCTTGAATAAATTTTAAAATGCTGCTATCAACTGATTTCTGCAATTATCTGAAATTATATTGAACTCAATACTATAATGAAAGGAACTATATTGAAACAGATCACTGCTTTGTTTCTTGTATACTTGTCTTTATTCGTACTAAAATAACTTTAGTACGAATGCACTGTTTAACATTCTATTAGTTTCGATAAGTAAGTTTTACAGATCTCTACGAGTTAGAAGGTGCACACTGCAGTTTCTGATCTAAACTTTGATCCAAATCTTTTTTCCCTTCACCCATTTTTTTTCTTCACAAAACTCCCTTTGCTCGTTTTCGTATATCAGATACATGATTCTTTTACTTCTTTTAATTTTGTTACCGATTTATATGTTTCTAGCATCTAAAAATATTTGCTATTGATATTAGGTGAATCGATTATCATTTAAATATTTCATTTAGAATATTTATAAATCTCATTAGTTAGACCGTAATATGGCTTCTTATTTTAATTAATTAATTATTTTCAATTATATTATCAGATTCAAATATCAGTAGAAAATAACGACAATCTAGGCAAACTCTCATACTAATATTCTAAATAAGACCCATAATATATATTTTGCTGATGCCAATTTTGGACATTGGAATTTAATCATTCTGTCGCATTAATAGATTGGAAATAAAATGATGTATGGTGATATTTATTTATTTCACGTTCTGTTTATTTCTTTATCATATTTAAGCATTTATATTATAAAGAATAATCGTCAGAGAATACTGATTTTTTTCATATCAGTGTATGGGCTGGAGAATAAATAGATACATTAAATATAAATCTGTAAATGTGTATTAGTCGATTCTATAGGAAAGTAAAAAAAAAACACCCCTGTTTGTCATCTGTTCTCTTGATTAAAATATTACTAGAAAATATTCCATTCAATCCAAAATCTAGAGTTTTAAATTTTCTTATTTTAGAATCATTAAAATCATTTATATTTAATTGATAAGATTTATAATCATTTCCATCTAATTTGTCAAAATTTTCTCCTTACTGTTTTTGACTATTATTTCTACAAAATCATTCCAACTTTCATGGAGTTGGAATAAAATATCATTCCCAATAACATGTGAAAGTAAACATTTAGGTAGCAAAATCTGCATTAAGATACTTGCAGTATTAATATTAATTTACATTCAGTGTCTAATCATTAAGTTTAACTGACGCATGAATAGTATAAAAACAGTGTTTGACCTTTAAATATTCGAGATAAAAGAAATATTTACAAAGAACTCCAAAGTTATTCTAGTTGATTGGCTGTAGTATGTTATTCGCTAGACAAAAGGAATCTGTGACTTGTTTTCACATTTTATAAGAAATTGCAGTTCGAGACAACATAAACTAAGAACAAATAACTGAAGATCACACAGCTAAGGAATAAGTAAAATTAAAGTTCATTATTTTATAAAATAGAAAAATCGTGAAAAGCTATACCTTAATGGCAAAATTTTAACAATGATTGCAAGCAATTTACCCAACATTAATAAACAGTAGCTTTGAAGAAACATATTTGAATATTTCTCAAGTCTAACCGACTTTTTATTCGAAGAGAAAACCGAAAATTTTACCATTGAAAGTTTTATACAAAGCAAAACTAATTTAAGTTTAAACCAAAAAAACATAATAATAAAATAAAGAAAATAAGACAAAGTACAAGGATGAAAACAAATTCCTTCAAAGTAACGAATTAGAAAATAAAACTGAAGAAAAATTACTCCACTTTTTCTTCTTTTTCCACATCCAGCATTGTTTAATTCTCGCTTCATTAGATCTGTTATCTACATGTTAAAGAAAAAATAGTAAAAGAAATCTGTGTTTTTTCACGCAGTTCGTTTTGTACCAGAATACTAAATGAAAAAGACTTTGAATTCTTCGAGATTTATTTAAATGAGTTTCTTTTATCAGTGTACTGATATGTTTTAAATATTTATTAGATAAATAAACAAGTCCTCTAAACGCAATCCTTTCTTCGTTACTTTAAGCTGCAGTTTATCGCGTCTTTAAATATTTGGTTCTCTCTATAAAAAACTATGAAAACGGCCAATTTTCCATCACAAGGTTTAGAATAAGATTGTTTTTCTAAATAAGCTTTAAATTTTTTTAAATCCTAATAAATGTACGAATTTGTAAGAGTCATTTCTTGGTCTGAGATAAAATGGACTGTAACAGTAGTTGTTGAGAAAGAGAATTTTTCTGCTATTGAGAATTAATGAGAATGCACTGATTTTCTGTATATTTTTACATGCATTAGATATTTTTCTTATAGGCTTAAAGCATTTACGTTTCGTTTTCAAATTCGATGTCAATTTAATGGAATTTCTCTAAATGTTTTAAATTTCGATTATCTATTTTCAGAATAGTCGAAACAATCTCATTAAATAAACTAGATTTCTGCTGGCACAATAAATATCAATAGAATTACGTAAAGAAAATTATTTCAATACATTTACAAAGTTATTCGAAAAAAATTATATAATTTGTTATTTTATTACGAACGTAGAAAATATAGTTTTTTTTTCAGAAACCATCAATTGGAACAGATTTTTGAACATACCCATTAGGATATATTTTTAAAAAATCGTCATTGAACCAATTTGTTACATTTTCTTTCATTTACAGAAAAATATAGGTTTGAAATATAGGTATTGATAGAATCTTTGTTTGAGAATATTGGAATAAAATATAGATTAAATAATTATTAATTTTAGAATAGTGCGACATTAATGCTCATGTTAAAAATAACTAAATTAAAAAATTTAGAAGTTTGACTTCAATTAATGAAAATTTTGAGTATTTATCAATAATGCAACATATTTCCGAAAGGAATTCAATTATCTATGTATTTCATAAGTCTTAATTCACCATGTTAGTAAATTAATAAAAAATAAATGTACCGAAATTTGAAGTTATAAACGGAACTTCCGAAATCTGAAATGCACATAAAAAAGAATTGGCTGGTTGGTTTATGCTTTATTGGCGCAAGAGCCATTTTTAACCATGCTGCGCCAGACTAATAGTTAAATTTGTACTTTAATAAAATACAAATGTGTCGATGGTTTAGAAGTAGTTAAAAGCCATGATGAAACGTGCAAGTAATAATAGTTTGTAAGTGTCTAAGAAATCATGAAAAAGGCGGAATGAAGTCATTAAATCAAAGAATAAAAACCTATAGAATTTTAAATAGGAAAATTTTTCTTGTGAGATTTCATTGCCAACCAATGACAAGAGAGTTACTGAAGTTGTCCGAAAATAGCGTAGTCTTTGAGAGTTTAAAGTGGATATTCTACAAGAATGTGGGAAAAAGAAATAAGAAAGAAAGGAAGAGTGAACTTAACTGCTTATTCTTCCAGGTATATCTTCAACAGTACAGTATATCAGGCAAAATTATCGACTGCTGAATTGTTTTCGGTATCAGAAAGAAGATATATGTATATTTGAGAAGTGATATTTAAAATTCTGCTTCCAAATAAATAATATATTGTGAGACTTCATCAGAACAAAAATTCTATCAAGTCTGTGTGTAATATTAGAAGGCTGTCCAGATAGCTTTCGATGGAAATTGCACATTAGCTGCTTAAGAGCTTATCCCGAGTTAACTCGTCCTAAATACCGTAGGTTACAAAATAACTCGATCCTTAAGCTGTAAATAACCAGAAAAGACTAATGAGAAAAACGATTGTTTCTTAAGTAGAGTGGTTTCTTTATATGTGTTCTAGGGTGTCTAAAAAAACTTTTAAAAAAGCATCACTCTTTAGAGGTTTTCCAATTCCTTTGGTCCTAATAGAGAGTATATGAAGTTTCTGCCCTTTAAGTTAATAGGAGTTTCCTGTAAAGCCCTAAGATTTGAAAAAGCTCTTAAAATGTAAAATTTTTAAATAAATTTTTATGGTTACTAATGTGTTAAAACTGTTTGATCTTTGTTGCTATGGACATGCTTATTTAGAATATAAAAACAAATAAGTATTAACTGTACCCTTAGTCACTTAGGACTTGAGAAAATAACATAAAATGATGAAAATTTGCTCTTATTCTGCGTTGTTGCTTTTTGGAAACACCGCACGACACTTATTGTATGTTCGCAATAACAGATTAAAAATTTACTGAAATTTTAAAGAATGATATAAAAATGAATGCAGTGATAACTTAAAATCTGCAATTTCATTTGAGAGTTCAACGCGTAACATTAAGAAAAAGATTAAATACGCACAGTAGTTAATTGTTCAAATAACTTGTAAAAATTCCAATAACTGTGAAATAATCTCAAGTCATATCTTTAAATACTTTAAATTTCATTCAAAAATAACTTCTTAATGCAAGGAGTTTTTCTGTACTTTCTTCAATAGACTGAAGTAGATTTTGAGTTTGTTCTTCATTTTTGGTTGCTGAATTTTACTGATATCTTCCATTAGTTTCTATAAGGGTAGAATTAATGTTTATTTGTGTTTGTATTCTAAAAACACATGTCCATAGGGACAAATAGAAACCAGATTTAACTCATTAGTAACCATATAAAATTTCTAAATAAATTCTAAAAAATTTACTTTTTAAGAGCTTTTTCAAACTTTAGGGCTTTAAAGACAAACCCTCCTGTTAACTAGAGGGCTGAAACTTCATATACTCTATTAGGATCAAAAGGAATGGGGAAATCTCTGGAGTGCAATTTTCGTTTAATTTTTTTTTATAATCCTAATGGGCTCATTGAGACACGACATTTCCTCAAAGAAAAAATAACCCTTGAGTTGCTTCAAAACCTGAAGTTAGTCTGAAGCTTCGACAGGGGGAGGGTGATTAAGTTTTTCTGGTCTGGGTGAGAATGGAAGAAATTTTGTTCTGAAATATCGAGTACTATCTTTTTGTCTAATGATGAATTGGTTGGCAAAATTTAACTTGTATATAGATTCTTAAATAGTTACTTTTGTTTGTGAATATTATTTTTAAGGAAATTTATCCGAGGATTTTATCTAAGTATTTAAAACAAAATTGGATTTTGTTACAATTTTTAACAAAATACAAGAATGATATGGTTAAAAATTAATGTTTGAATGTTTTTGCGAAAAATTGTACCATTTTTTTTTATTTCACACCCTTTAAATATATTGATAATCTATTTCCCGAACAATTTGGCAAATACGATTCGATGATATAAATATATCCCAAATTATAAACAGAAAAATTAATTTATGTTTTACTATGCATGAAAAGAGAAATACACCTTAAGACATGAAAAACAAGTAAATAAAAACAAATTTTGAAACCAGAAAGTATATGACAACGAAATAACGTCAAAATAGTTTATAATTTTCTAATCAAATGAAAGAAAGCCGTATACTAGGACTTCCCTTACTTTCGTTTATGTAAAGAATGATGTTTAATTACTTTGAATTCATCTTTTTCACTTTTCAGAATGCATTTGCAATTTGAAAGGTTTACTTTCTATAAAAATATGTATGAAATAATTTGTATAATATTTTAAATTACGTTAATTTGTAATATAAATTATATAATATATTTTTAATATAATTTGTATTGATATTTTTCTTTAGTGTAGTTGAATTCCAAATTTTTTAATGTTTGTACAAACATTTAAGGTTGTATTTTTCTTTCGTTGCTAAAATTTAGTTAATAAAATACTGTTTTTTGTGTACTGGCTATCAAACAGCTTTCTATTGAAAATATATAGATATTTCTTTAAAGCTTTGATATCATTAGAGATAATATTGAATTTCAGAAGAAATGATGAGATAAGATTTTATTGCTCTAACTTTTCTAAACCAAGCAAATTTGCTTCAAATTGCAGCATCTTATCTCATCACTGCTTCCTTTCAAATTGTATCTTAAATAAAATTATTTTAAAATTTGGAAACTTACAAATTACTTGGAAACTTACAAAATTTTAATAAAGTTATGCCTTGCAGTCAGAGATCACACCCCTCTTACAGTTTTATTTCAACGTCGCGTTTTGTAGAAACACAAGGGTTATTTTGGGACTGACCTCGTAATTTTGAAGCGTCTACAGATGACGAGGACGAGTCTGAGAAGGTACACCTTTTCCAAACTTCCGAGCCACAATAGCGAGAGAGCGTGTGGCCCTTCAAGTATGATTTGGCGTGCAACGGGTCTATGGCATGACGCATCTTCAATGGAATCGTGTTTCCAACATGGGAACCTCCACCCCAAAGCCAAGACCTTACCACAAGACCATCACATCCTTCAACTATTAAGGTTCAATTTCATAATGAATGAAACATGTATAAAGTTTCTGTTATAATCATCTCAAATGTCTATTCCAGTTTTAAGTTTAAAAAATATTTTGCCTGAGAAAATAAGCAGCAAGGTACGCAAAGCATATTTAATAGACTAAAACACAGTCGATTTGGCGTGACACACACGACGCATCTTCAGTGGAATCGTTTTTCGAACCTGGAACTCTTCGGCTCTGAGGCCGACTGCTTACCACAAGGCCATCCCTTAACTGTTAAGGTTCAATTTCATAATGAATGAAACATGTATGAAGTTTATTTTATAAATAATCTGAAATGTCTATTCCAATTGTAAGTTTTAAAAAAATATTTTGCCTGAGAAAATGAACAGCAAGGTACGCAAAGCAAATTTAGTAGACTAAAACACAATAAATATACGGCGATTTATTTGATCGCCGAAGGCTGATAAATATTTATAAGTAAGGAGGATTGCTTTGAAGACTGTAATACTGTTATAAACTTTATTACCTGACTAGAAAATGTTAATAGATTTGGCACCCCTTTTTAAGTTTCTTTGATTAACCCTCTGAGCGCCCAATTATTTTGAACTTTTAGCTATCGGATTAGAAAAGCAAGCTTATAAAGGAATTGAATCGTTTTTTGTATTTTATTATATCTTTGAAATCTTAAGAAAACTTTATCCATGGTTGTTTAAGAAAAAATATATATAAATACGAGCTATCTGCTTTTGAACTGAACATGAAAAACGGAAAAAGGCGTTTGTGCCGCCTGGAGGGTTTTAAAGTATAAATGATGATAAAATGTCAAAAGATTTATTCCTAATGATGATCTGGCTATCTTCTGATATAAGTTATTGGTCCATTGTAAACTCTTTATTTTCTATTTTTCTAAAATTTCCACTATAACTGATAATTTATCCTCTTCCCTTGAAAGGTGAAATCTTTAACTCTGAACTATCATAGGTTACAAGCTTTTATATTGATGTAATGTTTTCTCTCTCAGCCATTCTAAATTCGCACATTATTTACATTTGCAAACATTTTAGGAAATTCAAAAGGAATATCAGGAAATTAAGATAATTTATCATCAAGAAAGCGATTTCAGTAAATAATGTTGAACAATAATGCAAATATTTCAGGTGAAAATTGGTTGAGTAAAGATATTTACCATAGCTATGAAAGTATAATTTTATAATTCTTGCAGTCTACCCCTTTTTCTGTTCTAGATTTCTTTCTTTCATTTTTTACTTCGTAAAACACAATATTTTTTAAGGAAGCCAATAACCGTATTGTATATGGGATGGCTACAGACATTTGAATTTTCTTTGACAAATATTTGGTGCTGCCATCTTTGTGAGTTAGGCCCAACTACTGTCAATCAATTTTCAGGAAAATGTAATAATACTATTAGTATCATTAATATAATCATTGGTAATTCTCTTCAAATATTAAAGCACTTGAATTAAAATCATTTCAATTTTACAATAGAATATAATTGCGTTTAATTTCTTAATTTTAATTCTTTTATTTATCGATTCACAATTGCATACCATTTTGAAGTACAGATGGCAGCACGACAAAGGCACTACAATGCTGCTGTAATTTATTATATACTTGCCGATCAAAAAATAAAATATTTATGTGTTTATTTTCCTGCTTGAAAAACTGTATCTGAATATAAATAAAAATTTTTTGTCTCTACAGGAGCAAGAGCTTTCTTGAAAAGTTTTAAAAGATTATTATTATTAGATTGTAATGTAAATTAAATATATCAGAAAGACTGTTATTTGAAATAGGCTACGTAACAACTGAAGTTTGATGAGAATTTGGAAAATATTGTAGAATTTAAAACATTATTGTTTTTTCTTTCTTTTCTGCTTAATAAAATACATTATTTAAGGAAGCCAACAAATCGTATTGTATATCCCTTGCCTACTACCACGCAATTCCTTCTATCGTTAGCTGATGTGTCGAATGGGTAATATATGGAGTCGCAAGATAGTGTTGGTGTTAACTAGGAGAGCCATCGACTCTTGTTTTTGCACAGCTTTTGTAAATTAAAAAATGATAGGAAAATAACGTAATATACAATGAATAATCAGATAAAAAGCAGTTAAACCAAACTGAATGATTTTGTTTATGTTTGTTCTGAGTTAAACAGAAAAGATGATTTGTACTATACATTTTAGAGGACAGTTTATACTGCCAATTTACAACCAAAGTAGTTTTATAGCACTGTCATCTTTATTACAGTTGTATATAAATTTACTAGAGTGTTCAAAGAATTATAATAAACTAGCCGTTTTACCGTGGAAATGCCCGCATTTTTTTCTTCCTCTAAAACCTCAAAATGCTCTTAAAGGTTGAATATAACAACGCGAAACTATATGTGTGCGTCAAAATAGAAAGTTTGTGCTTGCTTTTTCTTCCATGCATACAGAATATATAAATGTGAGCGGAACTGTGGGTACAACAGCTAATCAAACCTAATTGCTAACTATAAAGATTAAAAAGGCATTCGATGTTGCGTTGATTTACACAGAAATATCAGATGATCACTTAGTGTAAAAATTAAAATAATCATTTATTCTTTGTTTAAGTCGAACACTACGATAGAATGTGCAAATATTTCTTTACAAACGCAAATAAGTTTTTAAAATGAATAAGAGCCTTACATAACTATTCTAGAGATTTCGGATAAACGGCATTTTGTGTCTCGCCGTTTGGAGCATATATGTAAAGATTCCTTGGTGTTTCCACTCTAGAACATGCACCATATAACTGGCCGTGGGAGAAACATGGAGTTTCTACGTTGATACCGGCAACTTAAGAGATTGACCTTGAGCTTTGTTTATCGTTATTGCAGAAGCAATATGAACTCTAGATGGAAAGCTTTTAAATACAAACGTCATATCACTTGGGGTAGGAGGAATGCGGGGAATGAAAATTCTCTCTCCTTTATTATTGCCCGTAAGAATAGTTGCTTGAATTACGTTGGCCATAAGGTTGCGTCTTCTCCCATTGCATAATTTGGGTGGATCTAAATTCTCTCTCTAAATTCTCTGAGTAACATGATGGACGAACCAACTTTTAGATTCGACATGTGTGGTGGAATTCCAGGTGGATTTAAACATTATGTTGGATAGCACACGGCCTGTTCTTTATCGACCACAGCGTCAACAAATTTATATGTAATAGAATTTCCTGGTAACTTTTTAAGGATAATCTCGCTTATTTTATTAACATTTTCATTCTTAGGAGCTAAAATTGCTCGTTCACAATGCCAATGATGATCATTATATTTGTTTGAAATGTCTGGAAAGACGTGTCGTATTAATTCGTTTAAAGATGGTACTGACACACAAAAATCAGATGGAATAGAATTAAATCCGATGCGTATTTTGTAGGAAATTTTCAATTACCTAGGCTAAGGAGTTGTTTTGCAAGGTTTTCAGAAGGGATATCACCGAGTACGCGCAGGCATATGTTGGTGGTTAAAATTTTCCTTTGGACATATTGCAGAAAGTTCTGAGGTTTTGAGGCATGCATTTAATTCAGCCGCTGGCGTTGCCCTTGAAATGACAGGTAGAGTTTGATGAAAGTCTCCTGATAGTAAGATAGCCTCTCATTTCCTATTCCTCTCATGATTCTATTGTCATTTCCGAAATCACGCATAGTTCGGTCAAGAGCTTAAAAAGCCGTTTTGTTTGACTTTGTGCACTCATCCCAGCTTGCAAGTTCGTAGAACGGCCGCCTTCCCAGACCTTTTGCTTATATTGCATACAGGATTCTCAGTTTGAGCAAAGTTTAGTGGTGACTGTAAAGCTGAATGAGCTATGCGACCACCATCCAAAAGTGTGAAAGCTATTCCTGATGAAGCAATGGCAAGAGTTATATGACGTTTAGGTTGAATTTAAGCAGGGATCAAATTCATTAAAAAGTTATTTCCAGTTCCACCAGCTGCGTCATGGAAGAGAATGCCACCGTTCCCTTCAGCAATCAAATTCATCACAGCTTCATATGCAGTTCGCTTATCTTCCGTTAGTCGAGGTTTATTTGCTTCCACCATATGCTGCAAAATATTGATATCGTAGTTAGGATCTCGTAGCACATCTCTATCTAGAGTATGATGTGCTTGTCTTCTGGGTGTTGGGACGGGTCATCCAAGCTGAAGCAACGTTTTCCCACAAATTGATAGACACTTATTTTCAAACAGTATGAGAGTTTCGTTTTCAATCTGAGGTACGTAATTTAAATCTATGTCTGGGTTCTTCCTCTGCTTTTTATGCAAAATATCTTCACTAAATCTATCTATGTATTTTCGCCGAAGGCTTGAGGAAATTGAAGGTGTGCAGGTTGTAAGAATGAAGGCAAATAAATCCCGTAATTGAGGGGAGAATCGTGTGAAAAATGCCTTTTGTAAGGTCGAATCCCAGTGTTAATCGTCTTCTGGTAAACCTAGTTTTAGACATGCTTTATTTTCACACCTGCCCTTCAACAGTTTTTAATTCTGTGAAAGAAATGGGTCCTCTTATGGTATGGAGTAACAGACGGAGATATAAACACTCAGCGTCATTTGGGTGAACCGCGTATACAGGTCCTAATGCATCAGATTCATACATATCGGGATGTCCTGTAAAGACAGTACCTTATGTTCTTCTGCGAAATGATTTTTTAGACTTATTTCAAGTGTACTATTTAGGAATCTCTGCGTACAATTTTTTTTTCGAATGCATATTCTTGGTGGAGCTTAAAGTAGGCTGTTAACGTCGTATCTGGTGGTTGAGTAGCTCTTTCGTAAGCATTATCAGAATTGAAATAAATATATTATCCGTTTTCGAGGTTTTCGCTAAGATGAACGACAGTTGGGTACCGGTCATGAATGGGGAAACGTAAGATTCACTAACTGCTTCATTACTGTTAATATATCGGCCCATTTGATTCCTTGCTATTTCATCATTAACTCCTGTTGTTGCATTGTTAATTTCTACTAGAGCCATATCACTAGCCTTGTTGATGTAATTGCAAATATATTTGATTGACTTGACAGGGTTGTAATATTAGACATTGATGAGCGCTTGGAACATCTTTGACAAAATAGGCGAGTAAGGTACAACCCAACGATTGTCTATTTCATCTTCATGATATTTATTGTTGATTCTTAAATTTATACCTTTTTTATAGACTCCTTGTTTGGGTTTTTGTCGTCTGTATAGTGGGCAACCATCCTCAGCCGTCTGTGTTTCGCAGATAATTTTTCTTGGGTATCGTTTCGTTCACTTCTTATCTTTAAAGCATGGGGATTTCATATTTAAGGCATCACAAGAACCGTGAATCATATGTTTTGAAACAATTTCGAACACAACATGATCTTATTGTGAATCGGAATCTCCGCCTGTTAACACTGTCTACATCTCCGGGGCGCATTTTCTCATTTAGCCATAACAGGATGTGAGCATGTGGAAGACCCCTTTTTGCCACTCGATCGAAAACATCCAGCAATTTATTTCAGCATTGATGCAGCTTTTTGTTACGATGTCATAAGTTTTATAACATTTTGCATAAAAAATCGAGCTATTAGATCTTGGGTGATTGACCGCGGGCGAGTTCTTTAATTGCAGACCACGCTGTAGTGCACGTGAATGTGACAAATAGGTCTGGGCGCCCGTAAGATCGCACATTGTCATGGCATCCTGTGCATACTCATGCATATGCCTATGTATGTTGCCGGAAGAACGACCATTCTGACAATATCTGTACCATTTCCGTTGTTGTTTATGACGACCCTCAGGTGAATGTCTTCTTCTATTCGAAGTTTCTGCTGATTCAATTTAATATATAAAAGACGTTCACTTTCTATCTTTACATACATGTCTTCTATGTATTGATGGAAAAGTTGTCTAGAAAGTAGAATGTGATTGGATGAGTCTCTCCGGATCATTATACGAAAAGCATAAAATTCCATGACCGAATTTTTTTTCTTTGTAGTTAATACCGTATTTGGGTTTGTTTCTTTTTAATTGAAATGGTACCCGTCCTCTCCCCGGGAGAAAATAATTGAATACTGTAGAGTCATAAGATCGATGTGTCGCTGCAATCCGTTCCAGACCTTCACCTCTTTTCTGGATAATTATACCTCTCCTGTACGATTCATCCGCAACCAGACTATTGGCACCTCATTAACTGTGGGTGCATTGAAACGTTGCTTATGTTTTCCAAAAGGTGTTTTGTCCCCTCGGATTATCAACTTGCACTGATCAGTAGAAATACGTTCTAAAGACATTTTATATAATTGAACCATATCGTTTTGTTGTTGCAGTAACCTTTGTATATCTAAAAATATTTCTTTCCTAATACCCGAAATGGATTCACAGTGTTGGTTGGTTTCAACGTTCTCCTCACCAATGAAATAAATTTGTAAAAACTGCGGAGTTCTATGTCGGAAACGGAAGCAATGACCCAATTCTGTGGTAGATTTGTCCTAGTATTTTAAAAGATGGAATGAATCATTCTTCTCGAACGGCAGATGTGGTTCCAAATGATGTCATCTGAAAACATGCGTTATATTTTTTAATTTTTTGAAAGAAATGTGTAGTTTCAAGAGTTACTCCAGAAATGAGTGAATACAATGTTTCTGGTGGTTGACCAACAGGTAGTAATTAATTTTCCCGTTAAAATAACACATTCACACTTGACTTTTTTTGCTCGACGATACTTACATATTACGTTCATTTTCCCAAAAGCTGCTTTGGGGTGGAGCCAATAGTCTTTAGTTGGATCATACCTAAATGCCTCTAGATAGAGACCCAGTCGCATGCTTGTTTGTCTTCTATTTATATGTTGTGATTTGTCAAAGCACAAACGTTGCACTCGATAATCAGGTAACTCAGATGTTCTAAAGATTTCTTGCCTAATGCGTTGCTGCCGTTGACGCTGTTGAATTTGCATTGGTTCTTCAGATGCCCGTAAGTTTTATTGCCTAATACGTTGATGATGTAGACGTTGTTCAGTCTGTAAAAAGCTTTCAAACAACCGTAACAATCGCGATTTTTTCCCTGATGGAGTGACTGATCCGAGAGAAGTCCGTTTCTTAGGAGACATTTTGTAAGGAAGAAATAACCTTACTTAATTTCACACACGTAGTATGTATGATGTATTAACACAAGCGGACATTTTAATAGCAACCGTTCAGAAATCAGAATTCTAATTCCAAGAAATTCAGATTACGAGCAAGTAAATGATAATGCAACGTGATGATGCCAACGCGGAGTCAAAAATAACTTTGCCGAGGTTTAATTCTTGTTTAAACCTTTCTAAATCTAAGGAGCTAAAATCGAGCGATCATAAAACCAATAAAAATGTAGAAATATTCACAGAAACCTGATTAAATTTAAGAGCGCGTGTTATTTAACAAAGAAATATAAAACTATGTAACTGTTTAATCACTCGCGTGCTTTTGCATTTTTAAAGATATTATAATAAACAAAAGAATTCTTATTAAGAAATTATATTTAAATTAATATTTTCAACATTGATTACAAATAAGAGAAAAATGAGTACGGAAATGCGACAGGTGTCACTGAAAAGGTAAGTTTTTGAATTTTATGATTGTGTAAAATAGTTTCTGGGTAAAAATAGAATAGCCACACTAGCGTGCATCTGCAGGAATCGAAAGCGTTTTAAAGTATATTGCTACCTCTTAAATTGGTGTAACTCAGTTTTTCAAGTCAAACTTGCGGCAATTAAGTTTGCTGTGTCTTGGCCTTCTGAGTGAAGCAGATCTGTTTTTTTAAAGGAGAATTTAATTTTTATGAACCTACTGACTAAAGCGAAACCGCGTCTGTAAAATTTTAGTAACCAATAAGTGGTTTTTTGAAACTAAAGAGATTCTTTTTACATTTACAGTGAGCTTTCTGATTGAAGCAGCTTTGTCAAAAAATATATCTTTTTTAGACTAAAATGTTAAATGTTAGATTTTAAATAGACGTACATGTTGCAATGCGTTTTATATTTTAAGCTCTCATATTAGACTTTTCAAACAACTGTATTTTGATTTGGTATTGTTACAAAAATTGCTAATTTGTTCTTAGACATTTGCTTTACCATTTGAATTTGTGTTTTTAAGGTGTTTAATTTTTTCATGCAGTGCAATTTAGTAGTGATGAAATGTTTTGCTGGTATTTGGGTTGTAGTTGCATTTATAGCTTAAATTACCTGGAGTCCAAATCAGTGTTATACACCCTCGGGGTAGGCTGTGTCGGTGTGGGTAAGTAAATAAATAAAACTTATTTTAAAGAGGAAAGTTAAATACACACAAACTTTTTGAGACAACGCCCTTTGTCAATGGAGCTTTAAGTAGTATATTACTATATTACAAAAATTGTCATAAGTAAATTTTTGATACGCATGGTTTACATAATCTAAAGTATGTATATGTGTGTGTGTATTTATTGAAGGATTTCAGTATTGGCGAATGAAAACTCCTCACTTAAAATTTTTATGGATATGGCTTCATAAACTGGGAAATGAATGCTGTTGAAAAGAAGTCATTCGGTGTGCTCTAGAAACGAATCCTTTAAGTGAATGCGTAAGCATCACGTATATAATATGACAAAATCTACGTTGGTGCATTTTCATTAGCATCTGATGTATATCAGACTGAAAACGAATGATAAATATCCAAAAATAGATATTATCTCATAGTTTAAATAATCCAAGTAAGACTGCGGCTGTCTATCGTTATAAATATGTAGGCAAGTATGGTGTCATGTATTCAGCAGACAGACGAACAATTTTTGATATAAGGTTTTCAAGAAAAATTCAAATAAGTTTTATTGTTTCCAGTCCTGGAGTCTTGCGTTAAATGGAAACAAAGCATATGGCACTCAATTTTTCTTACAGAAAGAATAATAAATGAATCCCTGAAAGTTTCAGAAATACCTGGATTATTTTCTGTGTTATTCAAATTTCAATAAACGACGAAACGTGATAAAGCCCAATCCAGATCAATGCCTCTTCATCTTTTTCCAAATATGTTCTTGCATCCAGTAGCCTAATAAGAGAGGTTTAAAAGCAATGACACGAAATGAGTTGTGCAAGAAATTTCCTAGTTACTGAGAAGGAGTTGAACATATATTGCCCAAATTAATTGAAAAAATAAAAATAAATAGATACAAAAATACCGTACATTTTTGTGCAGAACCGAAAAGGATGAGGATATGAAATAGGCAAATTTAATATCGCTATATGTTGAAGAAAAAGGCCTGAACATATTCAAAATAATGCCTATTATTCTTGTCTTTTTTATTGTTAAATGGGTAAAATATGATGCAATTTTTTATGTGTGCAGTTTTCTCTGTCTATTCAATTTAAGTTATTTTGTGATCTTCAGGCAGAGGAAGAAAACTCATTTTGTATCTACCCATATTACATTGAAAAACTTGTCACAATTAAAACATGGATAACTTTTTTCTTGCTCTTGAAAAGAAAGGAAAAAAATCTTCTGAAAAGGAAATCAACCTTCTGAATGGGCCATCTTTCACTATTCAACTTCCATTTGCGGTATTCTTCAGTATTTCTTTACATATATTGAATTACTTGGTAAATTTGAAGTAATCGTCATTTTCGAATGTGGTAAAACAGGCCGGGATAGCTTTATCACTTATGTGGTACTGTGCGCTGATAGACAGTGATGAGTGGAAGATTGCAATTAACACAGGAACTAGAGCAATTCAAAATAAACTCCGAGATAGAAAACCCCGCCAAATGGGAAGTTTGTGGGGTAACATATTTTTTTGCCTGCGAGAAATCTTTCGGTAGCGACGATCCAACGTGAACTGTCATATGCTTATGGACTCAAATGAGACATCTGAAACAAGTGCCGGAACATGCAGATTTCCATTGTGGTCTTGGTTCACGATAATGCGCGCCCGCACTGTACTAGAACCCAAGCAATTTTGTTGTAGTTCCATTGAAGTGTTTTTTATGATTCCCCAAATAGTCCTAAATTGTAATTGAATAAAATCTCCTGTCCAGGCACATGAAACAGTAGCTTACGTCGCAGCACGATTAGAAATGCTGATGTAAAATGGTTTAAAGAAAATAAATGAGATTTGCGTTGGAGTCTATTGAAAGATTGAATAAATGTTATCAAAATTTCTTTTTGGAGTTCATTATAGTTTTTCTTTAAAAGTTTTTAATGTGTGGAATAATGTGATGATTTCCATTTGTATCAATATGTAAAACGGCAGTTTATATGAAAGGATTTCAAAGGCTTTATTCAGTCCTTTCCGCATTTATTTTCAGTGTAAATAGCAATAACAAGCAAACAGCAATATGCTTTTCAGGGTATTTAAAAACCAAGTAATCAATTATAAAAAAATATTATCTTTAAATGCAGTGGATACTTTCTAATAAAGAGTATCTAAAGAAAGTGAATCACATCCCAAAGGTAAATTACACAAGTAAAATTATGAAATATTTTAAACAGTTTTTTCTTGATTACATTCGCAGAATAAATGTATCCTGTACTTTGAAGGGAAACGAAGCACTAAACTAAACTTCATCTCAAGAAAGCAAAATAAACAAGTCTCTAAAAGTGTCAGTAGAATTATTTTCATTATTATTCAAATTTGAAGCATCGGCAAAACGTCATTAAACCCAATACAGAAAAATTACTCACCATCCTTCTTCTTGCCTACATCCAATTGCCTCATATGAGTAAGCAAGCGGTTGCGCAGAAGGAGTTGGTATTTCATTCTTTTAGTTACTGAGAAGAAGTTGAATATATATTGCCTTATTAACAGAATACTGACAAATGTGATTTGATGGAAAGAAATAGGATGGTACAGAAACGCGTCGCACATTAATATGCGTATCCTAGCTTGGTTCAGAATATGAATTGTGCAGCAAGAAATATACTTTATGCAGAAGAAGATGGATCGAATGTATGGTAAAGCAAGTCATCTTGCTTGTGTGTTGGTAAAGATTCAAATTCAATGCAGTTTTGTCAATTGTTCAATTAATTCTCTCTAATCTTCAGAGATATTGGATATACTACAAAGGCAGTCATGAAAGATACAGGTTAATCAGCTGCCTATTGTTGTGTTTTTTCTTATTTTGAATTATTAATCGAATTTATTGAAGCTTAATTTTGCTTAAAATATTCAAAACTCGATCTCTCAAAGAACAATCCAAAATGCCTCATCACATAGTAATAATAAATATTTCAATAAACTGCTTCTACACCAAGAAAAGAAAAATTAAAGCGCACATTCTAACCATAAGAAGTTCTAAATTTTCATAATCTCTTTTGAGGATATTACGTCAACAATGCAAGAAAAAAATTGCCTATTGTATCGTGAGTTTTTTCTGTACTGGTTTCAAACTATAAGAGATGGAGGGAAAGTTGTAAATGAATAACCACAGTTATTAGATGAAAAAAAAGATGGTGTTGAAACATGGACATTCAAACGTAATATACAGAAGCAAAAATGTAGTAGTATTCAATTCTTGTTGTTCGATAAAAATTGAATTTCAAATTTCTTTTTATAGATAGATTTCAGCGTGTTTCTAAATTTATTAAAAATCTTACAAATTGTGCTCACGTGAATAAGAGAGTAAAATAGGATATTTATCTTATAGTAAATTAAACGATTATATGCACATTTTTTAAATCTGTCCACGCAGAACAGCAATATAATGCATATATAAAAATTTCAAATTCTGTATTTGATTTCTACAAATATATTCTTGGAACTAAATGTCGAAAATTTAGAATTATATTTTCCCAGCTGTAAGAAATTGAGTTCCAAGTGAATTGCATTAAGAATTATGTCTATTTTAAGATTTGGCTGGAATTTTAAAAATATGTAATTATTAGAAAATTTACAATTTTTAAATAATGCATAGATAAAATAAAAGGGGGGGGGAGAGAGGTTATGTTTGATTATATGCAAAGGAAAAAAATACATTCAATATTCCATTTCACTAATTAAAGTTGTTTTTTTCTTGTTGTTTAAAATATGAAATTTCATATCACATACTATAAGAGAAAATAATCCCGAAACCGTGTAATCATCATGAAAAGAAAGAATAATAAATAATTTACAACATGCATTTCATTTATGGATCTTTTAGCTACAATAACAACACGTATCATCACATTATACCTTTTATTATTATTCAAAATTTAATCTTTGGCAGAACATGATTATATCCAATACAGAAAAATTACTTGCTATCTTTTCAAGAAAACTAATACCTATATTTTCCTCATATAAGCAAGAAATGCGTCAGTAGGAACATTTTTTCTGTTCTTTTAACTGCTGGAGAAGTTGCATATATATTGCTTTATTAAAAGAGTGCTGACAAATGCGATTTTAAAAGGAAATATATAAACTGATAGTATCTCACCTATTATTACGTAGATCTTAACAAGATTAAAACTATGAGATTGGAAAATGTAATACTGCTATATGCAGAAGAAGAAAGCTTTAAGTAGTAAAAATAATTTATATTTGCTTCGTCAGTGTATCTGTAAAGAAGTAGATAAAATATAGAATTCTCTTTTGTACAGTTCATTTACTCATAAGTTGTTTTGCGATCTTTAGGCAAAGGGGAAAACTCATTCATTCCCAGCTATTACTGCATGGTACAACTAGGGAAATATTAAAGAAGAATCGATTGCTCTTTATATTAGTAGAGAAAGGAGAAAAATAAAATCTTCCGAAATATTGGATATACAAAAGCAAATACGAGAGCTTCGGCTAGTAATTTGCCTTCCGTTTTATTCTTCAGTATTCCGGTCTATATCTTGAATTATTAATCATAGTTATCAGGGCTTAATCTTGTTAAAAATAATTTGAAATTTGGTTTCTAAAAAAGGCTGCACAATGCTTTATCGAGGGTGAATCATTAATGATTTATTTGAAGTTTCGGTACCGGGATTTCAAAAGAAATGTTTTGTCAGATGGAATGATTTACTTTTTGAAATTAATTTTATGAATATTATGATGGTAGCAATGAAAGTACATGAAACTATTGATGATGTTTCTCTCATTTCTATTTATATGGAATGATTTAAGTTTACTTGAATCAACCTTTGGTATGATTAGATTGAAAATAAATCTATCTGTGATATATGTGCAGAGATAAATAAATTAATGAAAGTAAACAAAAGAATAAAATGAAGATTACATTGATTGTTTGTTCTTATTATGAATTATTGTAAATTTCATAATTCCTATTTGGGGCAATATTATTTAATGCGATTGTTTAAAAGCAATTTGATTATGAAATAAATTTTTCAATTATCATAAGTAGTTGTTCATATAGACTCTATAGATTAATGAAATATACCATAACTCCTATTTTCTGAAGGATATCCGGCCTATGGTATTCTGAAACGTTCCCCAAAATGCTGATGATTCGATGCTTTAATAAGCGAAAAACACATAATTCTCTGTATAATTACTCTTAATTCTAAGGTATATTACGTGTATTTTAAAATTACCTTACTTATTATTAAATTGTGAAGTTTCTACACTGTAAAAAAAATCCCGTAAAATTTACGGTTTTAAACTGGCAGCTGGGTTGGTTGTGCAAAACCGTAAAAGTTACGAAGTAAATCCGTAGGCACAACGGTTTTTTACCGTACAGGAACAAGTTTTTCCCGTAAAAGTTAGGAAGTAAATCCGTAGTCACAACGGTTTTTTACCGTATGAAATCAAGTTTTCTCCGTAAAAATTAAGTCATCGAAGTAAGTGACGTCATCGACTGAGTTGAGTTGTTTTTCTCCTTCTGTTCGAGTTGAGTTGAAATGTGCTGATGTGTATTATCAATTAGGAATATTAATTAATCAAGGCTTAATTATTAAGTTCAATTAGTTTAATACAATTTTTAATTGAACTTACTTGGACGATTTCGATGCAAGATGGTGACAAAACTTCTAACTCCTCTGAGCCGGGGATCGAAACCGCGTTCTTAGAAATAAAAGGCAGTCGCTCTAACCACTAAACCACCGAGGACTTCATAAGATGAAGTAAAAATAATCTATTTGAGTTTTAAAGTCACTATAGGTCTAGTGGCGCCACCTAGTGGTGTAAAAATCAACTATTGCCAGAACACGTGTTTTAAGGTTAGCTTTCATGAGTGACAATAGGTTACTGCAACTTGTGTAAACAACAGCGGAGATGGAACCCTATTAAAAACATGAAATTAATGCAATAAAATTACATTTAAGAAAAGGGAAAGATATCGTACGGAAAGCAATACCGTATGACGAAAAGTAGAATTTAAACTGACGGTTTTAAACCGTTTATGGCTGGAGCGGAAAACGGTGAAAAACCGTTTTGTTAACAAAACAGCTTTAAACCGTCAAATATACGGAAAAAGTCCGGGAGAAAAACGGATATTTTTTACAGTGTATATTGGAAAATAGAGTGTACAAGAATATTTGCAACTAGTAATGTATAGCGATATCTAACGTATTAAAATATGCTTTTATTAATACTATAACGATGCTGAATGTATAACACATCTCCTCTAATTCAATGATCTTTATTTCAGTTTTGTGGTTTACTTTTCAAAAGATAAACTAAATAAAACCAGCGGGAGTGGCCTCCCCTAAACGTTCTCGCATACTTCTCAAAAATTCGTCATTTTCTTTCCTCCTGCGTGGATAAAAAATTCGAACCTAATGTAACCCAGAATCAATGACTATAAGAAGGTTCTTCATTGTAGATTATAGCAATTGTAAAATATACTGCTGAAGAATCAAATTCAAAGAGATGCGTACCGATTCCACTCTTGCCGTCTCAAGGACAAAGTGACCTAATCCTTCCGCACGCACAGAGATTGCTACCAGTACGCATACGCATGGAAAATCGGATAAAAAAATTGAATTTGCAATTTGAATGCCTTTTTTCAACCGATTGAAATGAAATTTGGACACAAATCTATAATTAATGTCAGCAACCGTCATAACAAATTTTATTTATCTAAGTCAAAAGGTTTAGGAGATATGAATTTTACAAGTATGCGATTATGCAATCAATAGTCCAAACTTTGATACGGATCTACATTCATGATGATAAAACTGTGTACCGAATTTTATCCCTCTAGCTACTCAAGTTTTTGAGTTATAGTGTTCACATGACCGCGGACAAACAAACATTCCGTCGACGGATTTTGCCCAAAATTTGATAGAAACCTACACATTATGTGTAAAGATCACATACCTAATTTCATCCCCGTAGCTCTAATAGTTTTCGAGTTATCGTGTTCACAGACAGACAGACACACAGACGGACATAATTCCAAAATTGCGTTTTTCGGACTCAAAAAATCTAAAACATGGAGATTCGTCAAAATTTCGATTTCGAATTTTTTGACGATTACAATACTTTCTCTTTATGTACTTCGTATACGAGAAAGTGAAAAAGGAAAACCGTACTAAATCAGAGAAATAAATTTGCATGAGATATTTTAAATAACTTTTTAATGTTTACCATATAGTCTATTTTACACTTGCTCCGAAGGAAAACCAAATTGGAAACTAGATTCTGTCTCAACAAATAATACTTGTTCGTTTTCGAGTAAATCTGTATGTTTCAGTGAGAAATGTATAATTTTCATTGTTTTTCTTTTCTTAAGCACCTGCAAAAATGATTAGATATAATAAAGAAAAATTTTTCATCGTGTTTCTTACCAACATTCAGATGACTCATATAAGTAAGTATGCTGTGGCATAAAAAAATCGTATTTCTGTACTTTTAGCTGCTAAGAATAAATTGAATATAAATTACCTTATTAACAGCGTACTGTTAAGAGCGATTTCAAAAAGGAAGAAATAAGCAGACAAACTCAGCTTATTATTCCGCATATCCAAGCAAAGATTCAAAATATGAGATGGGGGAATATAAAGCTACTATATGCAAAAGAAGAAGGTCCGAAAGTATTAGAAATAATCCATCTCAGTCTTAGTTGTTTATCTGTAAAAAAGTTTACTACTACTTGTACAGCACTTTCACTGTTTCGTTATTTTGTGATAGTCAGGCAAAGCAACAGCACTCATTATTTTCAGCTATTATTTCTATACATTACTAAGCACGTATGAAAAAAAATTATTTCCCTTTTCTTCGTTGAGGATGGGAAAATAAACTATTATGAGACTTTAGACATACAAAGACAAATATGATATCTCGGTCTTTTCAAATGCTTCTACTTTTATTATTTCCTATTACTCTCCTTATCTTGAAATATTAATTAAATTTATCAGAGTTAAGTTTTCATGTAAATAATTTCGGATTTTATTTCTGAAAAGCTAATGCATATTACTTTATCGAACGTCAATTATGAATGTTGTATTTAAAGGTAATTGAAAGAAATTTCAATTTGATTTAAAAATCTTCTGTGGGTATTATGAGTACAACATTGTAAATGATTGATGTATTTCAGTTCCAAAAAATATTTTCTACAATGAATTTTGTTCGTAAAAATTTATGTAAGTTTATCCTGAATTGACCATTTTTAAAATATATAGTTTATAGGGGAATGTAAAGGAAGGAACAAAATAAAAATAAAATTTCTTTGTACATATATATTTAATATACATTAAAGCAAGCATGACAAATTTCTAGCCGCATGCGTCCCAGAAAAAAATAGCATGTAAGAGAATTTGTAATAAAAATTTCTCAGCTTAATTTTTAAAAATTTCTAACCATACATAATCATTGATACGAATTAATCGTTTTTTATTGTTGTTGTTTCTTTCCTTTTTCAAAATTGTATTTTAGATTTTTTTTTGTCTCTCTCGTTTCTAAATTGTATCTCAAACTTCAGTGTTTAAAATTTATTCTATTAAGTGAATAAGATTGCATGACGTATTACTTCTTATAATTTTATTTTAGTTCTTTTTTCAGTATATTATTAAAAATTTTATTACTATTTATTACATTTTATTTATTTTTCATATTTTTCTTATTCTCATGTATGTTTATTTATTTATTGTGCATATTTATATTTATTTATTATGCATGTTTGTAATTATTTATTGAATTTGTTGTCTGAATTTTATTTAATTTATATTCGCATATTATTTTGTATTGTATCATTTATTTCGTACTGTTGTTAAGTTTTCTGTACTTTTTTTGTATGTTCTTCCCTCCGATTCGTGACATGTTTTACACCCTTTGGGTGATCAGGGTCTGCATGGACAGTAAAAAATCATTAATTCGAAACCACAACATTCGCTGAGACTGGTTATTAGTCATGTTATGTTGATGATCCATTTCCTCTACCATTAGCAGCGAATATTATTACAATGTCCTTAGGAAGGAAAGATAGTTGAAGGGAAGTGATGCCAAGTGGAGGAATAAAACATAAATTATACCATTGTTTTGGATTTTTTTATACTAAATTAGAATAAACCTACTTTTCTATAAAAATTAAAACTTTTGTTTTATTGCGACCTACATAACCTTTGACCTTCTTTATATGGCGTCCTAGCATTTTAGTTTTGGATGCTTGTATTAAAGGATTGGAGTTAATTCATGTTCACGTGTTTCTAATGAAAAGAAACCACGTTAAAATAATTGCAATAAACAAAATTTAAGAAAGAAAATGAGCTGAAAATTATTTCCAAATTCTTCCACTTCATTTAATTTAAAGGAACTTCCAGTTTCATTTTCAGCTCTGGAGGTTTCCACAAAATACTATATTTTGCTTCCTGGGTGTCTTACAAATAAAATAAAAACAGTTTTGAAGACTAGAAAGTATGAGCTTTCAGATAAAACCATAAAAAATATTGTGAATTTAGGCCTAAAATCAATTTCCAACGTTGACTGATACCTTAATTTTGTGTTGCATTGCGCATCATGCAGAAGAAAAAAGCTTACGTTACAGAATAGTTTAAGATAAGCATTTGAAACTTAAATATTAGTATATGTCAAATAGACAAGGTTTAATTTATGTCAGCTAAAATAAAACGAAATATTCAATCTTTATTGAAAAATAGATTTACTGGAATTTAGTATGAAAAAGAACAATGGGCATCTCTAAAGACTCAAATTTCTAAACTTTTCAAAACTTCTTTTCTCTAAATTTCACTTCGCGTCAAATCAAAAAAAAAATCTACGAAATCTAAAAACGATGATATAGACAATTTTCATAGCTGTTGATTTTTCTTTGCGCAAATCAGGTATTTTCAATTGAAATATATCTAATATTCGTTTAAATTTTAACACACTTCTGTACTCGCATCTTCTTTCGAAAACAGAGTCAATTTGCATACTGACAAAATTACTAGAATGCTGCATTGATTATTTTTAAGAGCACGTGACGTCTGATTGTTCATTGTGTTTGGGTGATTTGTACTTCCAGCATTCAAGGTATTTATAGGTAATACTTGCCTGTTGATATAGGGAGATGAATATCTTTAGTTTTGTAAGAAATATATTCTTCACTTGAGATACATGAGCATGATGTAAATGATTGCCTAAAATTAATGTAATTTGTGCAATTATTGTAATAATAAATCTTTCTTCTCGAGATTCTTAAGATTAAAGCTACTTTGTTCCAACAGCGCATTCTTTGTTTTGACGAAAAATGAAGACCCAAGTCAGTTTCTATTGTTTAATGTCAATAATATGAAGTCAAAAATAATTATTACTTGATAGAATATTATGAAACGCTCCAAATGCTTTAGATTTACTGTCAAAGGAAAAGTCTTCTAAATTCAAGCGGAAATCAATATTATTTACGCAAAACTCGTTCAAAAGAACTTCAAGATACGAAATTCAAAGAAATTCCTTCGTTAATTTGTGTTTTAATACACTGGAAAATATTGAAACATAAGCATTTAGAACTTTAAGAGGCAAGTTTAATTTTTGTTAGTTTATTAATAAAGTTGAATCTTCAAAATTTTTTGTAACCATATAAAATATTTTGAAAGTTACACGTTTTACACGCGATATCCAAGTCATCGCCAAAAATGTATATATAACTGTTTCCTCAAAGAAGGTATAACTCTTTGCGAAATAACCCCTGAAGGACGAAAACGCTTCGAAATGAGACCTTATCCTCTGGGAATATGACGTTGTTCCAGTAGAAGGGTTGGGTTTGACACGGTTCGTTAGATAAAGGATAAAGGCAAATCAGATATTGGAACCTTACGTGTGGTCTTTCTTTCTTTCCATCCGCTTGCTTCTCTGCAAATACAGAGTGGGGAGTTATTTGGATTCAAAGATGAATTATTTTTCAAATGAATGACTTCTTATAGATGCTATATTGAATTGTTCGTTGGCAAGTTTTTTGTGCAGTTGATTAAGGCAATTATATACTTTGAAGTAGTTGCCATAAAAGGTTCTTAATTTTATAATTCCCTCATTCGACTTTCTGTATATTTATTTGGAAAGTTTGAAACATTTATCTAAATATTGTTTTGGATTAGTTGACAAAAATGCTAATATTAAGATTGGTTTCAAAAATGGAGTTTTTAACCTTTCAGTTAAATTTTGATTTTATATAATTTTACGACATCACTTTACATGTTTATATGTAATGAAAAAATAAACCAAGTGACATCTGAAGAGTTAGACAAGCACATCAAATCTTTGTGATTAACCCATAACGCTCAGCGTCCTCATTTGAGGACAGTGAGTAAAACAGTGTGTATAATCTTCTCGAGTTTTTGAAAAGGTTTTTTATTAACTATGGCAGATGACATCACGATGAGAATTCCTACGAATTTTAATACGCTTCTTTGGTTTATAATTTCGTGATTTGCAATGCTGTTATGTGATTTTTCAAGCCTCGAAGAATTATTTAGTTTCCGCGCAGCTGCATCAACTAAAAACAAGCTGGGGAATTAAATCTATTATAATACTTTATTTTAGAGTACTATGTTAACATATGATAGTAAATTATTTTATAATTGCAATTTTCCTTTTCAAAAATGATGTCATATAATGCTGTCCTCAACTGAGGACGCTGGGTGTTGCAGCTAACTTTTATTAACATTTTCAGAATCATACTTTTCTTTTGAACTTCGTGCGTAATGACTGAATTAAAAAATCGTTCAACTATTTTTAAAGCAAATATTCTTATTTTATCTTTTCTTAAGGAAAGACAAATAACCATGTTTCGTAAGTTTATTAGGATTGATGAAGTTCGATAATATTTGCTTTCAGAACAAATTGAAACGAATATTATTAACGAGTAATAATATATCCGAGTTAACAAATGAAAAAGATTTTCAAGATGAAAGTGGAACCATACCTGCTTTACATGATATAGCAGGTTCAGCTGAAATCGAAATTTCAAATAATGTAATGAATACTATCGATTTTGATGAAGATTATGCGGGATCACCTCCTTCAGAAATGAAAAATAAACGAAAAAGGACATAAGTAAAATGGTCAACAATTTATCCTGATTATTCACAATTTAATGAAGAAATAAGAATAAATAAAATATCGAAAGTGTTATAAATAAATGTTCCAGTTAAGTGTAACAGAAATGTTTGAAAAAATTTTTACTCAACAAGTATATGACCTTATTCGAAATGAAAATCTTAGATACTCTAGATTACTCTTTATCAAAGGATGATAATGATAATTGTGTATTTAAATGCATTTCATGAATGTTATGCATTTTTAATCATATTAAGTATGTATCGTATACTTGGATTCAGTAATTATTTGTAAAATTTGTCCAGTTTGTCTATCGGTATTATTTCCCCATAACTAAAATTTTAACGTAAAAAATTATTACTTTAATAAAATTAACGTTAAATTATTGATAAATATTAAAAAAATAAAATACTTTAAGTCAAATTTGTCTAAATATTCTATAAAATAATTTGTCTTGGCCTTTATTACAATTCTTATATGCTGTAACAAAGTTTATTGACTTCAATGACAAGACTAACTTTTTATCACTGGAACGCCCAGCGTCCTCAAATGAGGACGGGCTGTAATTTTAAAACTAACAAAGCAATTGCTTACATTTTACATCTTTTATTCTTAGTAGTCCAGTGTTATAACTTAAATTTGAGATATTCATCAAAATACATTCAGCAGAATTATTTCGGGAGTTAACAGAATAAATCAATTACATTTTAGACAAAAATTAAAATAGCCATAATTGGATTTTATTTATATACCATTTAAAAGCAATGTTACAAGCTAATGAAAGATTAAAGGCTATTTTTGAGCTAATGCGTTGAAAAACCATGTTAATTCTGTTATTGGAACTCCCCCTTTGGTGTCTGGATCTACTCTGAGAACCGATCAGAATTTTTTTTCATAAAGACCCGTAGTGCCAATGTTTTGCCTTTTATCACAAAAATTCCCTATTATATGAGGATGTAATATTCGCAGTACTTTCCCTGGGAGATTTTATTGCAATATTGACCTTGAAATTTTAAATACTTTCGTTTGAAAAACTGATCTTATCTTCCTTGTCTTGAACACATTTAATGCGATTTCTTTTTTGAATCCTAGATAAAAGACATTCATCACAACTATCTGCTGAGTAGCTAGCTGAGATAAAAGCGAATAAATTTCGTTGTCCATCTCTCTATGAACAACCAAACGTATTTTTCTTCAACATGTCGAAGTTTGCAGATGACGCATACCTTTTCTGTATCAATGAATGTTTCATTTTTTCATTGTATTTTCAACAAAAAATAAAGCTTCTTACTAGATAAAATTTGCATTGAAAATTCACTATAAGAAATCCGTGTCTTAATTCGCGAAATTAAAAAGAGTTCATTTGAAGAAACGACAGTTGACCTGATTCTTTTCTTTGGAAGCTCACAAGCCACAAGAAACTAAGGAGATTTGATATGCGGTTGCACATTACACTTTAACACCACACCACATCGCCGTCTCATGTGGCCCCTATCCGGGTTGGTATGGATGTAGGTGGACTTTATTGAGTTGCAAAGACAAAATTACAGCAAAAGAAGAATGACAAATGAAGAATTTACAAAGCTGGTGTTAACACATAGAATTGACAATAAAATAAAGGAATATATACAATATCTTGAATAACACGGTGTGAATGAAAGAAAAATGATGAATGTAGATGATGACGAACAACTTGAGGAAGCTTACATCAATGCACAGGTTCAGAACAACGTATTAGAGATAGAGAGCCATTGCGTGTCAATTGTGGAATACAAGGAATAGAAAGATTACTATTGGAGTTTTATGAGAAAGGAAGGACTTCGTACATTCAGTGTAGTGAATACAGGATAAGCTAGAGTTATTGTATAAAGGCAGGTGAATACTTATTACAGTCGCATTATGTTTCCATTGTCTTTTATGAATTTAATCATGTTTATTATTATTTTTCTTGAATTCGGATTCTCCAAGACTCTTTGGTACCACAGACTTTCCAGTGAAGTAACTGCACATTACCCTCAAGTTTAAAATACACAGGGAAGTTTCAGTTGCTGACTACAGAGTTACCGCTCCCTCGAGTTACTGTCTGGCTGGTTTGAGTTACCAGTTTGTTAATGAGAAGCAGCCGGGTAAGTAAGCGGGTTTTTGCTTCTCTTAGGGGTACAGTAGTGGTGTGGGATTGAGTTACATCCACTCTGATTACGGGACGTACCAATTTCTGGAGGGTTTGGGCTGTGGCCGGTGATGGCCATTAGGACTCCAATCTCTTTTGCGACTGCTGTAATGACCACCGTTCTTCACTTGACCCCGCACGCTTTGGCAAACCGGTGGAACTCCATTTATAATTATGGTTACTGGCTACTGAATCAATGTGCACAACACCATATTTATGGATTTTCGTTGGAAAAAACACTTCGTAAAGGCTCCAGCCATGATCTTTCGATTTTAAAGTCCACTCACTTCAATTCATCCCCACATTTGAAGAATTTAAATGAATTCATTGTATAAGAATTTACAAATGAACTTCCCTTCATTTTTACCTTTTACGTATTTTACATATTAAAATAATAATGGCAGCTAATTAAAAGTAAATAGTTTCAAATTATTAATATTAAATTTATATTTAATCAATCATAAGCTTAATATCAATAATTAAATCACTGTAACTCTACAATAAGTTATCTCAATTTGGAAATAAGGGGAGAATATAAAATATATTATTAGGCGCAGGTAAATATTCCCATGCATGAATATATATATATTGAATTTCAATACTATCAGTTATATGTCTGAATAATTTAGTTTTTACAATAATAATTGGTATAATGTGTAATAAGATTCTATATGCACCTGAATATAATTGAATTTCCATGACCCTAAGACACATAAAAAAGGCGCATTTCATTATTCACCGGGAAGCGGCTACTCGTCGCCTTCAGCGTTCTTCCAACTTGAATTGTCTTTCACTACACACCAGTTAAATAATCCGAAAAGTCTGGACACGACCCACACTTTAAAAATGAAGTTTACTATCTACACTTTTGAGGAAATATTCCTCATGTATCCTTATTTCCTCCGTTGAGTATTTTCGCTATTGAATTGGGCTAGAGTGTGACTGTTGGAGCATACATGTAAACATTATATAGCTATAAATAAATAATGAATAAATAATTTCATTTAATTAGTTAATTCAAAAATAATTAATCTTTAACAAATTTAAAAAAGATTTGATGTGGAGTATTTATAAGTTGTTTTTTCAGTCCTTTCAATTTTTTTACCAGGAAATTTTAATTTCGAAACAGAATTTGAATTAACAGAAAAGGCGAAAGCATTAGCAATACATACAGTTCCTTGGTCATCAAGGAAATCCTGTAATGTCATTGGCCCAATGGTTCAAATGTTATGATAATTGATAATAATTTCCAAATTAGGAATCTCTGTTTAATGATTTTCTACGGACATGACTTTGTTAGAAAAAATGAATTTGCGACTCTAAAGCAAAGATATTCATTAACTGAATTTTCAACATTCCTACAAAGGGTGTCCTATACACAGTGTGGACGAAAAAGTGAGCCGCACTCGTAAAGTTCCGTAACCAAGCTTTTAGAAATTTGTACACACAGCGTTTCACTTTTTGTGTAGAAACCGCTTAAGGCTGTAAGGTTCTTAATGACGAATGAGAACAATGTCGATAAACAGCATCGGAAACAATATCTTCCATTCGCTGTCTCCGCACAATCACTTAAAAACTGTGGTGTAAGGTAACATCGTTGATAGATCTGAGGACATTGTCAGAATCATCGGTAACTACAACGACTGTCTAACCTACGCTGTTAATTTTCTAGAATCATCATGGTTTCATGACCATGGCGATTCTGGATCGCCGGCATGCGATAGAACTCATGGACATAAATTTGATCTCTTGTTGTGATTGTGTATTTCGTAATTTTGTTTATAATTATTGACTTAACACTTACTTTTGGCTTAAGGCACGGTGCACACTAGCCGATTCGTGTCGTTAAAGCTATAAAAATAACAATAGTAACCCCCATACTCCCTATGGAGACACAGAACAGGCATGTGGGTTACTGTTGCTATCTTTTTAGCTTCAACGACATAAATCGGTTAGTGTGCACCTTGCCTAAACGTGATGTTTCTGTCATCTCCGCAGGGAAGCCCAAAACCATGACGTTTCCGAATCGGCGTATTTGTATGATTCCGTTCAGATTTTAAGAACTTGAATACACTCCAAAAAGTTTTACGTGTGATATTGAAATGCCACACATTCACTCTAGTTATTTTTTAATTTATTTTTCATACAACATCATCTGTAATTCTTATTAACTGAGAAAAGTTCTTGCGAAAATTTAAATTTAAATTTCTGTATTAATAGCAAACTATAAGTAAATCCAATTGATTATGTTAAGTACAAAAGTTGATTTCTTACGAAATGAAATTTAAATTAAATAGAAAAAACAGTCCTTCTGTATTGCAAATAAACTGTTACTATAGCTTAGTTCATTAGAATGTTGATTAAGTTTATTTTCTGAAGAAACTTTAAGTTTCAGTTTTGAAATATGTTTTCTTTCGAAAATTCAGTATTTCAACTACAACAATTTTGCGTTCGAGTTCTCTTTGCCTTTCTTTCGTTTCTGTGACACAAGTACTTTGCTGCTTTCATAAATCTTAGATATTTTGTTTTGTTTGCTTCTTTTCATTTAAGAGATTGTATTGGAATAAGGAACAGAAATAAATTACCTTCCTGAGACAAGTTACCATCGTAAATTTCAAAGAAAAGGAGAAATCTATTTTCCGGATTCATCCTCTTATTCTGGGTATATCCCAAATTATTTTTATTAAACTTATCTATATCTAATATATTGTTTTTATCCGAATAATTTTCGCCAATTTCTGCAATGAAAATACCAGATATAGTATCAATATAAGCTGCTATTGCTTTTGAAGCTGTTTCTTTTTTAAATTCAAATTTGACTTCGTGTGCATATATAAGATTCTTTACTTCAGCTGCATGCATAATAGTTTAGAATATATGCGTGTATTGACTTTTCCGATAAACATGATTTATATTTAAGTGGATGCAGAAAAATTCACCGCATTTACAATAGGTTCCATCATGCTTTAAAATTAATAGGTTAGAAAAAATTCCAACTTTCATTTTAATGATTTGTCTACAAAAAGCATTGCGTTATATTTATGAGTTTCGAAAAAGTTAATCTCTATTGAAGTGCTGTTTTAAATAAATGAGGAAAATCTATAAAATCCATATTCTTTTTAAAAGATATAGAATTAAGTTGAACAATGTTTACGATGTAAATGTTCTACAGAAACATCTTCTTTAAAATATTTTTAATTAATTCAAATTGCTTAAAAATTGTTGAAATTACAATAAAAAAAGAGAAAACTTTATATTCTTAAGAGCTTTGATAAAGTATTTTCAAAGATTGAATGGAATTTTTTTTCAATACCTGAGTGTTATGAAAACAATGCTTTTCTATTGTTATAATAAGATTGACTTTCAATCATTTCAAGTGATTGATACAAATTTCCTTCTCTATATTATAATTAGTAGCAAGTTTACTTAGCAGCAACTCTTTGATTAATCATTTATTAATGTTTAAAACATTCAACTTTATCTCTACGATTATTCTATAACATTTATCAGCCAAATTACAGGAGAATGCAATAATACTTTGTGCAAAATCAATATTCTAGATATATTGATATTTTTATTTTTTATTCACATTTATCAAGACTTCTTTATTTTGGAAATTTATATCTTTTATAGCCTACTTTAAGCTAAAGTTAAACATCACGTATGAAACATGAGGATGTTTACTACCACAGAATGACCAATCAGTCATTTTGACTTCTTTTAAATAATGCTTGAGGATATATCATACTGTGTTATACACGACGTAAAGTGCTGAAAAAGAAAAAGGGAATTTCCTATAAAATTGAGTGCATAGCCATCCGTCAAAATGCCATAGTACTGTGATAATTTTGATATTCTTCTTTTTGTAAATCAATCTTTCATATTTGAAAGTGGTGAACGCTAAAATAATAACTGTAAAAATACAGTTTAAATTTTGTATAGAAATTATAGAGTTGAGAAACCATTAATGTACAGAAGCGCAAAATAATGGAATATTTGGTGTTAAAATTATGGTGCAAATAAATTTTTTATGTGTTTTATTTATATGCAGAAATATTTTCTTGTTCAAATTATCAGGAACTAGAAGTGGAAAAATATACATAATATATCATGACAAATTGCATTTTGTTTTAACTTTTAGAGAAAATTACGAAACTCTGCACATAAAAAGGCATATTAAATGAAAACACATAGAAAATTTTATTTCTAATTTTGGTGACAATGTAGTTTCAATTATCATTTCAATTTCTACATTCTTATGTTCGTTAATTAAAACGTTATTTCATACATTCATCATTTAATTTTAGTTAATAATTTCATTAATTTTAGATAAAAATTGAATTTAATTAATAGTTTTCTTTCTTAGTCTGCATTAGAAACATTTTATTGTTTGTATATTTGTCAAGTTTTAGCTCAATTAATCTTATTATTGATTCTTTTCTACTTAATGTAATTGAAACACAGAAAACGAATGCTTAATTAATAAACACCATTTTCTCTATTTCTATCAGCGTCATTTGTTTTAAATAATTATTCTATAATTGTACACGTTTTAATGTAGCTGCTTTTTATAACTGAGAAGCTTTGCAATATTGTAAATGTGGATTAAAATGCCTTTTATAATTTTAGAATTCCAGTTACTGAAATATTAAATTTCCTAGAGTCATAGTTTCTCAATTAGATAGAAATACACTTTCTAGAAACGATATTTAATCCTTCAAGGAATCTATTGTGGGCGTTGTGAGAATATACGACTGAATCTACACATTTTCACCATCAGCTGAATTAGAATATCTGTTACCTATTTCTGGAAGATCTTTAATAAGATTTCCTAGGAAAAGGAAATTCTAGTAATAAAAATAGATGTACGTGGGTGCCACTTTTACAATCGTAGATCATTGTTCTAATAAATAGTTATTGAACATTTTAGAATATATTATGGAATTAAAATGCCTCCCAATTTTCCTATTTCAGAAAAAAAAATTATTGCTGGAAATGGTGGAAAAATGCAATTCTTGACAAAAATGCATTTGAAAAATTCGAGTTGATAAGCATTCAATCTCAATGAACACGGAAGAAAATTTACAAAGGTGTTAATATTCAAAATATATAAGTAATGTAAGCCTAGTCCAAAGCTTCCTATTTTTGCAAAGAAGAAAAAAAAATTTCAAGTCCTTTTGATCGTAAAACGTTATGCAAAACAGTATGTGTGAAATTTTCATTGAGTAATATAATCTTCAAAAACAGAAAACTTATATGCCTGTAGACTTCGTTTAGTTAATATATGAGTAAAAAATTCAGCCAAAAATTGAGTTACTTTGTTAAAAAAACAAATCTGGGAATGATTATTATAATTAAGGAAGCACTGTCAATGTTAACTTAGCATATAGAGTATTATCGTAGAAAGTGAGAAGATGAATTAAAATCTCTCTGTTGCTGACAGATGCCGTTATCTATGACTAGAGCTTACATCTTAATGAGTCACCTCCGTATACTCAAGATGCTTTATTTATTGCTTCTAATGAATCTAAAAAGCAGTTACGTTAGAGAAGTAGGAAATCTATTCCAATTCTGCCAAAAAGGAAAATCTTTACTTCCTTATTTCTTTTCCACTGCGTACAATGCTTTTTTGCATAGATGACCTGGATCACTCTAAAGTTTCACTTGTTATACATGTGCCCGTTGGTTACTCACAAATAAAGAAAAGTAGACTTTAATATGAGTGGCGTAGCAAGGTTAAAGGGCGCCCGTGTCATAATAGAATTTTTCGTCCCCCCGTTATTGTCATTGGCTGAGATTATGTGAACGGCGCACGAGGCATGGAATTTATTTCTCCCTCTTATCGTATTTGACCTTCAAATCTGACATAAACGTCTTAACCTTTTCTCAACATGGCCAGTACCGCCCGGGTATTAATATGATTTTTCACCCCAGTGCACAACAGTGTCTTAGGAAGCGTAAATGGCTCTCGGGACATTGAGATGTTTTCACTCCCTTTCATAATATTTTGTATTAAAAATGGTATAAATGCAAAGATGTTTTACTCCATGGCGCCCCCCACACCAGGCGCTAAGAGCATCTATTACCCCCTTACCCTCGCATTCGCTTCGTTAGTGTTTACTAGAAACCTTAGATGAAGTAAACTTAGGTACCGAAGGTAAACAAAACGATAGATTAATATCCAAAGACATGCTCTTTTTACCGTTCACGAAATATCAGTTTTTGATTATCAATAATGCAAATATATTGAAAGGAATATGTATAACATAATTTAATTTCCGGGATAGATTCAAATTTTAATTTGTGTTCAGGTTTTCAGAACATAGTTAAATGTGATGTTATGTTGAAATTATAATTCCATTTTCATATATATCAAAAACACGAAAGTGTCACAGATAATTATTTTAGTTTTGATCTTTCAGATAAGCTAAATTGATGGATAATTGATCAATACCCTCTACAGATAATTGTCATAGGAATATTCAGTGGAATAAAATTTTTATTGATGCCGTTCTTTCTAAAATAGCAAACTTGGACACTTTAATACAGGAAGATAATAGTAGCAATATATTTAAAGTACGCTTTTAATATCAATAACTTTTAATACGAGATTAATTTTGGTAAAGATTGATCATAATACTTTGCAATCTTAAATTCCTATAAATATTCATATATATACTTATCAATATAAATCTTAAACCTCCATCACCTCCGTATATTCAGGATGCATTATTTATTGCTCCTAATGAATCTTAAAGGCAGCTTCGTTAGAGAAATAGGAAATCTATTCAAATTGTCAAATTCTGCAAAAATTAAAATCATTATTTTTTTTAAATGAAAAGCAGTATTTAAAAAAACCAAAGTAGACCAGCTCCTTTTGTTGAATTACTGAAAAGTCTGATGAACTCAATGGGGACAAATTAAATAAATTTTTTGTCAGAATCCTCCATAGAAAAGTGTGTTGTATCTTATTATTCTTATTAAAAGCAATTGTTTTCAAGCGCATCCAGGGAGAAAATTTTCTTGTTTTATTTATTACTGAAAACGTTTTTTTCTACCGGGACTGTGATAATATTTCTAAGAAATATCATATACTATATATATATATAGTAAATAATAATATCAAATATAGTAATATACAAAATCCAAACACAAAAATTGCAATATTCCTAAAAATCAAATTGAAATAAACTACCATATCTACAGTCAGAAAGAAAAAGTCAAAAATTCTCTCACCTCATTATAATTATCATAAATAATTAAGATCAAAAATACTAATAGAAAATGAGTCATTGAATATTGCAAAAGCATTAAGAAATAAATAGAATGCAGATGAAATAACACTACCCTATCATTAAACTACTTAACCCCTTAACATAAAATGCCGTCTCCGACTCGCGCATCGAATTGCAGAATTTTTGTTATTTTAATCCGTATTTAAGTTAACGTAACAATTAGTTTTAAATACAAAAATGACGTGGACGCGCTTAAATGTCTCACGTATCCTATCTTAAATAGATTGAAATAATGAAAAATATCCCAAATGGGTGGTGGCATCTAATTAGGAGGTTAAATAAAATCGTATGTCAAGGGCGTTCAGAAGTGTTGACGTGTTCTAGGTTATGAAGGTTAACAATTAACATCACGAGCTTCCTTTAATATTTTACTAGCAGTGAAAAGTCTTAGAAAAGGTCTGAATTAGTATTTCTTCGATTAAAGTATTAATTTCTTGATTGGTTATTGCACTTTTTATCTTGATTTCTGTATTTGTTTATTATTGTATGTATATATATATCCTTATTTATTTTATACAAAATTTGAAAACACCTGCTATAGATAATTGAATTGAAGAAATTTCCTTAAACGATTCTTGCGTTATCCATGAAATAAATTAAGCTAAACATGTTGGAAATCATGATTAAAAGAAAAATATTATTTATCGTTCCATCAAAAAATTTAACTAGTTTGAAGTAAAATATTTCACGGATAGAGACAACTGCACTCATTGCAAAGTTGTAAAAGCTGTAAAAGAAAAATTTGTATTCTATCAGCATCACAGCTGGAACAATAACCACCGGAAAAAGGGATTTTTGAAAAGATAATCGGTGAACACTAACCGCTGAAGGAACGGGGCCAAAAGAGAATGAACAGATATCCTCCAGTCCCACAATTTAGACTAGAAAAGAACAGAATACCAAACAGAAGCGTCTACATAGGAAAGTACAGTGGCTGCGCGACTGAGATTTGCTTTCTTCAACAGAGAGGATTCGTCTGGAAAAAAAGATATTTTTAAGAAGAAAGAAAGAAGGGACAAACGTGTAAGAAAAGGATCCGCCAGTCGTCTTTCTTGTTTACTTTTCTCTTCCTGTTGTCGTCTCTGGAAGCCAAAGTGTCTATTTGCCACAGAAAAGATTCCCTACACATTCTACGAAAGGCACTTGACTTTGAAAAAGAAATCTTCTTCTAAAAATATACCATTCCCACAAAGGCCGAAAAATGAATAACTGGAACAGCGGAAATTTCATTTAAAATTTTTATGGTCGAAAGTTATAATATGTGAATCAGCAAATCACATGCATATAAAACCAAAGAAAAAAATACTGAAAAACTACATTCTTTAAAACGATGTATAAAACACTCGAAATCATTTGAAAGACAAAAAATAATAAAAAGATAAAAATAATATAATGGCCATAATACACATTTCTTGAGTTTTCTATTGATTTTTATACCAAAACTTAAGCTACATATGTATAGAAATAACATGTAATGCCGTCATTCAGTGTATTTTTACCAAAAATATTTATTTGCCGAATAGAATATAAAATTGTATGATATATAATGTTTGAAAATGACTTGAATTTCCAGCAGACGTTTCAGAAGCATTTTTTTACCATTCTAAAATACATATGCGAACCATATTAAATACTAATTAACTGTAATGAATCGAAGCAATATAAAGCACTTTTAATGAATGTTCAGAATTTCCAAAATATATTTAAAATTCTATTTTATTATTCATTCACTTATTGTGCTTCTTTTCGCTGTTTATTTATACTCATACCGAAAGTGAATTTATTCCACATCACACTAATAATTATTGAAAGATAAACATATCTTCCACTTTTACAAATATAAAAAAGTAAAGGAAATATTTTATAAAACTAAATTTCACACTACTCTTCGTTGATACTGATATAGTGCAAGCTACAGAAATTTGGTGAACCAAAGATTTCTTTCAGAGATGTGGTTTTAAGCAAACATATATCTTTAATAAAGATATATTAAAAAACCCTTAAATGAAATATTTATGACTCACAAGAAATAAAACATTATGCATTTTTCGCCGACAGAATTAAATGTTGCTTTTTAAAAACAAAATTAAGTTAAAATAAATATAAAAACTAAATTGGATTTCATAAGAAATACATAATATCACAGGATGAGGATGATTTGCCATATCTCTCATATTTGCCTTTGTATCTCCAATATCTCGAAAGATTTTATTTTACTTATCATCCACCTTTACAAATATAAAAAAGTAAAGGAAATCTTTTACAGAACTAAATTTCACACTACTCTTCATTGATACTGATTTAGTGTAGCTACAGAAATTTGGTGAACCAAAAATTTCTTTAGTGATATCGATTCTTCTTTTATATATGCCTAGTTGTACCTATCTAAGAATAAATGACACTGCTTCCTTTAGACTGAAGATCACAAAACAACTTAAGATTGACGGAGCTGCACAACTTAGAAGGATGCTGCATTGCACTTGCCTCTTCTACCAATAAATAGACTAAGACTAAGATAGATAACTGTTAATGCTTTCAAACATTTTTCTTTCACATGTAGTAGCTTTATATTTAGTCCTCTCATATTCAGAAACTCGCTTGGATTTGCGTAATAATGCGCTGTGTTTCTTTGGATTGTTCTTTTCTTCTTCCTTTGCAAATCGCGCTTTTCAGTACTCTGTTAATAAGGCAATATATATTCAACTTTTTCTCAGCAGCTGAAAGAGTAGAAACACTACTACTTCTTCCCTTACTTACTTATGTAATATCTAGGTAAGAAGAAAGACGATGAGTAATTTTTTGGTATGGATTTAATCATGTATTGCAGAGGCTCGAAATTTGAATAACAATGAAAATAACCCGGAACTTTCTGATACGTGTAGTGAATGATTTAGTGTGTTTTCTGGAACTGATTTTGAATCTTCTGGTTCGTTTAAATTTAAGGTGATGCATTGACTTTAAAATTTGAAAATGATAATAATGAATTTAAACAGTGTCCGATTAATCTGTCGGTTTTCAGAAAGTGCTTCATTTCTTTGAATGTATATCATCATTCTGAAGCACACATTATTAAAAATATTGCGGCTTTTTAATTCATTTGGAATTTTTAAAATTTCGGGACAAGCATTGCAATACAATTTTTCTTTCTTATGAAAATTAATTACAAATAAATGTGCATTTATTTGTAATTAAATGTACATTTAATGTGCTTTTTTGTACGCAAAATATATATGATAAGATATCTCGCCAAGTTCAGATAATAGATGCTTCAATTCTACAGATTTAACAGATTTTATTATTTAAAGATATGACAGATTTTATTTAGCTGTCATGTTGGCTGTAAATCGAAAGACTAATTTTCAGTTTGAAATAGATATGCAGATGAACTTTATACAAATAAAAAAAATCACTTTACAACATGAAAATAGAAAGATAACTGCATTATATATAAACACAGAAAATGAACAAAAAGTTTATCATAGCAATGAATGAAAAAAAGGAGAAAAGCGTTATATGGAAGACAATAATAAAAAGATTAACATTATGACAAGCGTAATAAGCAAAAATACGAAAGAAAGCAGCGAGTTAACTATTAAATGCTTTAGGCAATATAAAAGGACATGAAATACTAAAATGCATTTAAAAAATACCTTTATATGAATTGCAAATAAATAAGAATTAACTCACTGAGAATTATTTTTGAGACTTAAACAAAAAGATAGCGCGCAAGCGAAATACATAGATGAAAAAAGAAATTGCATAATTGAATGAAGTGCAAAAATATGTTTAAATAACAGTAAAATAACAAATTGTGAAGAACAAATATATAGAGAAGTAATATTTTACTGTAAATAACCTATTAAAAATATAGAAAATGTAATGTTTAATTAGAAAAAATCAACCCTGAAAAGGAAATAAATATTAAAGAATATTTACAATGCAAAATAAACCAGAAGCTTTCCTCTGATTTTGAAATAAAAAAAATAAAAAACTGTGCTTAGTATATAAAATTCATTAAATACGCGGCGTGGTATAAAATACACGAACAATATCAGAATACAAGAAATATGACAAAAAATTTAAAAGATTAAAATAAATAATACATGTTTTTCAAAAAATTGATCTCTTCCTGGGGATGTAATCTTTAAAACAGGATGGCTTAGATAATTCTTCTAGTTTTATAAAATGTTCATTGCAGCTAGAGATTTTGAAAATAAATCTATAGTTCGAATTTGGAACTGATTCCATTTTCAATTGTATGAAAAACACACCAGCTTAAGAGATATTGTTCTAGTTTTGTTTATTCATATTATCCATATGTATGGATGAATGAACGATCTGAGTTTCAAATGAACACAATAATTTCCTGTGGAATAAGAATTCTATTTCTGCCTTTGATAGAAAATGGCGCATTCGGACACTTTAATACCGCAAGATGATAGGCGCAATATCCTCATAGCTTGCTTTTAAGGGCAATAACTCCTAGTCTGAGATTATTGTTGGTATGGATTATTCATAACACGTTACAGTACCTAATTCCTATAAATATTCATAGAGATTTATCAAAATACATCTTAATCAGTATCTTCAAGATCTTCGGGATTTATTACGGGTAGAGTGAGAATTCCTTCTGATGAATCTCAAAAGGCATCTACCCCATATGATTAGGATACTTATTCTGGATTCAAATGGCCAAATGCTCCTTAAATGAAAACCTTCATTTCTTTCAACTATGCAAATATTTTCGAAAGAAAAATGAAATAAATAAAACATTAAATTACGCACAGTCGCTTAATTACAATTTAGACTTATAAAATGAAATTAATGGGAACTGAGTGCATGGGACGATGACTTATCAAACGCCAATATTTAATGAATAAAATTATCATAAAGTGAATTCTTTTAGATCTGCATGGAAAAAATATATAATTTATTTTGTTTTACTTATTGGGGACAATCTGTTTTCTTCCAGGGCATTGCGAACAAATTTGTCTGTAGAAATATAACATATTACTGAATTTTTGTAATTTAAGTGCGTGGTAAAACTTAATATCAGCTACAAAAAATATAGTATTTAGAGTTTGTGTTGAGTACAAAGCATTTATATACAGATAGCATTTTAGAGATCAATTATAGGTTTTGAAGAAAATAAATCTTCATTTAAACTATTTTCAAATGTCTAGTTGAAATTTCTTTATCTTTCTTTTTGAGGTTTTCAGAGATTCTTACTAGCAGTCTTCCATTATGTTTTTCGACTTTCTCATGCATGTCCGATGGTTTCAGCAGAAGCTCTAAACATGAATTCAGTTTGAATCTTTACACCTTGTATGTAATATTATCGCTGCAATTCATGAGAAAAGCGATTCTATGGTATCTTTGAAAGAATTTCTCGTGGATCATTCCTGAGTAGTTCTACCCAAAAGTGAGAATAACTTATAAACTGTCGATGTTTTTATGTTCCTATTGTACTCTTTTAATTTTTAATATGCATAAGAGTTCACTTATGATTTTCTACTACATGTACCAACTTCTGATATCTGTTGGTTACTCATAAATGGATCGGCACTTGATAGCAATGACAGGTCGTAAATGCTGTTGTAACGAGTTAGAGATAGTTGTTAATTAACCCGTGAAACGGTTTGCCACATGCAAATAATGTTACGCTTCAGCAACTTTCCTCGGTATGACTCGCCGTGAATAAGGTGTAAGCGGGAAAACGCCACTCTCTTCCCCAGAAAACCATTGAGCAAAAGCAACCCTCTGTGGGTAATCATCAAGCTGCATTAGCTGTTCCCGCTGCCCATAGCATGGATGCAAATGACTTGAGTTGGTTGACAATGGTTAATAACAGACCACAACCAGTAGTGGTTACTTCTGTACTTGCACGAGGATTGTCCTCTGTGTATCACGAGGCACCATCTCATTTCAGAGGTCCATGTACATCGCCTCAATTAAAGGCACATATCTCGAAGGACTCACCACCACACAAGCACACATCAACTTGATGTACTGTCTCAAAAAAGTACTGTACTTAAATTTTATCAGAATTGGCATCTTGCCCCTTGGTCAGTGTCATCTTGTTTCGGTACGGGGTCACGATGACACTTTTGCTTTAATGTCTTAAAATCGCAAAATAACTATTATTATACTGCAATAAAAATTATCCATTTAGGTAACACACATTTTAATAATTGATGCATAAAAAATTACCTCGAAAGCTGAGTTTATTAAAAATGGTTAACTATTAACATATTCAACTTGCCCCGGTCTCCTCTATATATTTTGGCGTGCATTAAAGAAATTTCCTGAAATATGCATAATATCTATTTCAATTTGAAAAGATTAATAAAAAACAACGTATAAGTGAAATTTGGCATGTGGTCTTTAAGCAAAATTCATAGCTGTATATGTGAAATTTCACATCAAATTACCGACAAGATTTAGTACCGTTTCTAGATATATCTACGGTTTTTTCCATTTTGCTACTCCTCCTTTGCAATTACAAATTAAGTTCCAAAATTTATTTAAAAAGCAGAATATTGAAAAGCTAAAACAACATCTGGCTGGGTTTGATTTGGTTTGGTACAGTTATATTAACGTCCCATTTTCAAGCAACACGAGGGTTATTTTGACATCTTATTGGGAAAAAATACACTCGAATGATATAAAGATCAGAAATATTCAGCATTAAATTAATTGAATGCTTTACTACATTTAGTTTGTTTTTTTGAAGCACTGCGTTCGTATTTTCTATTAAGTAAATTAAGTTAATTGAAAAATTGCATGTATCTAAATTTCAAAAAGCAGAAATTTTGTTTGTTTCCATAACGTTATGATACCACATTTCTTCAAATAATTGCGAGAAATATTTACCGAGATAAGAAAAAGTGCAAAATATGCGACCATTATTCTATATACTGAACATAACAACGCATCGGGATTTTAAATGCCCCTTTTTATAATACAGAATTCTGTTTATGTGTGTGAAAATATGTTTTCTACTCGAATAACAGATAATATTTTTAACTACACAAATTTAAATTAACATAAATATTTGGATAATGTTTCTGCAAAAAGGCTTTTTTTATTATTTTATTGAAGAAATTAATATTTTTGTGTTTGATGATAAGCGAATAAAATTATATAGTAATTGAGATGTTTACACAAAATAGCTGAAAACGGAATTTATATATTTTTCTTTAAGCCGACATATTTATGAGAATGAACTTTATTTTTTAATAAAGATAACGCCTGTTTTTATCTTTTTAGGAAATCGATGATGTTCCTAGTTTTCATTTTCCCCTATCTTATTATTATTTTCGAACAAAAATTTTCAGAGACGTAAGTCAAGAAGGCAATTTATATAAAAATGGAGGCTATAAATATTATAATGTAAAATATAAAAAATTATTTACTTTATGGATTATTACATTTAACTGTGCAATATGCAGGATAAAGTCTGTTTCAGCACAAATAATTGTTGAACCGAGTCATCTACAATAAGAAATATGGTTTCTCCATCCAGGAAATACGATATGCCTTATACGACGAATTACCAACCTCTCATCGCGCTCTAAAAGTCAATCCTGAATTAGAGTTTGTATCTCGAAAACTGTAGGAGATAAGCACAAAAATTTAACTACAAAGTTATAGAGCATAACAGATTTAATATAAAAAGAAATGCAAAGCGAAACTCAAACAGATCCTATGAAGAGAATGCATGGTAAGTAGTACGCAGCGATGGCATATACGTTTCGGTACGAGACTCATCAGAAACTAGATTAGATATATCTCGGCTTTCTGTAGCGACCCTTAATAGTACAATAATTAGGAGAAAGAATTTTTTTCTGCTGTAGATATACGAACACTTCTGGTTGAAACATTTGAGAAAAGGAGTAATCGACTAAAGTGGTAATGAAGATTCAATACCTCACTTAACGCACCTAACACCATTCGACTAAATTCGTCGTGTTGTTTGCTGCATAAAAGAAGATTTATATGAGACTCCTCCAAAGATAGTGTAGGACATTGGACTCCTCTAGACACGGAATATTGGTATGGCATTAAGATGTTGGACCATCGACGTACTATAATTGCTGCAAAATGTGTTCTTTAAAATTCAACCGAAAGTTCAGATGTATGTTGGTAATGATGGACATAAGAATTGCGTATCAATTTTAAATGCTCTTAATGATATACAGGGTGCCCACTTAAATGAGGGCCAACCCCTCTTAACTTCAGAACGACGGCAACTACAATCTTGAAAGTAGTGTCGAGATTTAGTAAAATGTCTAGGCACTATGCCATGAGACCTCTTACAGCGCTACCTGGTGGCTAACTCCGGAGTTAGAGTTCCTATCTCAAACACTGCAAAAAATAGTGGAAAATGCCAATTACAAAGTTGTAGAGGGTTATTGATTTAGTACAAAAAGACGTCTTCTGCATATTAATACTAAGAACAGAACGTTCAAAATGCACATTTGATTATTCTTGATTTCCGAAATTGTGGCGTCACAAAATGGTCCACAAAGAGAAAAAACAATTAGTTATCACATGATACCTTGCTTTTCGGTGTCCAAAGTGTTCTCCGTCATCTTCAATACATATATGATCTCTTCTTTGATTTTCACTTTGCACACGTTTTAGCATATATACACGTTTTAGCATATAGCACAAGCAGCAATAATACCTCATCGAAAGTCTGGCAATGTTGGCGGAAAGGTCGCATACACCTGCTGTTTGAGTTATTCCCACAGTAAAAAGAATAATAGAGTCATTTTTTTGTCCAAAAAAATAACATTTTCTCTTTTCGTTCATGTCTCGTGACGTTGCAATTTCGGAAAATGCGAACAAACAAATGTGCATTTTCAGCGTTCCAATCTTTGTATTAATGTGTACAAGGTGCCTTTTTTACTAAATTGATAACGCTCTACAACTTTGCGATTGACATTTCCCCTCCTTTTTTTGCACCGTTTTAGATATAGGAACGCTAACTCCGGAGCTTGCCACCAGGTGGCGCTGTAAGGGTATCTTCGTATAGCGCATAGATGTTTTACTATATCTAGACACTTCTTTCATGATTATAGTTGCCGTCGTTCTGAAGTTAAGAGGGTGTCCCTTATTTAAGTGGGCGCACTGTAGCAGCTTATTTATAATGTGTTTTACGACGCGATACTGTTGGAACTCGGAATCAAACAATAATGTTTTACTCATTCTGTTATTATATGAAATTAATAAATTATGAAATAGAACTGTAAAAAAATTAACTCTTAGTTTCTTTATGAAAACATTCCATTTTCTGTATAAAGAGGCAATCTTATGTTCTCTGACAGATCTTCTTCTCAAATATATTTCTAGGATATCTTTTTAAAACTATAAGCCAAATTAATTTTGTTAGAATCAATAATTAATAATTATTAATATCAAATATTTAAAACATTTCATTTCTTTATAAGCAAGGTAAATATTTTCTGCTGCATTCAATTCAAGGAATCAGTTTTATCAAGGAAAATGAAAGAGCTAGATTACGATCCAATGTGAAGTCAGAAAGAAACAATTTATTCTCTACAAAATATCATTTATTTTCAGAAAGGAGTATTTGCTTTTGCTAAACGTAAATACTACTTTCTTGAAACCAAATAAATTAAAGGAATGTCTAAGCTCTTATTTTTTCAAAATCGATCAGGAAAAAAGTCTAAACTTCATCCCAAGAAAAGAAGTAATAGTGAATACCATGTCAATAACACATATATTAGTCGAATGCAATCAATTTTACTATCCACTCCAATTTTGTCAGTGTAGGCAAATACAGAGTCTGTTCGCTCATGTTTTGAACAATATTGAGCTAATACAAATCAGGTTTGTAAAAAGAATTTTTGCATTTTAAATGTTCCATTTGATTACTTTTATACCGAAGTATCTTTCAACATTTTAAGCTCCATGACACTAACTTTTTTTTAAAATGAACGTAAGTAGTTTTTTCCCATTCGTCTTCCACAGCTTTCTATACTCCATTTAAAGTTTTAGCTCTAGGAATGTCATTTTTTTTCTTTTCAATAGGTCAAGATCAATAAATCATTGACTTTACATGTATATGAGATGAATTAATTGGTTTGATACATGCCTCTTGCTTAACTTTTGTCTGTCAAATGTTGTCTTATAATACTCTTTGTCACGTTCTTGGAAAATTCTATAAATACTCTCCAAGGATCGTTTAGAAATGTTAGGAACATCTTTCGGATATTTCCCTTAAACTTGTAAATCTAAAATTTATATAACCTCCTTTATTTAAATCTCGTTTCCACACAGTATTTATAAGGAATTCTAAAAATCATCAAGCGATAATTTCAGATCAACCTAAACAATTATTTAAAGCTATAAAAGAGACAAAAATATGACTTTCTTAATTTAAAGAACTGTTTAAAAGTACCATTCACTGAAAAATAATGATTTTAAAGAGCAACTGATAATTAATTTTTTTTCCGATTGGAACCTGACGATGTCTGTATTTATAAGACATTCAATTTTTTTAATTTTCAGAATTTTTATGTAGTTTTGAAATATTTCCTTATGTTTTTTGATAAAAAATCGAATAAATAAATGAATAAAATAACTGGATAAATTATATATGAGTCGAACTTCTGTTTAGAATTTAGATCTGTGTCTATATTTTATGGACAGAAGGCACCACACCAAGGATCATTCCAGAATACATTTGACATCTACTATTACAAGAAATCAATAAATACAATTATTTTAAAAGCGGAAATACTTTACACTAGCATCTACATTATTGCGAGCGAAGTAAATATGATATACTTGAAATATTTTTTAACCCTTAGTTGGAAGTGCTGGCATACAGATTACGCCAGTGAGATATTGCTTGCTGTGAATTTTCGATTGTTTCTTTCTGAGCCCTCTCCTTCTCTCTAACGTAGAAGAACATCCTTGGAGTACAATGCGTCTAACCGATTCGTTCACTCTGACTTCTTCCTTCTAATATAAGCATTTTTTTGCGCTCACATCATGTCAGAGAATTCAGTCTACCAAAAACTTGAGCGCTGCCATCAGCTTCGAAGACATATACGTGACAGACACACACAGAAAAACTGATAAGTTAGCTGGAGTGAGAGAATTTCTCGATTTTTGAGTGAAAACTGCCGAAAATTTCACACACCTTATAACCAACTCACGATCGACGAAAAATTTTAACCCTTTCGTGAGAGATGCTCATTTATTCAACGTAAGTCGAATAAAATTTCTTCTTTTCTATCTTTCATTCTTTTTCTCTCTCTATTATGGTTCCTGAACAGATTAAAAAATAAACTCAGAAAAATGGGTAGAAATAGGAAGCAAAGGTTGTTAAAAACGACCTGAGGAGTCTACACGTCGCCCTTCCAAATTGTACCATGTGATAGAAATGATTGTGTGTGACAAAGTGTTAAATCCCAAGTATTTGTTTCATTACACTTTCAGAGCAGTGACACGCAAGAATATGTCGGGCATCCATTTTTTTTTCAATTATAGATTTTAAAGTTTTAAACAAGCTTAATCTGTGATAAATATGATTAATAATTCATTGCGTGAAACGAAATTCAGAAGATTAACCAGTTGAATAGACCAATCTCTCATGTCTGTTTTATATGTCCAATATCTCAGCAGATTTTATTATCTTCCTTGTTCTTCGAATATAAAGGAAAATCGATTCTTCTTTTATATATCCCTAGTTGTACCAGGCATTTGTATCAGACAATGGATGAGTTTCCCCCTTTTTCCAGGAAGATCAGAAATAAAATTTAGAGTGAGCGAGCAGTACTTGTACTGTACTTGCCTTTTTCAACCATAAACCGATAAGACTGAGATGGATTACTTTAATCTTTCCAAGCCTTCCACTAATCATGCATGTAGCAACTTTATATTTATCCATCTAAAATGATTAATTTAGATAGAATCGGTATAATAATGTCCTGTGCTTCTGTCTGATTCTTCCTTTTCTATCAAATTGCGTTGTCAGATTTTTATTAATAAGAAAAATCTACCCAACTTTTCCTCAAAAAACTAAAATAACAGAAACAAAACTCTTTCTGCATCACTCCTTACTTACTTAAATTAGACAACTGCAGATAGGTAAGAAGAAAGAGTTCGCTTATATGAAAAGTACTTTCCTGTATAGTATTTAATTACGTTCTGCTGACTCTTTAAATTTGGAATGACGATGAAAATAGTACTGATTTCTCTTATACGTGCAGTGGAAATGAAGTATCCATTCTGTAGAAAGAATTGAGTTTCATGCTAAGTTTCTATTTTGCATATGTGAAACTTATAGTAGACTCTAAAAATCTTAAACAATAAATTAAATCTTTTCAAGGAAGATTTATTTTTGTAATTTTTCATTCGGCTTGTCTTTAGTTTCTTTCAATGAATGTCATCATACTAAAATTTAGGCCATTAATAATAATAATAATTTATAATATTTTTAAAATTTGAGGGATAGCATGAGTTTATACATTAACTATTTCAATTCTTATACAAATTAATTACTCAGAAGTGGGCTTGGTCTCTCATTAAGACACATTCATATAAAAACTAGTTCTAAAATACTTCTTAGAAAAGTGTTGATGATAAAAGGCATTTCATGAATATTTTTGTTTGTTATTCGTTGTTACTTTTCGAAAATGTCTAACCATAGAATCTCCACTGATCAGCCAAACACATCTACCTTAGGTGAACCATTCGTGAGCTTTGGGTTAAAAATCATTAATTTTGAGTCAGATATCTATACCCGTAAAGACGCGAATTGTTTCATGAATATTCATTGCTTTTGTCTAAGTGGGAAATAAATTTAGTATAGTATGAGTTCGTGTCTGGACCAATAACTAATATCATAATAAATTTATTTTCCACTTAAACGTGATGTAATAATTTTGTAAAAGGTATTTCTGTCTTAATAATATAATTAGAAAATATTTATGTAATTTTTCGTGCATCTTTCTTGTTGGGATCGCTAATATGTATAGCGGAATGCAGTATTTTGCGTATGGAAAAATATCAGTAGCATAACATCATGTTTGAAATGTTACGTGTTATTAATTTTAAGTTAAAAAATAGCAACATAAAAACTGTACAGGAAAAACTTTTTATTATGATTTTGATGTCATTCAACTTCTAAATTAAGAAAAAAATGAAATTAAAATATCATTATTTTGCAAACAATTTGAAGTATATTTTAAAGACAATATTTGGTATTACAAAAGATACGGCTATATTGTAGCACTATTAACACATTACTAACTATTGTCCCTTTTTTGGAACTCTTTTTTTATTTTTATGCTATTTTTGCTACTCAGGAAGTGGCATTTTTAGCATTGATAATGTATCGAAATGTTGAGCTGACTGAAAAGTTAGAAACCCAATAATATTTTGGAGGAACTGCAAGGTGAAGATGACGAAGAAAAAGAAAATGCTTCTGATGTAGAAAAATTATAAGTGGCTGAGATGATGAGGATTATCTAAATGAAAGTGAACATGACGCGAGACAGATAAAGAGTCTGAAGATGACGAAGTTATTAACATTTCCCGCAAATAAGATTTTTATTAGTAAAGATGGTGAAACCAAGTGGTGGAAAGAAAAAGTTAATTCTGTCCCCTCCTTGAATGACGAAGTTTTTCAGAAGAAAAAAAAAACGTTGCGCATTGCTAGTTCAGTAACAATCTTGCTGTTGCTTTTTCCAGAATTAGAACGCTTTTAAAAATAATTTCACCCATTTAAATCTTTTTTCCAATAGTTTTTAAATATTTCTTCTCCTTTTTTTTCCTGATAGTTTTTTTTTTCTTTTTAAAGATCCCCCCCCCCCCCCCCCCCATTCCCACTCACATCCATTCCAAACTCATCAGGAGCGACCTTCGCTCTATGAATGGGGATGTGACGTGGCGTAGTAGTAGTACGTGCACGTTTTTGTAATATTGTAGTACATTTACCTGGTCCAGAAGGTGAGACTAAATATGCTGCTAATGAATGATTCTATCAATTTGTTTCTTACTGACAGAATTTTAGAACATATAGTCTCATGTACAATTATATACATAGACTCAATAAGGCATATGTTTGGTCAAGAACGTGATGAGTCTTATACTGATACCATAGAAATTAGAGCATTTTAGGTTTGCTGTATTTCATTGGAACTCTAAGATGTTCCCGAAAATTCCGGCTGAAATTATTTGACAGTTCTAAAGGATAGGGATTAGAGTGTTGCTACCAGACAATGTCAGAAAAGATATTCAGATTTTTAGTAAGATGTGTGAGATTTGACGCTATTATCGGCGATATAGAGATCGCAAATCTCGGAGAGAATCCAATGTTAGCTCCGATACGTGAGATTCACGAAATGTTTGTGGAGAATTTTAAGAAAAATTATACTTTCAGTGAGTATCTCGCAATAGATGAGAAACTTTTGGCCTTTAGAAGTTGCTGCTCTCTTAGACGATATATTCTAAATAAGCCCGCGAAATAGGGTCACAAAGTATTTGCTATGGTTGATAACAAAATATTTTATGCTATTAATCTCGAGCCTTATGCTGGAAAGCAAACTGAAGATTGGAGATGAGCCGCTCACATACAAGGAACTAATAGAAATACAACTGCAGATAACTGGTTTACTAGTGCCGAGCTTGCCAAAAGGCTCTTAAACGAGACAAAACTAACTTACGTCGGCACAATTCGCACAAATAAACGAGAATTACTAAAGAATTTTTTCCAAATACGAAGCGAGATGTAAAATCATCCATATATGGCTTCCAATCTGATGCTCCGCTTGTGTCATATTGTACTAAAATATATAAAAGTGTCGAGTTAGTATCTACTATACACTTTTCGTCATCCATTGACGAATCGACAGACGATGACAAAAAAAAACCTAAAATTGTCACGTTTTGTAACATGACAAAAGGAGGAGTGATGTTCTAGATCTACTGTGATGAAAAAATGATGTTCCAAGAAATACTAGTCGTTGGCCAATGGATCATTTTTACAATCTTCTAAACATCTCTGCTACTAATGCCTTTGTAATTTTCAAACACAATAATATCGATAATAATGTAAAAAACTCGATTTCTATGAAAATTTTATTTGGGAATTTATTATGCCGAAAATTCAACGCAGGGCTTCCATTTATTCCCATCCAGTTATATTGAAAAGAAGACCAAATCTTCTGTTACGTATCGGAGGTATATAACCAGAAATAACAAAGCCAATGTGTAATAAAGGTAGATGCAAGGCACTGTGCAAAAAATAAGGGCAGAGAAACCTGAAAATATTGTCATAAATACTATAATTGGGCCTGTGGAGAGCATTTCAAAGAAGTATGTATAAAATGTTCTGATTTTTGAAAGTATTTATGTGATCTCTATAAAAATATTTAACAAGTTACCTAGCATTATTTTAGCTGTTTTTTGTATTTCTTATATGTTTTCTCTTTGATTTTGAACTCCTATATTTCTTCTCAGAAAAAATTATTTAAACAAAGGAATGGAAAATGGGGGACATATGTACCCCACGCACCTGACAGCGTAACAAAATTTCAGGCTCTTAACGGAAGGTTAAGGATCGCTGACCCCTCTCACACCGAGCGAGGCGGTCCGGGGTGGTTGAGAGGTTTCGCCTTATCAGCAACAGGCGGTCCGAGGTGCTTGCCTTCTTTTAAGGGGTAGTTAGGTAGAGAGATGGCTTCTGTAATAAGAGGGTTAGGGGGGTTCAATTATCATTGTTGGGGTCTTTTTCACAGCCCGTTTCAGTTCACCTTAAGCCGAGGGGGACGGATTAAATAAAAAATGTTGATTCGAATTTTTAATGATTACATGGGCTTATATTCTTCTTTCAGCATTAAATGAAGCTTTAAAAACGTATTATCTCATCTCTTCCTGAATTATTTTGACAGAATAAAAAAATAAATTAACATATATTATTACATATTAGCTACATTTGACAAAAGAATGTTTGATGTATATTTTTAAAGCTTTAAAAACAAATAAAAATAAGGGTTATTTTGTTGTGGATATCTTAAATTCCATTTAATATATGTAAAAGAAAACATTCGTGCATACATTCTTGGAAAAATAATAAAGTGATTTGAAAAAATACTTCTTTCTGTGAAAATTAATTCATAAAACTCAGAAAATTAATTTATAGGCAGACAATCATCATGAAAATCAATTTTCAAACGCTTCATACTAAAATAATAATTATGAAATAAAATGAAGTAAAATTCTTATTTAAAAAACTAAAGAAATATGTTGCTCTCGATGAGAGATTTTTTCGGAATTTAATTTATTTCAGATTTGCTTTATATTTATGGAGAATAAGAATTTTCAGAAATAGAACACAGACACTTTAAAAAAAATTCGTTGTTTTAGTAATACGGTAGGAATTTTTTTAATTTTATAATCAGTAAATCACAATAAAAATCAATTAGCAAAACGCTTAACTGGAGTAAAATTCTCAGCCTGATAAAGTAGGAATGTATTAGAAATGTATTTCGGTGAGTGATTTTTCCTCATTTCATTTATTTCACAGATTTTCATTATATTTTATGACAATCAGAATGTTTGGAAATGTAATACAGAATTTTTGGAAATATAATTTCTTTAAAAAACCTCTACGGCTTTTCAGTAACATGATAGGATGCCTCAGATAAAATTTTATAATCAGGAAATCAGCCCAGAAATCAATGAGCAAAATTAATTATATTGAAAAAAAAATTTTGAAAGCAAACAGGAGTAAGATTCTCAGATTGAAACGGAACGCAAGTTCTTTGCAGAAAAACCGCAAGACAATAAATCAAAGTAGGAGCGCTGGCAGCTTTATTACCTTGATTAGCAGGGGGTGTATCGGTGGTGTAAATACCACCCATAATGGGAGAGTCCAATTCTTGCCGCATCCTTCCAAAACGTTCCGCTTTTAAAAAGGTTGGTAAAAAAAAGTCGCATCGGAATGAGAGAGTTAACTAACTTAATGTTTTTAAAGATGGAATACTTTACTTGAATTTTCCCTCATTTCCAGATGACCTGGAGTTTTGAAATTATGTGCACTTTCGTGTGCAATTTTCGTGCTATTTTAATATCGGCGTAAATTAATTATCAGTTAATCAACCAATTTAATTAAATTATTTTTCGTACATGCGGCTCTACGGACCGATCAATTTGAGAAATAATTTATTTCAGTTGTCCATAATATTTTTAATATTCAATTATTAATTCGATTCTATCTTTCTAAGTTTATTTCATGGTTTTTACTTTCTTTGAATTATCATTCAGTTTGTTAGTTACGCGAAGTGTAGTTTCAACAAATCTATATTAAATTATTTCATTTGATTGAAGTTATATTTATTTGGAAGCTTCCAAATGATGTAAACACACACATTAGCTGTGTGAAAGACTTCATTCATTACAAGTATGTTAAAATCCATTTCCACTTCGAAGAAAGTCTTAGACGACATAAAGTCTTTCTCAACTCTTACGTTTTTTCCTTCTTTTTTATAGGAAAAACTCACAAAAAGGAATGAATTATACTTCTAAGAATTACACTAATTAGATTTCTAGATATGTGACATTTACTTAATTGAATTAGTAACTAGATATTTTAAGAGAGAATAATAAATCTTCTTTTAGATGGGAATCTCAAATTTTAGTGTTTTGCCAAATTTATTTCTGAGAAGTTCTTTTCTTTATAATTCATCAAGATGAGTCTTTCAGACAGCAGAAAAATTATTTTTGACGAACGATGAAATTAAACTGATATTGCTTAATCTGAAGCTCGTTCTTTCCAAAAGAAATGCACAATTGAATACCGCAAAATTTTCAATGACATCTAAGCATTTTTTTCTTTCATTTATACTTTATTTAAAATGCCTAGCGAATAAAATAATACTGAAATTGGGTGTCCAAGGGTAGTATTTCACAAAAGTAAATTGATCAAAAATATTGTAACGTTGAATTCGGATTCTGCCAGCATCAAAATGTCCGCCGGTTGGTGCAGTGCTAAATCAAACCCCTCATCGGCCTAACCCATAAGGTGTAAGGCCTGAAAATATGCCAACAGCCCGTGGTATTCCCAGGTGGTCACTCTCCCAAGTACTGACCATTCCCGATGATGCTCTAATGGGATCATATGAGAACAAGTGTGCTGTGCTGAAGTTTGGATTGGGGATGCCAACTCGGCTCTCGTCCACGTCATCTGACCGTGGTTCAAAATTAAGAGATCCATTCAGAAACAGCCCTCATGTTGCTTCGAAACTGGACGTTAATGTAACTAAACTAAAAACTAAACTAAACTAAACTAAACGGCCAGTATGAAAGCTAGATCAATAACCACATGTGAAAAGATTTCAAATAAACACATGAGAAGGTGCCTAGCATTAACCGTTCTACAATCGGCGGAAGGGAGGAAGAGCATATATCCTCTAATCTCTGAATTTAGACAAAAAAAACAGAGTAGAATACCAAAGAGAGGTTTCTCTAAACGAAAAGACAGTCATATTTTCCGTTGAAAGGTGCGAGTAAGATTCACTTCCTTCAACAGAAAAGGATTCCTCTGTAAGAGTTGAAGAAGAGAACCAAAGGGGTGAAAGAGAGCAAATGCATGAAAAGGATTCGGAAGTTGTCTTTCTTGCTTACTTTTCTGTACCTTCTGTCTTCTTCTTAAGTTTGAGAAGTCAAAGTGTGTAGGAACCACAGAAAAACTCTTTTCAGAATCTGCGGAAGGAACGCGACTTTGACGATAAATGCCTAAATCTAATTGTAACCACACCCACAAGTGATGGAACAGATATAAATAGCAGAATGGTATTCTGTCTAAAGTTCATATCACCGACCTTACAGAAAGTATATCACTCATCATATCATTACTATATGAAGTGGAATCATCATTAAAATTTATAAACATGAAGATATTTCGCCATTTGTATTCCTTTTTCTCTCGTGCAAAGAAAATTCTTCTCGAGTAATTTTTCTACAGAACTTCATCTTCCATCTCAGTAAATTTTAATTGCCATAATAATAAGTAAATAAGAAAGTATGATATTTAATGAAGAATTAAAATTGTAAGAGGCACAAACCAGTCTTCTCCTCCATAATAAGAGAAAACTCCAGATTACAATTTTAGACACATCTAATTGGATTAATTTCGTCTCCAAAAAAAATAAATTTCCAGATCGTTATTTTCGCTTGAACGCTTGAAACTCTGAAAGGTTTGTTTGTACTTTATTAATTGTTTTAAAATCTTACTGAGTATTATTTTATCTGAAATTAAGAAATATCGGAGGAGGAATAATATTAATCATTTTGCATTTATTCCTAAACTTAAGTTTTTTAAACATGAAAATGGCTTCTGAAATGCGACACACCATTCACCACCATAACTCAGTAAAAATTTGGTAGCATTATCATTCTTTACAACAATTCATCAAACGAAAATGAATTCAAGAAGATATGGAAATTTTAAGAAGCATATAACTTGAACTGAAAATAGGCTTAAACCACGAGTTGAAGTTTTAGATACCTGCATTTTATATTTCTTAAAATTAAGATAATTGAATTTGTACTGATTAAAAATATATTGAAATGTACTTTCAATGTTCTGTTTTAATTTTTCCAAGTATCTTTTTATAAAATCCCTTTCATATTGCTAATTAACTATACACACTTTCGCAATAATTATTTCTTTCTCCAAAATTCATTCTTATTGGTTCAATAAACTTTTTATTACAAAAGTATCTATCCTTACAGATTCAAATCTTTCATAAATTTGTTTTGGAAATGTATATATTCTTTATACTCTATCAAGCATAATGCCTTCGAAAGAATTTCGTAGAATCTAAAATGTCTTTCAAATTGAACTTATTTTTTTCAAATCCCCGAACGGAAAATCTTCAATGAACAAGAACACACAGATAATATTTTTTTTTCAGATCTCCAATTCAGATGTATTAATCAGAATTAAGTCGGATTCGAATGTCAATAATACTTCTATTTGTGGAAAGAAATATAGAATTTCGAGAAAAGCATATAAATAGTCTGAGCTCTTTTGTTTATTTTTGTGGAACAAAAATAGTCGCAAATATTAAAAAAAACTCAGAAATATAAATTTTTTTCTCAACAAATACAAATTGATATCGATTTTTAATGCATACTATTTTAAGCTTTCCAAAAAGAGCTGTTGGAAGAAAAAATGAATATCCTTCTTTTAACATAAAGAAAGCAAAATAAGGAAGTGAGTGAGTTGCGTAACTGAGAAAGTTGCATTATACTTGTATGTTGAGCGAGAAACAGGCAAGACTTAGATGGATTATTTTATAATACATTCAAGCTTTCTTCTTCTGCATATAGTTGCTTTTATTTGTTCATCTCATTTTCTAAATCTTCTCTAGGAACTTCGTAATAATGCGAAGCGACTATTTTTTCCTTTCAAACTGCGTTTGTTAGCACTCTGTTAAATTAGGTAATATATATTCAACTCCTCAGTAGCTGAAAGAATGAAAACACAATTCCTTCTGTGCTGTCGCTTACTTGCTTATAACAGGCAATTGAATGTAGGTGAGAAGAAATAGGATGAATAATTTTTCTGTATTATGTTTAATCACATTTTCCAGAGGTGGAAATATGAACAATAAAAATTACCATCTATCTGATACGTGCCGGGAAGATTTAAGATGCTTTCTGGAGACGAGTTATAGCTTCATAGTTTGTTTTAATAGCGGTATATTTGTAACACTGCATTTTATATGGTAAATAATAATTAAATAGTTTAATTACTATTTACCCTAAAAACATTTCGTACGAATTTTCCATATGATTTTCTATTCAGGATAGGCAAAGTTTCTTCTCAGGTTCTTCTTAAAACATGTATCATAAAAAATGAGAATATATTTTATTTTTGATATTATTGCGTATCTTATTTCTGCTTTCATCACACTTGAATATTCGCGCTACTGCATTAATCAGTTTTAAATTTTTGCTCCTTAAC
>BGPR01000277.1:694005-731408 GCA_013235015.1 Araneus ventricosus
GCTAAGAAGAAAAGTAAAAGTAATTTTCAAATGAAATTTAATCTGACACTTTTACCTACGGTGAAGAGGTGAAAATTATCAGCAGTTGTAAATTGAGTTGAAATGGTGTCACAATTTCTAAGTCTTTTGCTTCCTAATTCAACAAATTAACCAACTAATAAAATAAACGAAGCTACAAAATTACAAAATCAAAAAGATCCGGCAGTGTTTTTTCTCATTTATAATTTCCCGAAGTAGTTTTAGTTTTAATTTTTAATTGTTTTTACTGTATTTATATTGCAAAGACGAATGCAAACTCTAAATTCCAAAATAATCTAATGAGTTGCACAAAAATGGAAGATATCATGAAATTTTCAGATGAATATAAATTTTAAAGGTTTTTGAACAATTTGACCAATTGAGATAAAGATTTCATTATCATAAATAAATTAAATTTCTAAATATAAGAATATTTTCTTTTAAACAGTCAAGCCATTTATACGAAGAAATTTATTAACCGTTTGCAAATTTTGTCAATTTACTTCAGAAAAATATTTTGCAAAATAACACATTCAATCTTCAAACAAAGAGAAAATAAGTTTCTGGAAGGGGAAGTAAAAAAAATAGTAGTATTGCTAAGTTCAATTTTATTGATTTCAGTGATAATTACTCTTAATAGCTCATAATATTCTATTCATCTCATTTACAGTTCAATTTAACCAACGAATGAAACATCACGGAACATGCTCAGAAATATAGTTAAATTACACAATCAGATAAGATGCTTCCTATAAATATAACTATTAGAAGAAAAAATGTTACTAAATAAACAAATAAACCAAACACATTGCAAAGTTATAAAAACGGTACTGATAATCTTTTGACATTGCAAAGATAACAATAACAACGGTTTTAATAAATAAAAAGTATTAGCTGTGGAACTCTAGAAATTACACAACCGTTCAAATCGAGAATTACCAAATATTATCTAGTCCCGCAGTTTCGAATAGAACAGACTGGATATTAAACATAGTTTCTTCCATAAGAAATACCTAGCGCAAAAATGAGGTTCGTTCCTTCAATTGAAAGGATTCGCCTGCAAGAATGTAAAATGATTATCTTTTATGAGAGAGAATGTATAAATGCCAGGAAAAAAGGATTCGACAGTTGTCTTCCGCATTGACTTTTCACGTTGTTTTCTCTTTGTTGGAAAAATAAAACAGGTAGTAGCTGCAAAAATTACTCCCTCTGCCATTCTAGGCAAAGTACTTGACTTTGGAAAAGAAATTTTGACAGTAAAAGAATTAATCATATAAAAATTAGACTAAAATCTAACAGCATCTACGATAAAACCTCTGTTTTCATGTTGTCCGAATTTCAGAAATCTGAAGTAAAGTTTTGAAAATTTTAGTTTTCTTCCAAATGACATTCAATAACAATTTGCGGCGCTTTACAGATGTATCGCGTGATAAAAGTATTGAATGTTTTATCATCTAACACACCCAAATACATATAAATCGTTAGCATTCTCTTTTTCTGAAAAGTATTAAAACTCAGAATGATCTTTTCCTATTTTTTTAAAAAAAATTATCGGAATATTCTACACATTTTCTGATGAATTAATCCTATAAGCTATAAAAATTTAGAAATATAATTAGCGGTGTATATAATATTACAAAAAAAGTCCGATTTGAGAGTAGATTCTAAATCGAAATAAAAGGGGTTTTTTCGGTTGTTACATTATATCTAAGATTTTTTTTTCAAAATATATGTAAACGATGACACACAATCTCCTGTAGAAATTGCGATGGTTCAAGAAACCTCAAACGGTCATATCTGCGAAGAAAAGATATTTCAGATGTTCCAGATCCGTGGCTTTCTGATTAGTGAACATAAATTTCACTTTTGTAATTAGAAATAAGAAATTGCTAAAACTTTGTAATGGCATTTAGTAAATACATTGTACAACCATCTTCAAAGGAAATTCTCATTTTTTACCCCTCGCAACTTAAGAAAAAATATTGTTTGGATATGAATTTCATAATTGCTGTTCAATACACAGATACTTTACAAGTTCCAATGTGATAAAATAATAAAAAACAAATTTAATGAAAATTCATAAATTGATCATTGCATATGAAAATCTTACAAGACTGGCATTTAGAATTCCTTCGAATACACAAGTCGCTGATATGCTAAATAATATATTTACGAAGTTAATAAGTTTGTGAATTATTATTCTCTTTTTCATTTGATTTAACTAGAAAGAAAACATTTCTTTAATTATTGAATATTCCTGTCTTTAAATTTACTTCGATAAAAGAAAATTAATTATTAAGACTAATTATTTTTTAAAATATGCTTTCCTGGTCGTTAGAGAAGATTTTAGAGTTTCTTTCATATTTGAAGTATTTTTATGTAAAAAATATATCTAAATTGCAATCATACGAATATAACAATTGCTGGTTATCGCAGTTTAAATTTGGAAAAAAAAATCTTTCTCTATAGAATAATTCAGGAAAAATATTTTAGTTTCTTCAAAAGTATTTTAAACTTTACTTAGGGCAATTTATTTTGAATTAATTTCGAACACAACTATTTAAAATATAAATATTTTAATATTTATGAACATGGCATATGCTGTTAAGAATCTTTAATATATTTTTTTCTCTTAATATGGTTAGTCCTCTTTTAAATCTAAACACCCAAATTATCAAATACCTAGTAAGAGTTTCAAAATTCTATACAGGAACTTTCATAAATTATAGAAAATCATACAATATTAATTTATGAATGTTATATATTATATAAGTAATTGATGAATGCAGTGTATGTTCAAAATATTAATTGGAAAAAACTGTACTTTACGTATTGCATCACTAGTTGGTTTGAAATATAATCAATCTAATCTTTTTCTTCAAGAAACTCACTTTTTTTCCTGCCATGCTATCCAAAATAAATATGAATTTCTCAGAAAACTCAACACTTATATTAAAAACACAAAGAATGTTATATATATAAATTTCACTACTTCAATTTAGCTCACATGGCAGAATAATTTTAATAACAAGACTGGAATGTCAACCAGGCATTAAGCGAGACAATGCGATATAAAAATAGCTTGACATCCTGGAAACTCTTAAGCATTCTCAAGGTATTTAACGAAACAGAATGCCTTCCTACGCCCAAAATGACAGGGTGTGTTTACATCCTAGAAGAATTTCTATAATTACATGCAACTTTATCACGCACACACATTTGCCTGAAGAACTGTTCTCAGTTCCTTGAAACAAATATAAGAAAAAATATGACTAATTTAACTTTGCCCTCTAAGCACTGATGCAAAATATTTATAGCCACAGCACAAACGGTTTTCTTCTAGATATTATGGTGCTTTATTTTAAATCGAATATTTGCAGTATCAAGAGAGGTTTATCCTAGTTCAAAATTAAATTATCACTTTTATTCATGTTTTAAATTTGGAATCTTGTAATCGGTTTTCAGTCTCTTCCTAAAGGCTTGAATTCTTTATACTGTTGTCTTCTAGATGATATGACACTATTTTGATATTTTCAACATTCAGTTATCAGCTAAGCACATAATAGTATCAAATTTTATTTTTATTATTGTTCAGAAATTTAATTAAAGGGATGTTTTAAAAACAACACTACTCAATATTAAAAAAATAAGTTAAATTTTACACCTAGAAAGAAAACCTCAGGATAAAAAGTTTGTGGCAATACTACAAATGTTTTAAATTTAGTCTACGAAAATGGAGAGTATTGTAGTAAAACATACTTGAAAATACTTTTTAAAGAATTATTAAAATTAGAGGAAACAAATTGTGGTAACTAAATTGGTATTCATTGAGAAATTATTATTATTATTTAATTTTATGAGGATGCATGAATTCTTATTGTGCTATAATATTTTTGGAAGTTATAGGGAAGAATCACTGCACTTGGAATAATTTTAATTATTTAAAACTTCAAAAGGACCGCTTCTAAATGCATATTCACCATCTTCGATGTTTATTGAGTCACATTTGGTAGCTCTAAGGTCAATGGTCAGTCTTGTAGTGTGAAAACAAATATTAAAACACACCGAGAGATGCACACTCATTCGAATCATTGTTAGTAGAAATATAGGTTAAAATCAGTGTTATATAAATATTTCGCATGCTCTGAAATTTCAAGTAACTACTGATCGATTGAATTTCAGATGTAAGAATGATAAGATCATATTTTATCGTCTAACCATTTGTAAAAGTTTTTCCAATTATAAAATTTGATGTATAAAAATTTTTCTTCGCCCTCTCAGCTTCTCATTTTACATTCGGAATCCAGCTGTTTTTTTTATTGCGAATGTAACAAAACATTTTCAAGTTGTTATCCAAATTATGAAACATATTGTTACGAAAATCGTCCGGTGGGTATACGATTAATGTTGTCCAACAAGATAGAAAATGGAAAACGACACTTTATTACACAAATATTCCAGAAAATACGATGCACAGAAAGGACATCACTTCTAAAATTAACAACACACTAAACAACAAATCACTAATAATTAACTGTAACAGCACTATCAATAGCGCTTAGCGTCTGTCAGCTTACCAGCTCGCACTACGAACAAAATTCTAAAGAGAGAATAACTCGTTTGCGCACTCCGGGTATATTTATCTTTCCGACAAGGCGTGACGTCACATGGACTTCTGCAGAAAAATCTCAATATCTCGGTTCCTAAAAGAGATTGGGCAATAATTCTTGCATTTTCCAGGACATTCATTTTGTCTCCAAAGTCGCCTAAATTGTACCCAAATGATCGCCAAGGTTAGGTGGGTTAAGAATCTCTGTTAATTTCACATTTCTACCAAAAGGATAACATGGAAGGGAAACTGTATCACAGATTCGTAACAATACCCAGTACATTTACTTTTCTTTCGCTCATAATAACAGGTATCCACTCATGTAACACGCAGATGAATTTTGCATTTATCTCCAAATTTTAGTAGAATTTGAAAACACGCAATTAGAAGGTTTCTAAACACAATGCTCCTTAAATAGTAAGGGTTGTAATGCGGATCACAAGCTCAAATTCCTTCCTCAAAAACCTATCACCCTCCGTTAGTCGCATGAGGGTACATGTGTCTCCATTAGTTTTCGAAACGCTGCACTTTTAATTCCATTCATTGTTTAGAAGTCAAACTTTTAGTCATTGAGTCATAAGTCATTAAATACTCAGGAATAATTTCGAACAGTCATTCAAGTTCAAACTGAAGTGCACATTAAATAGAATAATATAAAGACACATAGGGTACAGGTATCCCTACACACCTATTTGTGTGACATGAATTGGCAGGTGATCATTCTTTTTCTTTTCAGTGTCTGTAATATTGCTTACTTTTTCAATGGCATATTATTCCTCCTTTGTTAAATCCAGGCAATTTGCTTCGTTTAGTTTTTAATTTAAAAAATATTTCAAATACTGCCAGTGAATTTCATTCTAAAAAACTAGTAGAACCTTTATAACCACAGTTTTCTAGTTTCGAACTTGTCAAAAAGCTTTTAACAGAGAAAAACCTTATGCCAGTCCAATTCGTTTAACTAAACGAGAATTGCTCAAAGAATTTTTACCAAGCGAGAAGTAAATTGATCAATATTTGTCTTGCAATCTGACACTACGTTGTCTAATATTGTACCAAAAATAATAAGAATATACAATTATTATCTGCAATGTATCCTTGGCTTTTTTTGATGAAGTGGGTATAGGTCAAGTGGTGACAGAACTTTTGCATTTTATAAAATGACAAAAGGAGTTGATGTTCTAGATTAGCTAAGCCGGAAAAATGATGTCTTAACAAATAATTGTCATTAGAATATGGTTCTCATTTACAATCTTTAAAACGCATCTACTATTAACGCTTTTGTAATTTCCAATCACAGTAATATCGATAAGGATATGAAACGACTTAATTCCATATGAAATTTCAATTAGATACTTAATATAACTGAAATTTTATGTAGAGAGGCTCAATACCCACCTTCCAGTGGGATTAGAAAGAAGAGGAAACCTTATGTTAGAAATAAACAGTACAGAACCAAACAACAACAAATTCAATGAGTAATAAAGGTGATGCCAATATTGTGGAAGATGTAGAGACAAACCTACCCAAAAATATGGCCAAAAATGCTATAATTGGGCCAGTTGTGAGCATTTAAAAGAAGTTTATGTAAAATGTTATGATTTTTTAATATTATGTTTGTAACCTGTATAAAAATATAGAAAATAGCCACATAAATTTTTTTTCTGTTTCTGCATGTGCTAAATGTTTGTTCTTTAACCTGCAACTGATATATTTCTCTCAGAAAAAAAGTATTTGCAGGAAAAAAGAAAGAGGAAACGAGGGACATATGTACCCTAAGCGCCTCACTGGGTGTCTCTCTCGAAACGGAGTTTAAGAGCACTACCAGCATAAGATATTCAATCGACAGGAAAGTAAAGGAAAATAAAAATATATCCTGGATATACAATGGAAACAAGAAAAACCCTATCAGGTCATATAGGATTGAATAAAGTTCAAATTCCTGTAATGTGTATCCCATTAGTTCCGGCAATGCTGACTGTCTTAAGCCCGATGTTGCATTTATAAAAAATATAACTCACTGGCTGATTCATCAGGAAATCTCCCAACCATGATGCATAGAAACTTAAAATTATGCAACTATGAGAAGCTTTGTCTTGGCGCAAAATAGGCCTGCTTCTACAGAAAACTCCATAAATATTCTTTTGAATCCATTTCGAATAGTTTCTAGCCCTTGAAAAAGTGAACTAGAATGGATTCCTTGCTTTTGTTGTATGAATTTCGTTTACTTCAAATACTATAGGATTGCTTGTATTACTTTCTTTTTTTAATTTAGGCTTTATTGGTATATCTGTCTATTGTTCTCTGTTTTTTGTTATGCTGCTGCAATGGCGCGCATCTTAAACATTGTCGTAATTTTTCTAATTTCATTTCTTTTTTCAATTAAATTCTTTTATTCTTTTTAATTTTTACATAAAATTTTTTTTTCTTCTCCAATTTTAATTCTGCTTTCTTTTTTAAATAATAATTCTATAAAAAAATTTTTAAATCATTGATTGCTTGCAACAGCAACTAGTTTACAATATTCTTAGACTAAAAAATTCAGTTACACATTTATTTAAACAATCTTTCAGCCAATCTTAGTAGCAAACAATATTCATTGATTTATTTTTATTAATTAAACCACGGTATCCTTCAAAACAAAAAATACATTGTTATATATTAAAGAAAAAATTGATTATCAGTAATGTTAATTAATTTTCTTAAAGTATTTCTTGCTTCTCAGAGGATCCTTTTTTATATTCTTATTTTTAGAGAAATTGAAAATATTCATGCATCCTAAATTTCAAAAGTGCTATTTCATTTGCTTCAGTAACGGCTTTACACCACTTTTCTTCCAACAAATATGTCGAATATTCACCAAGAATAAAATAGAACAAGTTATGCAACCTTTTTTTTAAATACAAGCAATTCAATAATGCTCAGGAATTTTTTGATTGCTTTTTTTATCAATTCGGATTCTGTTTCAGATTTTTTTTCAGTCTAATGGTGAAAAGTAATTTTTTAATTATACCATATTCAATTAACGTAATCATTTGGATAATGTTCCCGGAAAACGACCTTTTTTATCTTTCTTATTGAAGTTTTTAACATGAGAGCGTGGGTTGTTGAATTGGTAAAAGTAATAGAACACCATAATTGAGATGTTTACTCGTAACTGATTTCAGTTGAATATCTTAACACATAAACCCCCCCCCAAATTATTTTTTACATGCTTTCCTCTAATTAGTTTTCAGAAAAAAATAATTTTTCTGTTCATCATTTTAAAGTTTTTTTTAAACATATGTTTTTCTTCAATAAATTAAAATGGCATTTGGAATACAAATAAATAAAAATTTTAAATGCATTTTATCAAAACAATAAATATTAAATTTTATTCGAAAATAAAATAAATGAAACTAAGAGAAATAGCCTGAAACGTTTTGAGAGTTTCATGTTTAAATGCAAGTCGAATTATTAAGCAAATTATTATGTTTCCTTATTTCCTCTCAATCAAAATGTATCTGAAATTTCATAACTTGCATTCATTTTATTGGATTTATGGATAATTTGAAAAGAATCACATCTAGGAAGTGATTTTTTAAATCAGGATTGTGCTGATTTCATAACTTCAAAAACACATGAATGTAAGTTAAAAGAAGAGAAAAAAAAATTTTTAAATATTCTCCTCCAAGACATTTCCATGAGTCTTTGGTTATTAGTCGTTGGTTAAGTTCTTTGAAAACTAAACTTTCGTACGTTATTTGACAAAAATATATTAATAAAATATCTGAGTTGAAATTTTAAATATTTGTTTTGTTTAATTATAAAGGAAGGTTGAAGAGAAAATCATAATTTTGCTGAAATATTTGTCAAAACTCGGCAGAGAAGGACTTTGATAGACATAGAGAACCGTTTATACAACCAGAAAATAAATATTGAGACAAGAATTGAAGCTCGAACTGATATCGTTAAAAAGATTATTCTTTAAACGGAAATGAACAATTGAATGCTACAAAATATTTCATTAAAGCGAAATTAATATTCTCTTATGTGTACGCTGTAAAATACATAGAATAAACAGAAACAAAGAAAGCGAAAAAGCAACCGCTTTAAAATGACGATGCCAGTTAATATGCTACTCACGCATATAACCAGTTACGAGGGATATATTTCATAGATCAAAAGGGTACCATGTAAGCAGAATTTATAAAACGTTATTTATATTCATATATAATAATTAAACCATAAATAGGAGTAAAAAGTTATTTCAAACAAGAAAAAGTGACAGCCAAGCTGTAGCAGTTCAGGAAAAAAGAAAAAAGGAGAATGAGCAAATATCACCTCTCCTAGTAATTTAGATAATTAGAGAGTGAAACACTAAATGAAGGCCAAGTTCTCTATTTGAAAATCCAGACATGTAGGCGACTGAGAGTCATTCCCTTAAACAAAATTACTTCACCAGGAAGAATGTAAATAAAATAAATAAAAAATAATTTAAGGTATCAGCTTTTATTCAAAATGCACTTTAAATGGGCGCCTTACCTTCTAGGAATAATCCATTTGTTTAACGAATTATACACAAAAGATAAGATGCTATATAAGGCACCCACGCTTTAATACGAACCATGCATTTTATTGTAAAAATAAAAATTATTTTCAAGTTCATTTTTTCTCATTTAAAGTACATTTTGAATAATTGCTTATGCCTAAATCTGTTATTTATTTATTTTATTTTCTACTTTTTAGTGACGGCTGACACACGACATGTTAGGCATAGTAAACCTAATTCAATTATTGAATTCTCCAATATAAAACACAAATTAATAGCCGCCTCTCAAGTTGGGTAGCCGTTTCAATACGCGCCATCTATATACATATTTCTCTTAGGCAACGCGATTGCGATTACATTATCTCGAATTTGAAAAAAGTGCGACACAGTCTGAGAGACGAAACAGGACTCGCTTCCCTGATCTGACCTTTGACCCTTAGGCCCGGTGCACACCAGCCGATTTGTGTCGTTGAGCAGTAAAATATAACAATAGGAAACCCCATTCCTCTGTGGAGCAACAAAGGGGAACACGTGGGTTACTATTGTTATATTTTACTGCTCTACGACACAAATCGGCTGGTGTGCACCGGGCCTTAAGCAGCTTCCAAAACTGGATGATTCACAAGCCGCGCCCCCTTCTATTGTGTATCGTCTAGTGGTGTTGTTACAGCCCTACTTACCGTGAGGTTACCACCTTACAAACTTTATCGCCCAAATATAGGGCTAAAAATTTAATTTTATTTTGTTTGGTTTAAAATAGGTATAGATTGCAAATTTTTTTGTATAATATTGTATTGTCTCCGGAAATCCACCACTGCGCTAAATTTCAAAGCTGTAGCACTATTGGAAGTGGGTTAGAAATCGATCTCAAGATTTGTGGACAAGACACTCAAGTTGAATAAAAGCTTATAAAATCACTTTCAGAAGATGTGTTAATGAAAAGACAGAAGAGATAAACATATAAAATTGATACTGATGTCGTCTTTCCTGTTTGTAATGTTTTCTTCTGAAGTTTGTGAAGGCAAACCTATCACCTCAGAAAAGATCCCCCACTTCCTACTGTGTATAAAATACATGAGTCTAGTTAAGAAATCCTCAATTACTCGCGAAAAAACATTATTAAGATTAGTATTAACACTCGCAAAAACACTGAGCATTTTTCAGAACTCCATGTATGAATTTTTTAAAATAAAATTTATCCATATAAATATGATTAATTCAGTGTATAGAAAGAAATTATGTGTGCAATTGAATAATCCGATCTCTCACATTTTTTTTGTACTTTAAGTGTCTCAGAGTATTTTTATTTTCTTTCATTTTCCGACATAAATGGACATCGATTCTTCTTTTATGCATGTTTAGTTATGACATGCATTAGTTACTGATGATAAATGAGCCTCTCTCCTTTTATTGAAGATCAGGAAGAAAATTTAGAAAAAGCTAGCTGTACAATTGACGACACTTTTGCAATGTACTTGCCTCTTTTACCCATAGAAGTCAGACTAAGATGGATTATTTTGAACGCTTTGAAGCCTTTCACTTCTTCTACATGTAGAAGCTTTATATTTAACCATCTCACAATATGAATATTACTAGGATAAGCGTAATAATGAAATACTCTTTTTTCTTCTTCTTCCCATCCTATCAAATCGCGTTTGGCTGCACTCTATTAATAAGGCAATATATATTCAACTTTTTTAGCACCAACTGACAAAAGGGAAACACGACCCTCTTTGCGCAACTGCTTCTTTACTTATAGGGTGCAATTGCACGCAAGGCCGTCTTATAAAATGTAAACGACCTGGGCTGTAGTTATTTGGCTCCCCAACAGAAGCTAAACTAGGAAGTTCAGCGCCTAAGGCCCAAAGAAAGTACCTACCAAAAACAATTAAGAATCAAAAACAAAGAAGAGAAAGTCACCTGTTCCCTGATCAGTGCTTTACTATTTAGAAAATCGGAGCCTTTCTGTTTTTAAAATAATAATTAAAAATTCTTTTGTTCAAAAATTTAAATAATTCTGTATAATTAAGCTGAAGGTGCTTTTGAATCAATAGCGCCCCTGGGATAAAGACCAATTAGCCCAATGGATAAGACAGCCCTGATTATAAGTAGGTAAGTAGAATGATGATGAGCAATTTTTTTGTATCGGATTTAATCACTTTTTGTCGACGCCGACGTCTGAAATTTGAATAACAATGAAAATAACCCTGCTATACTCGATACATGTAAGAGAGATTTAGTATGCTACCTCATGTTCGGTTTATTCTAGTTATACAATATAGATCGTTAATGAGAAAATCTTTCAAATAACCTAACAATATTTTTAATATAGAACTGGAAATTTTTGTAAGTCTCTTTTATTTGCATGGGAAAGCATGTTTTGTCCTGATATTTCAAAATGACAATTTTAAATTTTCATTTTTCGCAATCAAAAAACAATATTGATTTCATCCAAAAAAAAGTTTGTCATGTGCCAATTTTATTACGAATTATAAAATAAATAATTATTATCATAATTATCTATCCTAATGAAGAAAATAGGCTCCAAATAAGCCAAATTGAATGTTTGGAGGTGCTTTTTTTGCCCGAGTTGATTTTAAACCAAAGACTGAGACATAACAATCCAATAACAAAAAACATCGCATTTTTATGCATGAAACATGGTTTTTATTAGTTATTTCGAAAACTTATTCATATATTTAAATTATTTCATCAATGTAATTGGAAAAAATGGGCATTGCTTACCAATAGATCAAAACTATCGAACATACATGCACAGAAGAAAAGTCTTCACTGAACAATGACCTTTTCGAGACTGCGCCATATTGGTGAATAAAGATGAAATGTGTGCAATTGTTTTTGTTCTACAACTGGGATATATTACATTTAGTTTCAAAGCAATTTTTATCCCGTTACTAATTTATATGTGAGTGTGACGTATATGTCCCGTTGGTAGTCAAAGGGATAATGAAGATTTTAAGTGATTCCATTCCTCTTTTATTTTTTTTCAGAACTGTTTACAAATACTATGGAGCCTATGTAGTAAAAAGACATCGTGAGATATTATACCTCATTCAGGGTATATAATTATGAAACTCATTTCATTGTCATAAAACATCTTGTAGCACGTACGTGGAGAACATTCTAGCTTCTTTCAAACTTTGGTAAGATCCGAATGGAACCTCAAATCCGTTGTTCTGATTAGTTCATAAGGATGAATGGTAAGGTGGGTCGAAAAAAATAAATATTTTTTTTTCGGAACGCTTTAGTGCGGAAAAGTTTCATATTGTAATAAGAAGAAAAACGACATAAAAAATTTAAATCGGTTAACATCTTCCGTTCTCGCATCGCACTTAAAGTTAATGAAAAATTGCAAAATCTCGCCTTTTTTGTAAATTTTTTGAGTTAGTTAAAACTTTTAAAATAAACACGATTTAGTTTTTTATGCTTGTTTCATGGTTTAAATAACCTAAATAAATTAAATTATGGTCGGTTATCTAATTTTTTCCGGTCGCGCAACGTCTTAGAAAAAATAGAAATTTACAATATTTCGCAATTTTCATTGTGCTAGAACAAAACGAACCGTGTCGTGGTCCCTCCCTACCTACTGTGCCGTATCCCTCTCCCACCAACTCGGGCTTCTACTCGCCAGTCGCCAATACCCACGACGGCCTTCACTTCAGTCTTTCTTTGTCTGTTGCCTAGTTGCCTCATCTGATGAGCAGTCTCATCTTTTAGATTTGCAAAAAGTTTTTGAGCGTCTAAACGAAAGAGGTCTGGTTTTAAATACAAATAAGTGTGTTTTTGGTGTACGTGAATTATTGTTTTTAGGTTGCTTGATAAGCAATGAAGGGATAAAACCTGACCCAAACAAAGTTTTAGCTTTAGCAAATTACCCTAAGCCAACAACACCCCGCGCATTGCGACGGTTTTTGGCGATGGTTAATTTCTATCGTCGGTTCATTCCTCATGCGGCCTCGCAACAAGCTGAACTTTACGATCTCGTTAAGAATCGAAAAAAGAACGATTCGAAACCACTCCAGTGGAACGAAGTAACTAATAAGGCATTTGAAACTTGTAAGGATTCAATTTCTAAAGCAGCTTTATTAGCGCATCCACATCCAGATGGCAAATTAGCATTATTTGTAGATGCATGTGATGTAGGAATTGGTGCGGCACTGCAACAACAAGTTGGCAGCGATATAAAACCTTTGTCATTCTTCTCTCATAGGTTGACGCCTACTGAAGCTAGGCATAGCACATATGATAGAGAGCTATTGGCAGTTTATAGCGCCATTAAACACTTCGCATATACACTAGAAGGTAGAGAATTTACAGTTTACACAGATCACAAGCCCTTGACGTTCGCGTTACATCAAAAACACGTTAAGATCTCCCCTCGTCAGCAGAGACATCTTGATTTCATTAGTCAATTTACAACAGATATTCGATTTATCTCTGGGTCGGATAATTTCGTCGCTGACGCCTTTTCACGTGTTAGCGAAATCCAAATTCCTAATGAAATCAATTATGCTGCCATGGCGGAGGCACAGCGGACGGATAAAGAACTTGATGATTTACAGAAAATTCTAGTCTTTCTTTTAAGACGATTGAGTTTCCCGGTAGCAATTTGCCTTTATATTGTGATGTTTCAACAGGACAAGTACGTCCGTATGTTCCGGCAACATTTCGTCCCGTTGTTTTTCATACTATACATGATCTAGCACACTCTGGTTGTAAAGCAAATATTGACGCTGTGAGACGTAGATATATTTGGAAATCATTACGCAAGGATTGTACTATTCGGTGCAAGACTTGCCTTTCATGCCAAAAATCGAAGATTGATAGACACACTAAATCTCCTATTGGTAAATACCCGTTACCTAGCGGTAGGTTTCGCCATGTCAATCTCGATATTGTAGGACCACTTCCAATATGCTGCGGTTTCACCTACTTGCTCACTTGTATCGATCGCTTTACACGTTGGCCAGAGGCCTTCCCACTGCAGAATCAATCGCCTAGCACAGTCGCCTAAGTTTTTTTTTCCGGATGGATTTCCAGATTCGGAGTACCGGAGGCGATAACGACTGACCAAGGTCAAAATTTTGAAAGTGACTTATTTCATACATTAGCAAAATTTTTAGGGATCCGTAAGCAGAGAACGACTGCATACCATCCCGCAGCCAACGGTATTGTGGAAAGATTCCATCGACAGTTAAAAGCGGCTTTAAAATGTAGTCTTGAATCAACCGAAAAGTGGATTCAAAAACTACCAACAGTATTACTCGGGATACGAACCGCATTGAAGGAGGACATAGGATCTTCTGCAGCAGAGTTAGTTTACGGCACTAATCTCCGGTTGCCTGGAGAATTTTTTTCTTCCATTTCAGGTCCCAAGTTCCACCAGGAGTTCCTGACCACATTGCGTGAGCACTTTAGAGAGGTCCGGCCCAAAGAAACCTCTGATCATAGTGGCACATTGTTTTTCGTACACAAAAACCTCTCTGATGCTTCGCACGTTTTCGTGCGTCAGGACATGGTCAAGCGGACGTTACAACAACCCTATGATGGCCCGTTTAAAGTTCTTGCAAGAAAACCGAAGTTTTTTCAACTTCAAATTTGTTTGCAGAAAAAGTGGATTTCGATTGATCGTCTTAAACCAGCCCACATTTTGTCCGACCCAACCACAGAAAGTCGTCCTTCTCGGTCATCTCCTGTATCGTCCACAACTACACGATCTGGAAGACGCGTCCGTTTTCGCCTTCCCATCTCTAGTTGCAGACTGGAGGGGGAGTCCTGTGGCGGCCGTGAGAGGGCGTTTACTTCTACCAGAATCGAAGTGAAGTGATGCTTTTGAAATCGAGTATTTAAAAGCCATCGAACCCGTCCACTAAGAGAGAGCCAGAGAGAGAGACAAGACTAGCTCATTTAGAGTTTCAGTTTTCCCACTGGCAGCGCCAGGTCTCAGACGTTAGAGATGTTTCTCCTTTTTGATGACTTCGTTTCCTGTGACAACCGAAGTAATTCGCCATGCAGTTCCAGTTCTCCTGCTGCTACAAGAATTGCCCTTCAGTTCCAACTAAAAGCCAACGAGAATGCTCCTAATCTTGTATTGTGTAGATCCCCTCAAGTTTGTGGAAGGATCCAGGAAACACGTCGCATCGAATTATGTTATCTAGCTCTGAGCATCTTATTTCTTTTTGAGTTATTTTTACATTGTTGAATTTTATTAAAGATTAATTGTTATCCATCAAACGTCTAATAATTTAGTGGAGTCAGACATATAAGCTGATGGTTACACAGTCATCAATTCTGACACTACGCCCATCAGAGACGTGACAGAGGCCTCGGAATAAAGTATGTGGACATGAAGCTAGAGATGGCTATATCCGAGCAACACTGAAGTTTAGATAGGTTATGCGTAATTTCTATAAGAAATCAGACTTTAAATGTGTAGCATATGTAAAAAAGAAAAAGTAAAACCACAGTAAGACAAAGAATCCTACTCTATGGAAAATCTTTGTAAATAGTTATAAATATAATATGAATACCACACCCAATAATTGCATGGTTGGTTGGGTAGAGTGTGGGTGGAACTCCACGTGCAACTACCTACACGTGGTGATTTCTGGATCGTTTTGTTCTAGCAAAACGAGAGAAGAGTTGCTTAGTGAAAATTGCGAAAAATTGGTATATTTCTGTTTTTCCTGAGACTTTGCGCGAACGGAAAAAAATTAGATTACTAATCAGAATTTAATTTATTTAGGTTATTTAAACCATGAAACAAGCATAAAAAACTAAATCGTGTTTATTTTAAAAGTTTTAACTAACTGCAAAAAATTACAAAAAAGGCAAGATTTTGCAATTTTTCATTAACTTTAAATACGATGCGCGAACGGAAAATGTTAACCGATTTTAATTTTTTTATGCCGTTTTTGTTCTTATTACAATAGGAAACTTTTCCGCACTAAAGCGCTCCGAAAAAGGAAATTATTTTTTAGACCCACCCTAATGAATGGTTCAGTTGTGTTAACTTAAGAATTTTTAATATCTTTTGTTTTTCATTTAGCAGAAATATTTATTATATAATTACCTTTGCATGGATACTTTGATGAGGAGTGGTCTTAAGGGAGGGATGTTAAATTATGATTTTTGGCGGATGTTGTACTCATTTGATTTTTCTTACAACGTAGACACTCATAATAACAGTCGTAATACTAAATTTCTTATATTAAAGCCACAATCTATTTCCATAACGAAAAAACGAGAGCTGTCATAAAGTCTTCCTGGACTGTTTATGTTTATGATTTTGGAAAGACTTACTAAAAATCTCTCGATAAATTTAACTTGCAAAAATTATGCTACATTTATAAATAAATGGCATACACATAATTTATTTGGTAAAAGCCGATTATAGGGTGAAAAATAACTTTTGTAATAGCTGGAGATCACAAATTTTGATGTTATACCAAATTCATTTCAGGTAATAACTTTTAGAATCATCACATTGAGTTGTTCAGAGATAAAGAAAATGTTTTTTCTTCAAAAAGAAGATTCAATATATATGGCCAAGTCTGAAGCTCGTTTATTCCAACAGAAAGACACAGTCGAATGTAGCAAAATTATCAAAGAAATCTAAGCAATTGTTCTTTAATTTATACTTCTTTTTCAAACAACCAACCAAAGAAACCTTGATGAAAGAGTTTCCAACCACAATGAAATGATTCAAACGAATAACAAGATACGTAATATCTTAAACAGATTCCGAGGGAAATATTTCATATATAGAAACTACCACATACATTGATATATTGCATTTGTATTCTTCAAGCGTTGCAGCTGGAAATATAATCACAGGTAAAAAAGACTTTTAAAAAATACATATAACAGGTAACCATCGAGCTCTTACCTCTCCAGAAACGTTGAAGAGGAGAGAGAGGAGGTATTCTCCAGTCTCGCAATATGAATCACAAGAGAGTCGAATACCAAACAGAGGTTCTTCCACTGAAAATGCGATTGGTTTGAGCCAGAGATTCATTCGTTTCAACGTAAAAGGATTCGTCTGAAAGAATGCAAAAAGAAGTTCCGAGTGCTGAAACAGGAAAGGGATAAATGCGTAAAAAAGAATTCGGAAGTCGGCTTTCTTGTTTACTTTCTGGTGTTGTCTCTCGAAGTTTGCGAAGAAAAAACGGCCATTTACCAGAAGAAAGACTATCTGCCCATTATGTGGAAGGTGCTTGACTTTGAAGAAAATTCCTTAAATTGAAAATAACTGATGATATAAATGGTGAATAGATATGAAAGGTAGAATGATGTTCTGGCTAAAATTCAAGTCTCCGACCTTAAGGATACATTTTATTTATTAAATCACATGTACATTAAATGAAACAATGTCAGTAATTTTGTCAATTTAGAATATCAGTTTTTTGTTTTTCTACATTTTTTCGTATATATATATCAAAATATTCTCCGACAAATATTTGTCGAAACGTAATCATTCTTTTCTGCAATCATATTACCTTTAAAGTAATGATAAATGAAATTGTATAAACTATTTTCAAAAAGTTTTTATACAGTTATGCACAAGAAAACTATTTTCTTTTTATTGCTATTTTAAATTCATTTTGTTTTATTTAGAAATGTCTATTAAGATCGACTGAGATTTTTTAAAAATATGGTCAGAAAATTGTTTTAATTGAAGCGCTTGACTAAAAACTCTATTTATTTCACTCTCACTGTTGTGCTTTCTTAAAACAGATTGAGGAGATGATGGAGCCGAATATAAGGGATTTTTAATATTAAACAGAATATTGTCAACTGGTTTTTATTTAGTTCCATATTGATTTAAAATCCCATTATATTTTTCTCTCTGCTTTAAAAAAGCTTCTAAAATAACCTTAATTCTTTTTAGTTTGATATCAGTATCATTTATCCCAGCAGTTCATTAAATAGAATTGAATACCTAAGGATATGAAAATTTTTTTAACAGAAATAGCCATAACACCAGAAGCATAAACAGGATACTCACTAAAGTCCCTTACATTCCTTAATTTCAGAATTACTGTAGCTATTGTCATGAAAGGGGTATTTAGGTGTAGTAAAGTGTCAATGCAATACCCTGTGAGGACACTTAAAGCGTCAATTAGCGACAAACTGCGACATTATCGTTGCTTTCTCGAAAATGGTACGATATACGAAAAAAATAGTTGGTTACAAAGTTGCAGAGCATGATCGTTTACTTCAAAAAGACACCTTATGGACATTGATACTAAGAAGAAAACATTTAAAACGCATGTTTGTTTGTTCGTGATTTCTGAAACTCATATTTTTTTTTCGTCCATGTCACAGAACGTGGACGAAAGAAGAAAATGATATCTTTTCGATGAAAATAACCCTAATGGACTTGACCTGAATGATGGCTGAAACAACAGGTGTAACCGACCTCTCTGCCAACATTGCAAGACCTTTGACAGCGTTTTACTGATGCGTGTGCCAACATGACACCTTGTATGATAACAGAGTACGCAATGTGAAATTCAAACAAGGGTTCAAAAGTGAATTGTATCTGACAGAGAGCAATTTTAACACAGAAAATAAAAGTATCTAGTGTGAAAACAAGATGTTATTTCCTCTTTCTAATACGTTCCGGGACGTAGTAGTGATGGAATTCGCGGACAAATAAAGGAAGTTTTAAGTTTCGGTTTTTTATTATCAATATTCCCTAGGTATCTTCATGTACTGTATAGATGATGCTCAACAACTTTTTTTTTATTATCACTTTCCGCTTTCGAGATAGGAGATTTAATTATGTAGTTTGCCGCCTGGTGGCGACGTAAGCGTTCTCATAGATTGGCGCATAGTTGTTTTACTATACCTAGACGACACTTTTATGTCTGTATCAGCAGTCGTTCTGAAATTAAGTGTTTGGGGTGTAAGGGACTTTAGTCAACACTCTGTATCAAGATATAAGCTATGAGACCAGAGTTTGCCATTTTTAGATACGTGCTTTTTATCAGTTTTAAAATTATTAGAATTTTATTGAAAAATATTAAACTAGCTTATATATTTTTGAAACAAATTTTTTGCATGGTATTAATTTTGAAGTTTTAATTTGATTTTCTTCCTGATATTCATTAACATACATTAGATATTTAGATTGTTTAGATTCCAGCTTCACGAATGAAATGGTTCTTAAAAACTTAAGAATCGTATTAAGTCCGATTTAACTGGATTAAAACATTTTGAAACGAATTTTTCTTTAAATGAATAGTACGACTGTTCCTGTTTCTTTAAAATTTTTCTTCTTAGTTTATTTGTCTAACTATTTATCTATTTACACCTGGATAGCTCAATCCTTTCATACACAATCTTTCTATGATAAAAGCATTGATCTTTATAAATATATATTAGTGAGGAAATTACTTGACACATAAGAATTTTTATTTTTCACATTATTGATAACATATAGCACGAGAAAGAAACTAGAACTTCTTCGAAGAAACTTAAACTTCTTTCAGGCAGAACGTTTATTTTCATCTCGGAACAGAAAACCGTAAAATATTGATGATTCAATATCAAGAATACATTGAGCATCATATGTTTTCAAAGCTTCACATCAGATATTTCAAAGTAAAGTAAGAAACGATAAAAGTGATTAATAATTCAATGCATGAAAACAAATGAAAAATGCCAGATATTTAATTTGAATAGCCTAGATTTAAGTTATGGAAAATAATGATATAACCTTAAATCATATTTTTCCTTTGATTAAAAATATAAGGAAATATCAATTTCTGCATGTATGTCATTCTGAACCTTGCAACACAGCTATTAATAAATGAATGCCCCTCTTTACGACTGAAGACTCAGTCATCTAGTACTAACTGTTTGAGAAAAGGCGTGAAAGGAGAATGAGAAAATATCCTCAAGTCCCACAGTTTAGACTATGTGAGAGTTAAATATCAAGTAGTGTTTTCTTCTCATAATGTACAGTGGTTACACAATTGAGATGCACTCCCTTCGAAGGAAAAGAATTCGTATGGAATAATGTAAAAACATAAACTGTATAAAAGAAAGAAAAATAAGGAGGGATGAAGGCTAAAAAGGAATTCAAAAGTCGTCCATCGGGTTTACTTTACGCTTCCTGCCGTTTTCTCTTGAAATGTTAGAAAACACCCATTCGCTGCATAGAATGCTGCTCCCACCCATTAACTTTATGTGCGTGAGTAAACAGAATACCCTTACTGGACAAGTAAATATATTGTGACTGTAGTATATGTTCCCATTAATAGTGTAATTCAAGCTGAATTACTACAATTTGAAGTTAAATGTTTCCTTCTTTATAATAAATATCGTTCACTTAAAACAAAATTTCAAGGGAAGTCTCAAGATTTAAGATATTTTTTAATAATATTTAATCTATATTTTTATATGTCTGCTGGAGTTAAAGAAATTGATAACGTTTTCTACTCTGTTTAAATGGAGGAAACCTTTGAAGACTGAATTCTAAATAACATATAATTTATGACAAGATAGATTTTGAATCATTTTCCAAACATAAGAAGTGTGAGGTGTTGGAAAATATTCACGGAAATAGTTACTGTTGCGTATGTACACACATCATTTTAAAACTTAAAAAATGCCGTAAAAATTCATTAGGGGAAACAAGGCTTATTCGCAGACAAAAAAGTCCATAATAGGAGAAAATATCCTAGGAAATATGGGAAAAATAAATCGCATACCCATATATTTGTTCTTTTCGCGTTTATTCATACGACATTTTGAGAAGACGATGACATTTAGAGAAGCATCATTATACTGACAGCTTTCTCAATCGAATTCTCTTGTTAAATTAATTCTAAGGCTCCCTCTCAGACATACATTAAACAGCCTATTATTATAATGAATTTAATTTCGTTACACTTATGTCCAAAGTTGAAGCAAAAAGAAGACAAATGTTGAATAACACAAGTCTTCAACCAAAAAACTGCATAGGAGTTTTTGACTGTTTCTAATAGATTTTTACTCACTGAAACAGGGAAAAAATATTAAAAAAAATCCATAACGTCAGGTTTTCTTGCAAACCTCATGTTTTTAGTTTAATTAAGTGTAAAATTTTTCTTTTTAACCTGAAATCTGGTATCATATTCTTGAGTCAAAAAACCGATACTCAATAATGATTTTATTTATTAATTTCATATTTCTAAGAGTGACACCCACTTTCAAATTTGGATGATATCTGGAGTGATTCTGAGGATGGAGACACATTACCTCACCAGGACGAATCTAGCTCAGATTTTTCTGTTGATGAAGGACCCCAACCATTTTTTCAGAGCGAGCTAAATAATGTAGTTAGAGATTTAGGCCTTTTTTAAAGATGGAGCTGAATTGCTAGGGTCAAGATTGAAAAATAAAAATCTGCTGATACCTGGAACTTCATTCTGCTGATACAGGCACCGAGAGAAGGAATTCACTCAGTTTTTCTACAAAGAGGGAAATCTCGTTTTTTGTAATGATGTTAAAGGGCTAAGAAATGCTTTGACATAGAATATGAGCCATCTGAGTGGCGTCTATTCATATATTCGTCTCAAACAAACCTCAAAGCAGTCTTGCTGCATATTGGTAATTCATTTGCATCGCTTCCTTTAGGACACTCGGTGCATTTGGAAGAAAACTATAATGATTTGTCTATGATTCTTGAGAAAATCAACTATCAAGAATATCGTTGGATGGTTTGTGGAGACTTTAAAATGCTAACCATGTTGTTGGGTAAGCAGACAGGTTATACAAAATATTCCTGCTTCTTATGCTTGTGGGACAGTCGAGCCAGAGACCTCCATTGGACCATAACTGACTAGTCACTTCGAGGTGCCTTAACCCCCGGGAAAAAATGTCATAAATACAACCTTTGTTCCACCTGTAAAGGTTTTATCAGCACCTCTTCATATAAAATTAGGGCTTATGAAGCAGTTTATTAAATCACTGCCTAAAAATGGGGATGCTTCAGATATATGTGTTCCAAGTTCCCAAAACTGTCAGAAGCCAAGTTGAAAGAAGGAGTTTTTACTGGTCCGACATACGAAAACTGTTATCCGATTCCCTCTTTTCAGAAACAATGGGGGACAAAGAAAAAGAAGCATGGGACTCTTTTAAAGAAAGTGCACAGGTGTTTGGAGAATACTAAAGACCCTCTCTACAAAACCATTGTACAACTCATGTTGACAGCGTATGAAACTGAAAGATGCAAGATGAGCTTAAAAGTTCATTTCCTACACTCCCATGTAGTGAAGAGCAGGGTGAAACATTTCACCAGGATGTCCGTGATATCGAGAGACGATAACAAGGAAGATGGGACGTCAACATGCTAGCTGATTACTATTGGATGCTCAGGCAGGAAACATAAGATGGTAAGCGAAAGCGTGTTCAGAGGAGCGTCAAAGAAAAGAAGAAAAGGTTTCACAGACAAAAAGATTAAACATGTAGTGTTAAATATATCATGAAAGAATAGTTTTTGTTTCTTTTTTAAAATTATAAGAAAAATTTTGCATAGTTAATTGTAATAAAATATTGATTTTTTTCATCCTAGTTGTGCTTTTTTAATATAAACTCACCATTTTTTGCAAAAACACTGTACGTGATGGAGGGAAATGAAGGTCATTTTTAGATTCTGCACCCCAAAAACATAAAATTTACCAAAAATATCCCATGCAGCTGATTTTTTTTTTGCAGACCTGTGTATTTCTTGCAATTTTAAATATTGGCGCGTGAGATACTAAAAAGTAGATTCACACTTCGAAGTATTGTGAAAACGATATTAAATTTTCGAGATATATTTTCATTTATGTATTATATGATTTTTATAATATATGTTTTAAAAACATCTGCCGAGAAGGCTGCGCCGTAACTTGAAATAGACTATTTCTAGTCTGAAACTTCTCTGTTATAGGAGAAAGATTTGTAATAATTCTTCCTTTAGTCTCTAAATGCTGCATCAATTTCTTCAATTAGTAACATAAATTTCATTTTCTTAATACTGAAACATGGTTTTCTTTGGTTTTACCGAGGCATATATTTAATATGTTATCTGCCGTCTATGTAAAACGAATAAATTTCGATTCCTTGATAACTTTGTTAGAGCAGTCTTTTGAATATAATTTTCATAAATACCATAGATATTTTATAATCAGAAAGATGAAACAGAGAAAAGAACTCGTTTAAATATCAAAAACCATTATTTTATCAACGCATATGTCAGCGCAATTACTAGATGGCCAAAAAGAATTCCTACAATATCAAATAGTATGTGAAAAAAAAAATTATTTTTATCAAGTTAATGAAATTAATTTGTGGATCGTCATCCTCTTAGGGATTCAAAATATGTTAGAAGGAAACATTTCTTTAATTAAAGGATAGTCTCATTACAGTGCAGTTATTTGACAAAAAGAAAATTAATTATATATAAGAATTATAAAAATGCTTAAGATGATTTTCTGGTCATTTGAGAGAACTTTGCAGTTTCTTATCTTTTTTCTAGTGATTAATAAAAAAATATTACAAAAAGAAGTCCTGCGATTAAATTCTTATTTGTTTTCTTGCTTTTAATGTAAGTTTTTCTTTAAAAAACTCTTTTCAGAAATATTTTTTTAATGAACAGTCAAAAATTGTAATCATTGTACATTCATGTATAGTAATTAGTCAAGGATTTTTCGCTTTTTATTCAGGAGATTATAATACTTTCTCCTCTTAATGACTATTAAATAATATATCAATCACTTATTTATTTATTACAATAATATCTTTATTTATTTACTTTATTTCATAGCATCGCTTTGTTTTCCCTGAACTGGTAATGTTGAATCAATTTATTTTCTCAATTTCGCTATAAATTAATATTATATAGATTCAAATTATTAATTAATATTTTTAGTGTGGAAACAAATGCATCCCTTATAGATTTGGCTGTTAATGGGTTAAGCTGAATTGTGCTACATTTTAATTCATAAAACCAATATTTTTTTTCTCCTTCATTCAATAAAATCTTGTTGTTTAAATATACCTACGATTTCTTAATTTTTCTAAACCATTAATTGTTTCTAAACCATTTTCTTTTCTTTTCTTGAAAGAAGTATTATTCTTTTTCATGTTTTTACCAAATCAATATGAACTTGTCGGCAAACTCATCACCGAAATAAAAATTTCAAAAAACTGCACTATGATAAATTACACTGCTTCCATCTCGGGGTCTTCAAAAATGCATTTTAATACTATGATTTAAATGATACTAAATGATACATGTTTTAAAAATATAATTCCTTCAATTGCTTTAGAACTTGACTCATAGATATAATTACCATTGGCGCTGATGCGCTGATCTCTCATAGGAAAGGAGGGAATGGGGAACTTCAGCATTTTTTTTTAATTTTTTAAATCGATTTAAAATGCTTCGAAACGAACAATAACATTAAAAAAAAATTTCTAGACAGTTTTGTTTTTTTAAAATTTGCAATCAAAGTTCGACTCTCAGAAAACGCGGGAAAAACGATCCATTTTGGCGGGAAACGGGTCTGACGTCAAAATTGCCAGACGGGGGAGAAACACTCTTCCTTCCCGTTCGCGCTCTATAGAGATTCTCTTTTTTTCTATACTTTCCGACTATCGCATCAGATAAAATAATGTCGGAAAGATATAAATATTGTATTGTTCCTAAATGTCGTAATACAACTGTAACGGCACCCGATAAATTATTTATCAATGTGCCAAAAAATTATGTTATTCGCAAAAAGTGGTGTAAAGCGATGGAGAGATCCGAAGCTAAATCCGGAATTATCAGCAAGCAGCGTTCGTCATGTGTTTGGAGATCATTTTGATGTGAGTTATTAATCTATATTATACCTATTAAAATTGTATATCATGAAGCACAGTAAATTCAGAATTCGATATCTTTTTTGTTTTTAAAAGAAGTATAAGGTAAGGTTAGCAGCAAAAAATTAAGATATTTTAAAGCAAATAGTTAAAGTTAATTAGTTTTTTCCCATTTGATTACATGGAATTTATTTTTTTACCCTTTGAGAGTCATTGCCCCTCAAAGGGTAAAAATATAGAAGATCCCACCTTCTTTAAGAATCTTTTTTTTTTTAAAAAATTTGCTCATGTTAATTTATAGCATAAATTTTTTCAATGGATATTCGAATGTTTCTTATATTTTTTTTAAAAAATTAGCAGTACTATTGAAAATCAACAAGAATATCTTAAAAATTAGTTTAAATTCGCGACTTTTTTTATAATAAAATTCGTTTTCATTTGCAGTTCAACAAAATAATTCGCAGAATTAACTTTTGATTCAAAATAAATTCTTTATATTCAATGAATGCATTAAAATCAAAATTAGTCTTCAAAAGTTAGTTTGCTCATCAATTATTATAGTTGAGAGAAGGTGGGATAAATTTATCTCATCGTGCATCTCGAGTTTGTTGATGGCAGCACTTAAATTCCTAGATCAGTCGCATTTGGTCTGGTTTGAATATTGTTATAAATTTATATAGTTTTTTTATATAATTCAAAAATTAACTAACATGAAGAAAAAAACTTACTTTGCAGTAAAGAAGGCTTACTACTTACAGATACTTTGTTCGTATCTTTTCTTTTTTTTGCAATTTACGAAAGTGGTTACAGTTTTATCATTTTTAATTTTTTAGTGTATTTCTTTATATAAGTTATTTTTACCAGATTTTATATTAATTAGTATAAACTAGTATTTTAAAATTAATAATAGTACAAAGGAAATAATTTATATAGTAAAATAAAGCGTAGTAAAATAAAACTATATAAAATAAAATTAATTTTTAAAAGGCATAGGTGTGTTTTTAAAAAAATGCCGTACCTGAAATTATTTTGAACGGAACTTCTGAAATAAATAAATTCCTGTTTTTTTTTTCTGTAGGCATACGAAATTTAATACATCATGCAAAATCTTTCCGTTCTTGCTTGTGCAACAGAAATCGCAGCGTCTTCTCGGAATGCCCGAGGGCCCCTCTGCAATTTATTGTTGCTTGATGGTTTCGAAAACCTATCCGTTTTTCTAAGGCAAATCCTTTTCTGTATAATATAGAGCCCTGTTCCGGTAACTGAAGGGAAGGTCAAAACAACTTTTCTTATGAGATAATTTACGAGCCGGCGTTTTGTGTCCAGTTTCTTTGTCGGAACTGAATAATTACAGACACATGTACTGACAAAACATTTGTATTCCTTCCCTTGTAATAAAATAAGTAAGCGATCAGGATTTTACTGATAGAAAGTGAGTAGCTTGCTTTGTTCCGAAGCTTTCAAAGAGATCCATAAAAATACTACAGAATAGTGTGTCACATTTGAGTGCTGATTGTTGGAAAATCTGTTGCATTCAGAGAGATACACATTCTTTCAAGGCCTTTTCAAATAAAGGGCTGACGATACGATTCGCGGAAGAGTCTCAAATTATCCGATTTAGCTTGTACAAAACCAATATCCATTGTGAAATTGAACGCTGTATAGTAGAAAAGCTAAAAACTTCACTTTTAAAATGTTAGCTGGTACAAACGCCTTGATTCAAAGCAAAATACAGAACTAGCGAAAGAGAAGTATGCGAAGGAAGGCACCCTCTACGTCAGAGTCTACTCGGCCAATGAGAGTGCGTTTCGGATTGCATCATGATTCCTGCTATTTCAGTGCATCTTTCGCTCTCAATATTTAAATAAATAAATTTTTTTGTAAAATTTCACTTGCATATTTGAAATTAGAATGATTTTTTCTACAAATACGGATGACTTTCATGTGTTTTTAAAAAATGCTGAAGTTCCCCATTGCTTCAATTTTTTTAAAAAAAACTTCTGGGATCCTACTTCTCATGGTGTCCTGCCTTTATTTGTGACATGTGAGCCTTTCAAGGGCTTTTTAAGGGACCCGAGATATTAGAGTAACATGGAGAGATATCGGGGTTGTATGGAGGATATTTGAGTAGAACATTCATAAAAATTTTGTAGGCTGCATAATGTTTGGATTAATGTGACTTTATATTTAATGTTACCCTAGAGCTATATTATCCGCTCTTATAGGTTGTATAGGGCCTCTATCGGTCGGTGACCTAATGGTAACGGATTCCAGTTTTGAAACCCGACTCCACGAGAAGATCCGCCGCATATGGGTTTGCTGCGTGAGAAATCTGACGTCGTGTTTCAAAAGCTGCCTCGGTGAATTGGTACGGAAGTAATTAATAATAAGTAACAATTCTTATGTCATCCTCATCATCTGACACCGGGTGAAAATTGCAAGTTCCGTCCTGAAACAGCACTCATGTTGCTTCAAAACGGGACGTTAATATATGTAAACTAAACCTATAGTTTGTATTTTTGCTTTTTTATATCCTTTTTAGATCTCAGCAATGTGTTGCAACACCATTGAGTGTTAACTGCTTCTTCTCGCTCCATCTAGTCGATGCGCAGACATCCATTTTGGCCCAAAAAGAAACTGAGCATAACTTTTCTGACCTTGATGAAAGAGTGAGACTTTCTTAAACCTGCCATTCATTTCACAGACAAACTGTATATTTTAGAACGCGAGAAGGAAAAAGCGATAAAAATGGAAGTGAGCTAAACGGCTTGAGATGGTTGAAATTCCGTCTGGATTGAAATCGGAACGAAAACTCAGAGGAACCTTGAAAGAAGTTAGCGAAAAGAATAATGCCTTGCGTATATTGAAGCCTCGCTTCGAGGATAGCATAAATTAAAATCTGCTGACTGGGGAAAATCGAAGAGTGATTGACAAGCAACTGAAGAGAGGGACAGAAGATCGCTTCCTCCCTACCTTCGTTCAGAGTTAGAATCCTTTAAATTGCAAGTGAATGGCGTGCCTGTGTTTTTCGATTAAAATAGGTGGAAAGAATCAGAGCTTAGGACAAATGGTATGGCTATACTTCGAGTGAATGGTCGGATTTAGACGTGGAAAATCTCAATAACACCACTCCATTCAATATCGGCATTATAATAACTATATATTGTTCAGAGTATTTATAAAAAATGTAAAATATAAACATTGAAAATTAAATACACTACAAATAACTAAAAACAGTACTAAATATTGATTTTTAAAAAAAAAAAACCCACTTTTATCAGTGAACTAAAAGCAGAAACCGATTTTTAAATAAAAAATTTGGGGTAAAACAAAAATGTAAAAGCATCACACGTTGCTAGAAATACTCAAAGCAAATTGAAATTTTAATCTCATTCATAATATATTTTAATTTTTAATGACTACTTAGGAATTTTTATTCTTAAAATGTTCATTATAGCTTAATTGCTTTATCGATTGTTTTCAGCGCTTCACGCTTTTGTGATTTTTTTTACTCCTAGATTTTTGAATAAAAGATGATTATGTACTTTTAGAGTGCCAACTGCTGTGTGTTTTTAATTTCTTTATTTTAATTATATGCTGCGTTAAAGTGTTTAATATATTTCATAATTCATCAATTATAAATATTGTGGAATATTCTAAACGATTTTTTCTAAAATTCACTACTCGGTAACGTGACTTGTATGAAGTAAAAATTTAATTAAAATTTGTATATTGACTAATACTTCCTCTCTGAAAATATTAAACTGCGGGTGCTTTCTTATATATGTGGTTTATAAACCACACTTGCATTTAAAGGATAAACTACAAAGCCATGATAGAAAAATCTGTATTTCTTATTTCGGCATATCTTATATAAATCGACTTGAATAGAAATTGACACATAGAATGCTAAGCAGAGGAAAGTTCAAATAAAGAAATACATATCAATAAAGCAACACCTTCTTAGGAAAATGAGTCCATGAAAGGTCAGTGGGTGACTATCCATTCACATAGCGACGCAAGAGAAATTATATGCCCTTCTCGTTTAAAATTAATCACTCGTTGTCTTAAGCTGTATTGTGAATTCACGCCATTTTTCTCTTACAAGAGCGGTAAAGGATTGGAAAATTTAATTGTCGCATAATATTTGAAATGCATTCCTTGCCTGAAGAGTATTTATTCGATAATACTTAAAGCGCAAAAATAATTTTTCACGTTCGATCCTATCTGAATTTGAGTACTCCTACTCAATACCAGCATGCATTTCTGGAAAATTTAAACTATACGATACTAAGACATTTAGAAAAATAGGCATTGGTTGCGATAACAATGCCCGAATTACGATCAAATTCAGGACAAATGCAAAGTTCAAAGAATGAAACCTGAGATTCCAAAACTCCTTACATTCCAATAATGTTCCTTACATTGTAGCTAACTAAGATTTATTGGAAATACATGTAAACAATGGCTCACACACGCTAATATAAATATGGATAAATGAAGAATTCTGACACTGTGATATCACCGAATGAAGATAATGCGAAAATATATCATTCTTCTCGTCTAAATTCAGTTAGATCATGGGTATTCAGTTAGTAAGCATGCATTTTGAATTTTTTTAAAATCAAATACATATAATTTTTTCAGAGTCATTTTAGAAGAATGTTTATGAAAACATGTTACATCTCGTAAAAAATAAAAAAAATGCCAAACTATTTTCCTGATACCTTCATTAGAGATATTTTTTTTAAAATGAATTTCACGATTACTATTCAATGCATAGATATTTTACAAATAAAAATGTGAAAAAACTAATTTATTCATAAAACATAAATTTATCAATGCTTATGTGAGAGTAATAATGAGGCCATAACGAATTCCCACGACAACAACCAGAAGCTGATATGCTGATATCTTACTTTTACTACGTTAATTAAGTCAGTTTTTGGATTCTCATTCTCTTGTGCTTTGTCGCATATTATAAGAAACCATTTCTTTAATTAATGGACACTTCCATTATTGTAATTTGCAAAAAGGAAGTTAATTATTAAGACTGATTATTATGATACATAAGATGCTTTTCTGGTCCTTTGAGGGAACTTTGAAGTTCCTTTTATCTCTTAATAACTGACGATTAATAGAGAAACATTACAATGATAAATCCTATCATGTAATGTCTATTAATTTTCTCCTATAGAATATGAGGAAAATCTTTTTATAAAAATATGTTCCCATCATATTATAGAAAATAAAAATAAATGAGTAAAAAAAAACTCTAATAGGACCATAATTTCGAAGCCATCTAATAAGTAATTTTCATCATTTGTTTTTGAGAATGTAGTATTCTTTTAACGAATAGTGTATAATGTAATATTTCATTTATTGGCAGTTTTGTCCCTCGAGTTTGCTGAAATAACATTGTTATAGAAAATAAATTTGTGTTCATTATTTGTTTTATTAAAGGTTTTAAAAACTAGAGAACGTGTGATTTCTGACATGGATAACTATAAAAATAATTCTTATTTTTGATTATTCAAAACTGTACATCTTTTGAAAATTCTATTAATATAAATAAATTACATGAAAGATTATTTATATTACAATTAAATTTTTTATTTTATTTTGTAAGAAAATATTTGGAAAAGCAAATATTATGTGGCGAGACATCTTATTTTAAGCCAATTTGCAAATTTTAAGGAAAGATTTTTGATATGCTAAGTACGAATAATGAACTTATAAACAAAAAGTTCAAAACTTTTAAAGTTATATAAACGAACATATATGTTAAAATATCTCTAAAAGCAAAAATGGGAGCAATTTGAGATAATCTGCGTAATGTATTTTCAACCACTTTTGAAGTTGGAAATATTAGGATTTTGTAAAGTTTATTTATTGTTTAATATAATTTCCAATTTAGACATGAAGACATTAAAATTCATTAGCACGCATAAATTCATTCGAATACTGCAATTTAACTACCTATGAATTAACAAAAAAATTGTGCTTACAGACCATTTCAGAAAAATAAATTATATTCATATAAAATCATTTTAAATAATACAAGGTGATTATTTTTATTTCAAATGCTTTTAAAAATAATTATTTAAAAATAAAGCAAACTTTAATTTTCATAAAGATGACAAAGTTCGAAATTTAAAGAAAGTTTATGGAACTTTAATACTTGTTTATCTTATATTAGAGTGTAATATTTTAATATAAACTTTCATCGGTATAAAACTAGCTGTCAAATATGTAAAAAAAGTTCAAAATTTTGCAGAGAATTAACAGTTACTTATAAACGACTGAAAATTTGACAATATATTAGTTTTGAAAATCAATATTCCTAAGAATATTCTCTGAAATATCTTTAGATCAAGTACTGCATCTTTATTTGCTTCCAATAAAACCATCCTTTTATTCTTTTCTTTAAAAATAAGTGTTTTTTCGGGCACTTTGTTTCAAAACAAATATGAATTTATCAGCAAACTCATCAACTTTGTTAAAAACTCAGAGAATGTCATATTAATATGTTTCGGGGCTTCCATTTAGTTTTTGTGGAAGAGTAATTTTAATATCATGACTGGAATGTCAACCTGGAATTAAGCGAGGCAACGCAACATAAAATGACTTGGCATTCTCGAAATATTTAAATTTACTCGCTGTATTGAAGAAACAGAATGCCTTTCTACACCCACAATGACAGGATGTAATTGTATACCTGAAAAATGTCTATAATTAGTAGCAATTTCATCTTTTGAAAATGTTCACTTTAAGAATAGCACCTATTTTCCTAAAAAATAAATATTAAAATGTATAGGCTCATTTAACAGTAAATTTTACAGCTTCAGCAAAAAGGGCTTTCTTCTAAAAAACATTCTTTTTTATTTTCATTCACTAAAATTTAAAAAAAAAAAATCTCTTTGAGGAGATATATACATACATTTAGGGATTTACTTTATACATATAAAAAATCGGTCGATCATTTGTTCAGCATTTTATTACGGACTTTTTTAAATCCTAAATTCTGGGTGACTTTTTTTCCAAAAATTAACTACATTATTGCAATTCTCACGAAAAATAGTTTTTTTTTAGTTTTTTTTTTATGAAATTACCAACTAAAAATAGCACTAAGCTCACCCTTTTAAATTCGTTTTTTTCTTAATATTCCATAGATTTATTTTAATTTAGTAGGTCATCATGTTTGCTGATGTGTTTATGAACACCCCGTGTCCATCTACTATACAGCGGCATTTGAGTGACATGGTCCCAATAGGCGCATAAGGGATGGGGACCCCTAGTGGAGCATAAAATTTCAAACGGCATCAAGGGATAATAATGACAATATTGCAGAAAGTATCTATAAAAAATGTAAAGTAAAAAAATAGGATTTTAAATAACACTACAAATAACCAAAAACGGTAATAAATATTGAATACAATTTTTTTTAAAAAAAAAGCACTTTTATCAGTGTACTAAACGTAGAAACCAATTTTTAAATCAAAAATTTGAGAACAAAAAATGTAAGAGCATGACTCGCTGCTAGAAATACTCAAAGTAAATTGAATTTTTAATCCCATTCATAATATATTTTAATTTTTATTGACTACTTAGGAATTTTCTTTATTATAATTGTCATTATAGCACAATTTCCTTATCGAATGTTTTCAGCGCCTCACGCTTTTGTCCATTTTTTTACTCCTAGATTTTTGAGTAAAAAATAATTTTCTACTTTTTAGAGTGCCAATAAATGCGTATTTTTATTTTTATTTTAATTTTATGCTGCGTTAAATTGCTTAGTATATTTCATAATTCATAAATAATTAATTTTTTGGAATGTTGTAAACGATTTTTTCTGAACTTCGCTACTCGGTAACGTGACTTGTATGAAATAAAATTTAATTAAAATTAGTATATTGACTAATAATACCTCTCTGAAAATATTAAAATAGTATATTATCACCTTGAACTCATAAACACACAGAATTTCAGAATTCTAACTTATTAAGAAGTGAGACGAATACCGATTATAAAATTCCATCTTAGCTAGCTAAAGATGGCTCTAGCGCCAACACACTCAAATAACCAAACCAACCTATCACTCATCAAACATTCTGAAAAAAAGAATTCTCCAATCCCTCTTCTATTGAATGTAGTGAACTTCTTATTTCTCATTTCTTTTTCGAAAACTTAATACAGCTGTTTTTCGTTATTTTATTGTTAATTCCGTTTCTTTAATTCCAGATTTAACACTCTTAAGGTTTCAGTTAAAGTTAACGTTCAGGTAATTCGGTGATTGCTACAGTTTGTTGTCCTCATGCTGATCCCACCTATTAATTACCAATTTCATTATACGAGTAAGCTTAGAAATGGCGCAACAAAATCAATACTGGGACAAATTGTTTTTCAACATTACTCTGCAAAAACTGCAAATTCAAGCTGGATCTCTTTCTCGGGAATCCGATGAATAAAATCCATAGTTCATTCTAGGATCGTCAGTAAGATTCATCTATTTACTTTGCAAGTTTTAGTGGTCTTTCTCTTTCCAAATGCCATCAACTCTTCAGAGATTTCAATGTCTACATATACACACCTAAAAAAATGACATGTCTCAAATAAATGAAAATAATGATTGTCGAATAAGAAATCTAAATGAAATATTAATAATATCTATATGAAAATTTTATCAACTCATCGTTTACAATAAAATATAGAAGAATATCTAAATGAAAATTTTATCATAGCAAGGAAATGGAGCATAATATGACACAAAAGTAGAAAAAATATGCAATAAAATTATGTTTTAATATTATTAAGATTGTGACATACTGATTTGACTCTCTGGTTTCATGTAAAATTTATTTATATGTATATCTCATTTCACAAGAAATATTCGTATACTTGATATTAAAATAATATTATTTGCAGCTGAGACACCAGAAAATGAATAACCGCTAAGATAAGTTATCTTAAATTTAAAAAAGATTTTGACGTGAAAACGCCGTTCTGCTCGTTACAGTGATAGTCAGACGAACTTTTTTGTTTTACAAAATACGGTCAGATTTGAATCGCTAATAACTACGAGACTAATTATGCGAAAACAATGGTTGACCCCACAAAGGATAGATCATATCTGTAAGAGTTTGTCGCATAGTATTTTTTTTGCCTGTGAAGTCACGGTACCAGCGTTTGCGCACGCGCGTGATTGTTACGAATTAACTTTATGTAAGTTTATAAATAAGTGCAGCGTGGAAACGTGTTTAGCTAGGAGGTTGATTCTTGTGTCATTTTAAAGAGCTTGAGGAGAGTTAATAATAACTAATTTGAGACAATAAAAATATTTAAAAGAATATAAGTAAAAATCGGTATTATATTGGAAATTTCAAACTCTGCATGTTTTTTCATTATAAGATGCAGAGTTTTCTTTCGAATTGTACGAAACTTTCAGAATACTTGACAATACGTAAAAGAAACATTGTAATGAAATTTGAATTCGAAAATTTGAATATTACGGTAAAGATGAGATTTTGTAGTAAATAATGTTTTACTGCGCATACGCGAAATGTATTTCTATATACTGTCAACAGATGGCGCCATCAAAAGCTACTCGAAATAAAATATAAAAAGGCACAATTCGATTCCGCGCCGTAGGTTTTTCGTGAAACGTACAGAATAGATAAATCACAAGTTTATCGCATGTAGCAAGGGTCTGTGGTAGCTTGTGATTTATCTAATCTATAACCATTATACCACTCTGTGTATATATTGTATTAAAGAGATTGATAATTAAATTACATATTAAAACGAAATACTTGTTTTATGATTTTATCCCGACGTTTTCACGAAAAATATAAGACTCGGACCCGAACTGCGCCTTTCATATGTTTTTTTGATCAGAATCTTAGAGGAAAATTATTTCTCAGACTAAGGAAAGACTAAATATTTCGCGACAAATGAACAACTCTGTTCATCAAAATATTTGAGATTTTTATTACAGATACTATAATACATTTAATGATGAGAAGTAGAATATTTAGTGATAATAAAGAAGAAGGAACAAATTTATTACAGACTTTTGATTAGGAATGTACAAATTCTTTGAAATATCTAAAGCATTAAGATTTTTTCCGCTGACTTCTTTGATTTAACTGTTTTAATGCACTTCGAAAGGGGATTGACTCCTACCGAAAATCTTTAAACTAATTTTTTTTTTATCATTTTAAAGATGTCCCATATTATACAAACTTAGAAAATCCTTATTGAATTTTCTTAATTCTCGTCGTTATATTTAATTTAAATTATGAGATTTCTTAAGTTTTGTATATGATAATTACGTTTTTTTCCATATTTCATGATTTTTTTTGTCAAATTACTAATTCTATTGGATGCAATAAATCCTATAACTTGATCGAATATTAGTTACAATGTTTGGCCACACTTTTTCTCCAATCTTCATATCAACTGATATTACTTATTAATAGAAGATTGTCTCGCATTAAAATTAAATCGAAATGGAAATTTTCTTGCACCTTTTTATGAAAAATTTTTTCTCCATTTATTCGAAACTTTCTTCCAAATATTTATTTTCATTCATTTTGATTGAAATAAAAAAAGTACATTTATTAGAGAAAAATGCACTGAAAAAACTTACGACTCCGGAATTTAATTCGTGGTTATATGCGGAATAATCATACAGTGCCATTATTGTATTAATATGATAGATTATAAATCATTAATTAGTCAATTAAAGCATTTTTTGAAAGAAACTAAAAGTAATTTTAAAAACTGAAATATTTTAAAAGTGCTAAATGATGTGCAGATTAATTTCACTTCTTTAGTGGTTCAACCAACATTATGAATTTTCAAACGCAAGTACTTTCTTCAAGGCCTTTCTTTCTTAAGTTGAAGAAATATAATTAATCTGTAAAGATGTAAAGTTAAAGTTTCAAACTTCTTAATTAATTTTTTTAATTGCTACAAAAGCACAATTTTCATCGGTCAGTACTTCGGAGCACCTTTCAAGGAATAAGAAGTGAGATTTTCAGAAAAAGTGTGCTTTCATGATGTTTAACTTAATATGTGAAAACAAATGAATAGCTTGAATTTAATTTTTTTGTAAATATAGAAATTAACAGCATTGTTTTGAACGAAAACTAAAAAAAAGTCACAAAAGATATCTCAAGAAATGTACTGTTTTAAAGTATAAAGTGCGAAATATTAGTTTCCTACGTTGTTCTAATATTAGTTTTCCTATTCATTACGTTGTATATAAATTTGCCTGCTTTGTTTTCAAAGAGAATTTTCAGAAAATTTAACTTTAAGGTAGCAAATATCATGATCTATTTTGGAAATCAATTTTCACAAAATTCTATATTTTGACAAAATTTAATAAAAAATCAGATTTCGTTCACTTTTTATGATTATTTTTGAAATTCATGAAAGTATCATTTACGATGCAGAAAGAGACTTAACACTCTGCAGAAAATTCTTTGTTTATCCATTCATGTGCACTAAAAAAGAACAGAATAAAATGAAATTATTATCTTTCTTAAATATTTCTTGAGTAACAAATTAATAAGTTTGTGTCAATGACATTTTGTATCGCCCTCCTGCCGGTGGATGGCGCTACAAGGACCTTTAACTTTCCGGAGAAGAACGAGAGACAGAGTGACTTGAGACTTCGTGCGAAAAGGTGTCTTTTCCCTCTCACAGGGACGGACAAAACTCGACATGCGTAGAGAGTTGAATATTTTAACTTAAATGTATTGTAAGCTAAGTTCATCTAGAATAATTCTATGTGGTAGATGTGTGGAAAATAAATTTACTTTAATTCAACTATGGCCCAACTTTATTTTAACCGCCGATTTCATTTCTTGTGAGCTAGACGGATAATGGCAGCTAAAAGTTTCAAATTTACTTGGCGAAAGCTTTTAAATATTTTTTGGATGTGTTTGAGATACGACTGGGAATTGAGTTTGTAACAATATTCGATTTTATTATTTTCTAGCAGAATATCCTAAACAGAAAATTAAATCTATGTAATTCAATATGCTGCATTCATAATTAATATTTAAATACAAATGCATCATTTTAATAACATTTTATAAGTGGAATCAACTTATATATGTAAGGAAAGATAGAGAGACTTAAATCTAGATGATTTTCTCAAATTTTGAGGCTGTTGGTAATTTGTGGGAGCTACCACTATTTCGCCTTTTGTCATATTGTGTATAGGAAGGGATTTTTATTTGAATCTGAAGAACCACTGAAATGCTGTGTAGGTGACTATGTTTTGGGTGGTCTGAATTGGATTTACCATTTTTCTTTCTCTTCTATTTTAAATATAATCTTGAAGGCAAAATGATGAATTAAAGAATTATTGTAATGATA
>BGPR01000277.1:731418-819214 GCA_013235015.1 Araneus ventricosus
TGTAATGATGAACTAAAATATTTCTAAACTTTAAGCATATCTCGAGCCATAATTTGATATACGTTGTTCTGTCACAGATCATTCATGGAGCATCAATTTGTCAAGTTTCTTTAATGGCCTCTGTGGGTGGGTACTTGAAGCAGCTACCAATCTTCCAATGTAGTTCCAAAGATGCTGAGTTGGATTAAATTCTGAAGATTGAGCTGCCAGTCCGTTAGCTCCAAACCTTGATCCTCAAGATATTTTTATCGAAAATCCCCGTTCAGTAAGGTTCAGCAATATCATCCCTCAGGATGAATTCCTTACCAATAGCACCAGTTTATGGTGTGACATAATGCATGGAGATTTACGTCTCGTGTCTATATCTCACGCAAGTGAGAGTTCTTCCATGTAGCTCAGGGGCATCAGTGTGACCAGCCAGAGATATGCCAGTTCAAACCATAAATTCCACCTCCTCCATAACTTAGTCTTTGAGCAATGTTAGTTAGATGGTATCTGGTGTCTTGTTCTCTCCATATCAGCACAGGACCTAAATCAATCACTCTTCAGATTAAATCCAGATTTAACTATGAGAAGTACAGATGTCCATTGCTGCCAGGCCCAGGTACCTTGATATCTTGTTGAACGTAAACGGACACTTCTCAATCGTCTATTAAGGGAGACAGACACGAGTGGACTTCTTCTATACGACCCTTGTTGACTTGACTACATATTCGTTCCTGTTGCAGCGAAATATTCTGAAATGAGCTGAGAAAAAGAAGTGGTCTTCCTTCTTCTGGTCGAAAGCGCTATAAAGTGATCTTCTGCAAGAGTTGTAACATCTGATCGATCTGAAATAGGTATTCTCAAAATTGAATTTTCGGATTCAAACTGATCTCAGAGAGTCTTTGGACTGCTTTGTTAGACAAATAAAGACTTCTCTCAGCATCAGCTTATGTCAAACCCATTCCTAAATACTCTATTGCCCGACACTTAACGAATCAGATAAAGGACTTCTCTGAGATATTATTCGCGAAATATTCGTAATTGAAATTGTTCAAAAATTATGGAAGCAAGATATTCATAATTTTCTGTAGTTTCTGTGAAAATACCAGTTTCTTTAAAGTACATGATTATGAGAAGATATACTTTTTTTTATAAAAATTCAATTGTTACACAACATTCATACAAACCATATTTCTTACCGTTTTTCCATATATATAGTGGCTTCTCGCATATTTTTTGACGATATTTATGATATTTTATAACCTTTGTTCTTAACAATCTTTCTGCATCGTAATTTCCATGATAATAATGCCTTTTGTAGAACGTGAAGAGATATTTTGCTCCATTTCTCTTGAACAGTTTTCCAACGTCCACAAAGGGATGTAAGTCGGCGTTTGGATAATGCGCTTTTTAAAAGTCCAAAAGCGCAAGAATTCATTTGTGATAAATTAGGACATTTAACAGGAATATCATTGAAGAGTTTAGCCTTAATACCCAATTTTTTCTCTATTTTTTCCACAAAATTAATGATAGATTGTGATGTGTTTAAGCTTGCTTTGTCTTGATGTAATTTTACTGATTGATGGCATTGTAGGTAAAGAGATGTATTTCACATGATCACACGTCATCTTAGAATAAGATTTCTTAGTTGAAAAAAGAACTAAACCGACTGTTTTCCTTAGTGCAAAAAGTTTGCGTAGGTAAGCAAGGAAGAATTTTTAGTCATATATGAACCCTGAATAGATATTTTACAACTTTCTTTGAAAGAACTCCCAATGAAAAATGAAATATCTGCAATTAATATTATAATGCTAATCAGTACTTTTATTAGAATTCAGTAATCCATTAAAATGTGCAGATATCTTAACATTTCTTTAAATAAATAAGTTAAAATAAAACTCATTAAATTCAAATGTCGATTTCTCATGAAGGAAGGAAATATAATTAGAAATGCATAAGATTATTTGAGTTATATTGATTTTTTTCACTTTTATTGATTAATTAGAAAAGTTTTAGCGGTTTATGCTACTAATAACTCGTAGCCTATTGAGATAAACTTATACCAATTATCGAATGATATGTTTATTTATCCTACTTTCTCTTGCATCCTAGTCTGCATGATTTATTCATGTAACTTCCAAAAAAATGAGCAATTCTTTAGAAAAAGGAACCATATCCTCTTCTATTCTTGTTTTCAAGACTTTATCAAACATTTTCATTTTTATTTTCTCTGGTCATTTTCTAAGAATCATTTATTTTTAGAAATGTAAGATTTTAAGAGCTTTTCTGAAGTTCAACGTAAACAGAACATACGAAATAAGAGAGATGTTTACTATTGATATATAATAATATTTACTTGCTTTTGACTGATAGTTTAGGGTTTATTGTGTTTTATTCTCGCGGGCCTAAGACATAAGAAACTAGAAAATAAAATGCAACTTAAAATAGGTTTCCAAGTCAATATTCATTATCTGTAAAAGTTTCTTTGTACTACAGAAATTTCGTTGATCCACATTTTTTTACTTTGTTTTCATGCTTTTATAGCAATGGAGTCTGAAATAAAAGTTACGATGGGAAATTAAAAAAATGTTAAAATCAAACAGACTTGAAACGACACTATGTTTTGAACCTAAAATTTCTCGTGTTCCTTATGCATACTTTCTATTTTTGATTATGCTTTAAAAATAACGCATACTCTGTTGAAAAAGAGTAAAGAATGGCACGTAAAAGTTATATGGAACTATTATAATAAATTTTTATATTTATTTTTTTACTGCGTATAAACACATTTTTAAAAATTTCTATACACTTTGGTTTGGCATTTGAAACACCATTCCATACATACATTATTTTTTCATATTCTTTCTATATTCCAAGCTTTTACTAAAACATATCTCCATTTTATTTAAATGCATTTCCAATAAGATATAAATCTTGAAATCTTTGAAATATATTTAAAAAATATTTATATCAGTTATTTTCATGTGAAATATTATATATAATGATATATCTATTTTATTAATGTTACTGAATTATTCGTACAACTAAACATTGGGTTAAAAGTTTAAAATAACTGATACGAATTTTATTTTAAAATTACAGAATGAGAAATACTTTGTCATTTGGTTATCGTCAATAGAATTTTTGTCGTAAATTTCAGGCTAACCTCTAGGAAGGGGAAACGAAATGCTCAAAACATTTTTCAAACCATATATTTCAGGTTGACAGAAGAATGTTGATTTCATTTTTGAATCTCGGCATCACACTGAAATAAATATTTTCATTGGGAAAAATTATTATATTGGAAAAGGTGTTACCATATTAGAATATTACAAAGCATATTACGTTATTATTTATAATCCTGATATAACTTTTTTCTCGTATATATAGAAAGAACAATTTTGACCAGATATTAGTTATATTCTTGATAATTCATGTTTTCTTAGTCTGTTGAGATGAATTTTTGGATTATTATTTGATGTTTCCGATGAAGTGGGGTAAAATGGGGTTACTAGTTACATCCCCGTTACCCCTTAGATTAATTGCTTTTTTATAATTAAAAATAAGACACTTCTTAGCAAGTCTCGTATATTTAAATTGTTTTAAGGATTTCCATAAGTTTTCGGTAGTAAATAATTAAAAAAATATTAAATTTAATATTACTAAGGATTCTTTTATTTTTGAAAGTCTTAAACACATGTAATCATATCATATCGGTATTTATGCATGGTGTTTCATTCATGCATGTAAAATATTCTGGAAGAATTTTAATCATATATATATTATGTATTGGAAACGCCGTCTTCCGGTGTCAGATGGCCACAAAATCATCAGAGTAAAATCGTTATTCGTGAATATAGCAAGAAGGAATAAGTTTCCCGATTTCACAAATGTGGAATTGCAGGAACTAGAAGGTAGTTTCAATACTCGTAACGCCGAATGCTACATGAAAACTTGAAGTGCAGCATACTTTTGTTTCAAAACATCATGAGCCAGAATTGTGAAGGACCACTTAAAAGACAAGTGCTTCATACGTTTTCGTCTAATAATGTTACTATCAATTCATTCACGGAATCAAGAACTTCTAGCCGCGAGGTCTTCCAATGTATATGTTTAACAAGTTACATACAAAACATAGCTTAACTTTTATATGTGAAGCTGATACGGAGATCCAGGGGATATCTTAAGTATCACGTTTAAACAATAACTCAAGGTTTGCCTTAAAACATAAACTTTCCGATAATTCTTTGGCTACATATGTATATTTAAGAATTTCTAGCATCACATAGCATTTCAGTAGAAAATTCGAGATCTTCAATAAATTTAATTTTCAATATAACACATTTCGTCCTGGTTGTTAGAAAGGACAATTCCAAAAATGGGAATATTAACATTAAAGTAAACAAAATGCTTGAAAAAAGATTGTAACGCAAAGAAATGCTGCAGAAATAAGTCAAAACGTTCAGTTGCATGACAGCGAAAACGAAAAAAAAATACTATTAAACTTTCGAAAGAAGACTAATAAACTTTCTCCTACGGTTAATGGGACACATTTTGAATTCTTCAAGATCATCTGATGAATATGACGATATTGAGTATAAACAATGCAAGGCGAAAAACACAATTATAAATCAAGTTTCTCCTTCAAGTTCGGAAATGAGGAGTACGTTTCCAAATGTAGCAGAAACTTGCGACAGATCTGGTGTTTGTTATATATTAACTGCAATTCTTATAAATGCAACTTTAAAATATATGGGAATACCTAATAAAAAGGATTCTTCTAAAGTAGTCGATAGCAGCAAAATCCAAAGGGAAAGGATAGATTCCTGTAGTGATGGAAAAATGAGTGAAGACACTTTTCATCGGAGTATGGCATATACTTTGACGGCTGAAAAGACAAACTTTCATTAGTGTTTAGGAAAGAGAAAAGGCAGTTAGAGAGACAGAAAAGCATGTTGTTCTACTTTCGGAACCAGGTTCCATGAAATTTGGCCATGTCAATCTTATATGTGACACTTTTCATATTGCAAAAACAATTTTATTAACTTTTTTAGAGAAAAAGATTCATCTCCCTAAGTTGAGAGCTGTTGGCTGTGTTGGAGCAGTTGTTAATACAGTTTCTAGAAATGGTATCAAAAGACAACCAAAGATTTCGATGGGACGTCCCCTGTAATGGTTTGGTTGCTCCACGTCAATGAAAAACCATTACGTCTATTGCATCATTTGGACGGGAAAACTATTGGGCCAAAAGGGTACTGTGGAGGGATAGGAAAAGGAACTTGCAAAAAGATCCGTTTAATAAACTCTGAAAAGATAGAAGTAACTTTGCTCGATGTTGCTCTTGGTGAACTATGCACAAAGTAACTCTATCTCTACGAAATGTGTATAGGAAATTCAAACGGAAATATCTTGTTAGGCTTCTCACGAAAGGATCCTGGGAAAATGAGTTCTTCTAGGTGGTTAACGGCAGCAAATATAAATTTCAGATTATATGTTTCAACAGAAGATTCATCAGGGAACTTGAATGTTTTTTTACAGAGTAGGTCAGTAGAGTATACTCCGGAGCATGGTTTGGTATTAATACTCGGTCATCTTGTCGGTTTGAAAGTCAACACTTTCACAGCATAATGAAAAGAAAATCAAGATTTCTGCCTGAATAGTTAATGAGCATAATATATCGAATACTGCAAAGAAATCGCATATTTTGGTCTTTCAAAAAGCATTTTGTCGGCAATGTTTGCCGACATAACCACTACGACACACCCCGGATTCCAGAACCAAAAGTTTCCTGTTTGCAGATGTTGACCGACAGTAGGAAGCAAATGAGAGAGTTGGGTTCTCGTATTTAAATGTTTGCATTTTTATTTATATGATAACAGATTTATGCCATTTTTATGAACATTTATCTGAAAATTCCAAATTAATCGGTGGGGCTAGTTCTGTTTCCGTTGATCCAAGCTTTCTTCTAATGAAGGGAAATCGTTCTATGAACTAATTCCAACTTCAAACACGTACTCACTCTATCATCTAAAATTGCAAAGTTTCATGCAGCCTATTTCGTCATTTGGAAATTATTTTCAACCGAATACAAAAAATTTCGGCTTTACCTTTAACACATAGTCATTTCAATGAATGACGCTTCTAGTACTTTATGATTTTTCATAAAAATAAAATATATTTGAAAATGGAACAATTTTTGTGAGAACTTAAAAAATATAACCATTCCCTTTGCTTTTTCTGTCATATCATAGCTGCTCGAATGCCTTTGCCACTAGCAAGTTTCCTGATTGAAAAATAAATCTAATCTAGTAAATAATAGAAGTTACATTTTCCTCGTAAAAATATTTTTCTTATTTGACCATAATTAGTATCAAGTGAGCATCCTTGCTACACATTCTAAACTGTTGCCATTATTTAATTAATACATGTAAATTACGAAATCTGATCGTTCAGAAGAACGTTGCGATGCCTAAAAACTTTTAGATTTGTTTTAATACACGAGAATGAATTCGGAAATATTTTTCATTCTTTCTTCTATAATTGCAGATTCCAGGTTTACATTATTTGCGCAGTTCCCAGCTATTAAACTTACGCTTGAGTTTTGGCAGCATCTAAGCGTCGTGCACTATCTTTTGTTGTAAATATAAAGTATCATATTTTTTAAAAATATTTTTTGAATATATTTCCGAAATTTTCCTTCTATGTATAGAGATCAACCAAACAAGAGGGTTCACAAAAAATGTTCTTTCAATCTCAGATCGGAGTAATTTGATGAATTACAAGACAGCCAAAAAAGAATTCTTATGATATCACCGAAACTGATATGTAAAAAATATTATATAATTAATTCCTCATATACTTGGCTCTGAACACTCATTAGAAGAAAATATTGTTACGAAAATTGTTCTGTGGGTGTATGATGTAAACAGTCCAACACGCAGGATAATGGAGAATGAAGGTTTATTCACAATGTGCAAGAAAACACTTAGAACAGGTGACAAATTAGCAACGCAAACAAACAACAATTCACAGGTAATAACAGTTAAGGACTTCGAGATTTAGCGACACAAACAATCAGCAAATCACTAATAACAACAATAAGAGTACTTTCAATAGCTCTCAGCTCCAAACTCCGAAAGATGAAACTCCAAAGTCGTTCCAGTGGATCAATACACTCCTCTCTGATCCAAGTGCGGCCCTTATACATTCTCCCCGACAGGCCGTAACGTCACATGGATTTTTCTCGTACATTCGAGCGTATTTTCTTTCCTTATAGAGATATCGAGAAAAGGGTCGCATTTTCTGGAATCATCAATTTGTCGCCAAAATGGTCGCCAAGTTCAGGGGTCCCGGAATGACCGCTTCCCGTGACTCCATACTTACCCCTGCGAAATTCTCTACCCACTATAAGACTAGTGAGGCAGGAAAGTGACATTGCATCTTTGTAACACTATACAGGGTGTTTAAAAAATTTCTGGCAAAAAAGGGGAGGGTAGGTTAGGCATACAAGAACAAGTCATTTTCTCAAAGAACACGGAGTCGGAAATGCAATGGGGAGTTGATACAAGGAGGTTCTTTGTCAGTGAATTAAACGAACTAAAAGGAGAAACTAGATGGAATGTGCAATACATATTGAATAAAATGCAAATTTACGATAGCACAGAAACCCAGTTGAATGAATAACAACATTACAAGTAGTATGTGACATTACAGACACAATATTGATAAGCAGGATTCAGTATCAATAGCAAACCTTTATAATATTTAAAGTAAATGTTTAAATGACTTGCAGGTCTGAGGCAATAAGCGCTTCCCATGTTGTTATTCATGAAACCGGTTTGCTTTGCTATTGTAAATTTGCATTCAACTCATTCCGGGTTGTACATTTCATCTGCTGTATACTTTTATTTTACTTAATTCTCTGGCAGGTAGCAATATGTAGCGACTCCCCTTGAATTTCCAACCCCATGTTCTGTTGTTAAAATTGCTTGTCTCTTTATGCCTAACTTACCCTTTTATTTTTGCCAGATATTTTTGAGACATCCTGTATATTACTTATTAAGGGATGATTTCGTTATTGTGGAGTTACACGACATCATGAAACAGAGTATTTTGATGAATTACAAGACGGCTGCAAATAATTACTACTGCAACAACAAGAAAATTAAATGAAAAAATATTAAATGATTTTGTGGATCATCATCCACTTGTGCACTGAACATTCGTAAGAAAAAAATATATACTTAATTAATGGATACTTTCATTATTGCTCAATTACTTGACAAAATTGAAGTTCATTATTAAAAATAATTATTATGATACTTGCCTTACTTTTCTTTTAATCTTCTTAACTGTATAATCATTTTCATCATTTAATAACTGACTATTAATAAAAAAAAACTTTCCAAAGACAAGCCGTACTTTAAGTATTTATTTTTCTCATTAACACTATAGTGTCTCACAGGCCATTAAAAATAATTCTTTTAAATTTTACTATAATTTAAGATAATGAACGGTAAAATATTTTAATGGAACAATAGGTTACAATTTACTAACTAAACTTTTTTGAGCTTCCTGTTCGCATGATTGATATACTTTCTTTCACTAATCGGGATGATGTAATAATACTTAATCAGTTCTTAATACGAATTAAATTAGTGAAAAATTTAAAAAAGTTTTAGCTTATATTTCAGGATTTTAAATTTTCAAGTAATTGTTAAGTGAAATATTTAACGACATGCATAATGTAACATACAGGGAGCCCAATTAAATAAGCCCCCCCTTAACTTCAGAATGTCTGCTTCTATAGACATGAAAGTGGTGTTTAGGTATAGTGAAACGTCTATGGGCTATGCGATGAGACCCATTATAGCTCTACCTGGTGGCAAACTCCGGAGTTAAAGTTCCTATCACGAACACGGTAAAAAATAGTAAAAAAATGCCAATTGCAAAGTTATAGAGCGTTATTGATTTAGTACAAAAAGACACCTTGTGCATATTAATACTAAGAACAGATCGCTCAAAATGCACATAAGATTATTCTTGATTTTCGAAACTGAGACGTCACAAAATGATTTACAAAGAGAAAAAACAATGAGTTATCACAGAATGCCTTAATTGTCGGTGTACAAGGTGCTCTCCGTCATCTTCAATACAGTTATGAACCCTTGTTTGGATTTCACTTTTCACGCGTTTTAGCATATATATAGTTGGGTACGGTAGCACAAGCAGAAACAATACGCCATCGAAGGTCCTGTAATATTGGCGGAAAGGTCACAAACACCTGCTGTTTGAGTCATTCCTACAGGAAAAAGTATAATGGGGTAATTTTTGTCCGAAAGACAGCATTTGTTCATGTCTTATGACGACAAAATTCTGGAGAATGCGAACAAAGAAATGTGCACTTTAAGCGTTTTGTTCTTCGTATTAATGTGCACAAGGTGACTTTTTCTACTAAATCGATAACGCTCTACAGCTTTACAGATTTAGAGATATGAAAGCTAACTCTGTAGTTGGGCACATGTCAGCGCTGCAAGTTGGATTATCGCGTAGTGCATAGACGTTTTACTATACCTAGACACTACTTTCAAGACCATAGCTACCGTCGTGCCGAATTTAAAGAGTGGTTCTTACTTAAGTGGACACATTGTATATTTTTGATGAAGTTAAGAATTTATTTGCGGCCACATTGTAAATTTTTTTAAAAAATTTTATTAGGTGGAACAGAATTTAAATAAAAATATTCACAGGTGTATTTTGGTAAATTAAATGGATTTTTTAAAAAAGAGTACCTCAAAATAAAGTATGAAAGTATTAAATAAATTAATTAACATCTTTAAAAAATCTATAGGAGTTTTTCAAAATTATAAATGAGAGAAATAAATGATTTATATTTTCTTCTACAGTAATCAATATTTTTAAACATTTTTCTTTCTTTAAATGTATTACACGACAAATTTAAAGATGCACGCACATGTAAGTATATTAACAGTGCTTAGCAATGTGTAACAGAATATAACTCATTTTTTTATACAAACATTGGATTACAGTTTAGAATGGTTTATTTGATTTTCTTACTGGAAGGAAATTTAATAGATTTTAAACTTGTACTTCAATACTTACTTGTAAGTTTTTGATACTAGATTATTTAAGATTGGAACATTTGACAAGAAAGTAAAATTTCATACATAACCATTTTTATTTGTTGTATATATGTTTTATTTTTGTCAATATTTTTGAAAGAAAAAAGTTTTAAATATAGCTCTTATTTTCCAAACTATATTCTGAATAAATATTTAGAAGAAATGTTGAATAATTAAGAAAAATTGAAAGAATCTTTTATTAAGAACCCCCGAAATAGTCGTATAAATATACAAATTTTGGAATTAGATTTATTATTTCATGTGATTAATTTATAATTAAAACTTTCCTTCTTTTAAATTTCAAAAGTCAGTTTTATTCTTTCTGAAATATGTACTGAAAGGGATTTCGTTTAAGCACTGGAAATTTGAACCCTTTCTAAATTTATTCATCATCATTTCCATTTAAAATAAACAATTCTTTATGGTGTCATTCTGCTTGGATATAAATATGAAATCATCAACAAAGTCATCATAGTTATTAAAAGCTTCAGGAAAGGCAGATTAATAAATTTCATCTTTTCGAAAAGTAATTTTAATATCACTTCTGAGTTGTCAGCTTGGAATTAAGAAATGCAACGTAAGATAAAATGACTTGACATTTTAGAAAAGTTTTAATTCTATATAAAGAAGTAGAATGCCTTTTGATTCCCACAATGACAGTGTGTATTCATAACTTTAGAAGAATCTTTTTACTTAGAAAAAGTATTATCATATTTACACTAAGCCCTGTATCCTTTCCGGTGAGAAATATATTTTAAAAAATAACAATAATATATGATTTTGTTTGTTTAACTTAAATTTTCCAGTACGAAACTGAAAAAAAGATTTTTTTTAACTTAATTGCTGTGACTAAAGAATTCTTTTAAAACTCTAACTTTTTTCATTTAAATATCAAACAAAAAGGTTTTACTCAGTCATTTTTGTCAGCAACTGGTTATAAAAGATTATTACGTGATAAAATTATAGCGCTTGTAGCAATTTATTGTTAAAAACATAGATTGTGAGTTCTAAATATTAAATATTAAATAAAAGTAATAATGTGTTTTATAAACATTTGGAGAACTGTTGCGAATTACAAAAATGTGATTTCGTTCAGTAGAAAATTGTGGGTTCCACTTAAATGTCAATCTTTGGATGCCAAGAAGGAGAACAATATATTCCCAAGATTTTTTCTCTTAAGTATCATGAAATATTAACTACCATAGTAGAAGGAATACAATTTTATACTCTTCTATTAAATTCTTCGAAATGTCATTCGTATATATATATTTTTGAGGGGATAACGACAAAAGTTTTCAGTTTGTCGTTAGCAGAAAAAAGCACTTTTTAATATCATAGGCAGGCTTCTCTTCCTGGCGAACGGCTTGTCATGATATTTTTCAAATTACTCAATTTTTATCTTCTTTTTTGGTCCTTTATTCCTTGTATGTTTTTGATATTTTGTCTTTTGTTTCCTTTATGCTTTATTGTTGACGCAGCTTTTGCGCTAATGCAGAAATAGCTTCTCCTTTTAGTATAACTTTTCTTCTATTTGTATAATATTTGAATTTTTCAGATTTTCTAAAAAAAATGTTTTTTATTAAAAAGTGCTTTTTTCTACTAACGACAAATGCAAAACTGAAAACTTTGTCGTTATCCCCTCAAAAAGCACGACCAGTTAAAAATGGAGTAAAAGGCAAATACAATAAAGATGATTTTAGAAAATCGAAAGCTAAAAATCCGAATACATAAGACTTAGATTAAAAATAAAAGCAGAAATATTCAGAAAAAATATAAAAGGCAAAGAAAAGACGGACGTGATTATTCCCGGCGGTGGTAAGCCTTTTTCTTTTCTTTCCTTCCTTCTTTTTTATATTTTTTTGTGAATATATCTGTTTTCATTTTTAATTTAGGTCTTACGTATTCAGAGTTTTAGCTTTCGATTTTTTGAAATAATCTTCTTTGTATTTGTCTTTTATTCCAGAATTTTTAAATTTAAAACTTATCGTGCTTTTTGAGGGGATAACGACAAAACTTTTACGTTTTTCGTATGTCGTTATCAGAAAAAAGCACTTATTATTAATATCATACTCAGGCTTCCTTTTCTGACTGGAGGAATGCCTTGATATTTTTCAAATTATTCAATTTTTGTATTCCCTTTTCTCTCCTCTGTTTCTCGTATGTTTTTGAAATTTTGTCTTTTCTTTCTTGTATGCTTTGATATATATATATATATATATATATATATAGTAAGCAAAAACAATCAAATTTCCAATTTACTCAAGCATGCATTATATTTATAATATATATAATTATTAAGTTTAAATTAAATTACCCTATCCATAATCCTACATTCAAAGTACAAAAGAAAATGTGGCGTAAAACTATTAACATTATTACTTAGAAAAACTTGAAAAATACAATCCTATTTGAAATTCCAACAATCAAAGTTTCAAACCAGCCTTGAGACTGATTTCCGTATATATATATATATATAAGACGTAGACATAATAGAAGAACAATAAAATAAGAAACTTTCATATTAAATTCAGAAATATATATATATATATATTTAAATATTTCAAATAAGCAAAACATGTGTTATAGATATATTAATCTAAAAATTAAAATTAAATTACCTTATCAATAAGCATACAAATTAAATACAAAAGATAGTTTGATTATAGACTAATACTACTATGAAAAAGACAACTTGGAATTGGAATTCCAACAATCAAATGCCAATCAGTCTTGGGAACTGATATTTGTCTCTAGTGTCTATATTTGTCTCTTTTTAATCTAGATTTGTGGCTCCAACCCTCTGCGAAAGCAAACTGTTGGAAAAACGAAAAAATAGGGGAACACATCCCCAAAATCTTTCAAGATTAGAAACTATAAAGGATGTAATATATAACATACCAATTCAGTAATTTTAATTATTGTTATGACTTGAGCATTACCCAAAATACAGTTCCAAATTTAAAGTGGAAATATTATTTCTAAATTAAGCTATTAATACTATAAAAATTAACTATAAATTAAATTTATCGTTTCATAATAATAATACTTTTTGGAAATGTACAGAAAAATAAATATATGATGCAATCTTATTCTTAATCTAGGGGCGTCTTCTATGTATGAAGTGATTTACTAAAATCTTTGTTAAATCCATTATATATGATCACATCAAAAATAAATCTAAAAGACTATTAATTTAATGGTGTTAAATATTTCTTATTAATATAAGCATACATACAATTTATAGAATACCCATATCTCATAGCATTTTCAAGAAACGTATCAATGTGAACAAGAAATGTATAACAAAAGAAATCCCACAATTCTACTTTAGAATAAGAAAGAGAACAAACCAACAAAAACAGAACGCTAACGTCAGGAGCGTGTCGTCAGTGGGGAAATCCCAGTAGGAAAATAATAAGATAAGATTTATTCTTTTATTTAAAGAACGAATTAATTTCTGTACTGTAGTGATGTTAGATTTAAACAGTTTGAACGTTTCAGAAGATAGAATTTCTAACAAAAAATTGAAAATTACCTGAAGCCTTATTAATTGGGTTTATATATATAATGAACAGTAAAATTGTGTTAAAGGGAAGCAAATTCTATAATTCCCTAACATTTTGCTAGGTACGGTGAGCTTTCACTTCATGTCCACCTAAGTGGTGTTATTTACAAATCACACTTCATCTTTCTCATATGTTATTTCTGAAATACACGCACACATACATACACACATATATGTATATATATGTGTGTGTGTATTTATATATATATAAATGGCAAAACATAATAGAAAAACAATAAAATAAAATAACAAACATTCATATCAAATTCGAAAGGATATGAAAAAACGAATTGAAAGTATATCCGAGTAAAGACAAAAATGCGAATAGTAACAGACGGAAAAATATATATAAATATATCACATACACAATAAATATATCACATACATTAGGCCTTACGGCGTAACTGGTTGCAAGAAAATGTCAAACTTTTTATATTTAGCAATTCACAATAACTTCATCCCCTGAAGAAACGTTATTGTGCTTTTATTGCGTCTTTCATTTGACATTTTATACTTTTTCATTTTACGATTTATACTCTCTCTTTCTATATATATATGTGTGTGTGTGTCTTATTTTATTTAATAATGGAACTTTTAATAATACGCGGCAAAATATTTGTCCTTCAGCCTTGCTTCTAAGAAAACAAACAGTAATGAGTTTGAAGCGGATTTTTTAGATATGGAAATTAAACAAAAGTTAATAACTTTTGTGTCTATATTTTTGATAAAAGAAATTATTTTAATTTTAATGTCAACCTACTATTCCATTGGTCTTCAAATATTTCTATTAATATTTACAGAAACATGATTGTCTCTCAATTATCTCGTATTAAATCTATTTGTTGAAATGTAAACACAAAATCGAGACAATCTAAGCTTCTGTTTGATCAACTCATAAATAATAGCGTTCCAGAAAATTTTGTGCGACGTTATCTAAAGTATTGAATTTGGTAATATTTCTACTACCATCAAAGCCTTTTTTCTTCTTTCTCTTCCTCCGATATGCAACGACAAAAGCCGGTTTGACATCAACTTTGACTGCAATTTTCGCCTTTATCCTGCTTTACTTCATGCAATCTTGTAGTGGTGGTAAGCCCTTTTCTTTACCTCGTGCATCTTCAGTAACTCTTTTACGGATTTCCGGCGGTGGTAATTTTTTTTTATATTTTTGTCAATATTTCTGTGTTTCGTTTTGTTTGCTAATCTAAGTTTTGTGTATTTGTATTTTTGGCATTCGATTTTTTGAAATCTATTTCCTTTCCCTTTCTTCTAATCCAGAATTTTTCCATTTTCACGGTTGGTGCTTTTTGGGGGATAACGAAAAAATTTTACGTTTTCTCGTATGTCGTTTCGGAAGAAAAAAAGCGCTAATTAATATCATAGGTGGGCTTCTCCTCCTGATGAGCGGCTTGCCACGATATTTTTCAGTTTATTAAGTTTTTTCTCCTTTTTGTTTCTTGTGTATATATATAACAGCTGTATTCTTTTATACATATATATGTGTTTGCATTTGTATGACATTCGAGGATACAAAATGCGAAATCCTTTGTAAATGTTATTATTCTTATCTTTCATAACTGTCAAAAATAACCGAATTACTTAAAATGACGGCTTGTTTAAATCCAAATTTCTAATTTTGACATTATTTCTATCCTTATTTGAAATCATCTACTTTATTAGTTTGTTGAATCTTTGAATAACATAGATAAGTAGATTTAATCAAGCTGTAGGGAGACACTTGTAGAAGAAGAACTATAGTATTGTTCAAAATATGCAAAGTTCAGAATACTTCTTTCATCCAATACTTCTACCAAAATAATGCCTTATTAGTAACAACAGGAAGAGATATTTTTGTTCAAAATGTATTAAAAGAACTGGTTCTTCATTAAGTACTATCATACCAAATGTTCTTGAAAAATGTCATGAAAAATATTCTCTATATTGCTATCGGATATGACGATAGAAATAAAAATTTTTTTATCTGCAGTATCAAATAATGAATTGTGTTATGAAACGAAGACTTAGAGCAAGCGGAACAGTACAATTGAGAAAACTGCTACATTGTACTGATATCTTTTTACTGATAAACTGGAAAGACAAAAATGGTTTATTTTTAATGCTTTCTAGCCTTCTCTTCTTATGCATGTAGAAACTTTATATTTATACATATCATGTTATGAATCTTGTTGGATCTGCATAATAATGTAAGGCATTTCTGCTTCCTTTTCTTCTTTAATATCAAATCGCGTCTGTCAGCACTCTGTTAATAAGGCAATATATATTCAACTTTATCGCAGAAACTAAAAGAATGAAAACACAACTCCTTCTGTGCTACTGCTTATTTACTTATGTGATGCAGTTGTACGTAGGTAGGAAGAAGGATGATGCGTTACTTTTTTATATTGGATTAATCGCATTTTTCCGACACTTGAAATTTGAATAACAATGCAAGTAACGTATCTGTATGCGATACATATAGGGGAGATTTAGAATGCTTTCTAAAAAGAAAATTGAGTTTTAAGGTTCGTTTAAGTTCTTTATATATCTAACATTGAATTATCGATTGCAAACAATAAAAATTTTAATATCATACAAAATATTTTTAATGCAGAGCTGAAAATTTTTATAAACTTGTAAGATATGCTTGGGATATGGGAACAGGGTTTTCTTAACATTTAAGAATGACAATAAAAAAATTTTCATTTTTCTCCCAATTGTGCGTTCATAATTAATTTACGTAAAAATTCGGTAAGTCATGTGAAAGTTATTCTAAATCTCCTTGCTTTCTTCTTTAAACCCTCAGTTTATCTCTATCGGTCTTTAAGATAAATCTCATCAGTATATTCTATGTTTTGTCTTGAAAACAGTTGGCCATGGTTTCATGACTATTACATATATTAATAGACCTTCAAGGTTCGACTTCAATCACCTATCCCCAAAACCAGAAAACTATGATTCCAATCTCTCGGATCCAAACCCCCGAAGTCGTAAAATATTTTGTCTTAATTAATTTATTCTTCATTTTTTAAAAGAATTTTATTTATTGTTTGCTTAGAGAGTGAATTTCCCAAAGAATTTTCTAATAAATCGGTAATTTTTTTCTAGTCTCATGAAGGCCTCTAAAAGGTGATGATACCGATTTGAAAAAAAATCTGTTGGTTGCGTTTAAAATAATGTATATGCAAAGATAGTTAATACAAATGAACATATTTTGTGTATTTAACCCTTCGACCGGTTGTAATGTAGAAAGTCGCTCGCCGATGATTATTCTTCAGTCGGCTTCGTCTTAGAAAGTCGTTCTTCAAATGTTACTCTTAGACAGGCTCCGCTGTAGAAAATCGTTAGTGCTTTCCCATTGACCATTATAAGCTAGACGGGTCAGCTGCTTGTCAAGGCCGCTTTGTGGTCTTCACTGATATTCAAAATTTCGGTGGTCACCGCTCTTTGGGGGATGAACTAACAAGGCAGAAGGATAATGTTGTATTTGAGATGGTGCTTTGTGCTGTTTGAACATTACATTTTATTATTGCTTTGAATATTTCTCTGCAAATTTAATATCGAACCAAAAATTAATAAACTTGTTACAGGTTGCTTAAATTTTCGTGAAACCAGGGAACTCTTTCATGTTTTTAACGATTCTTAACAGTTAATGATTGTTACTGGTTCGCATGACGTGTTTTGAATTTTCTAAGCTTGGTTAATGAAATATATATATATGAAATAGGAATATATAAACTTTTATTAAATTTATTGCTTTTATTAAAATGCAATTAAAAGTAAAAACTATTTTTTTCTATTTACAAGTTTTAAAAATTATCTTTTGTCTAATTAAATAAATGCGTGGCAAATATTTATTTATCAAGTTAAATTTAATTGGTGTCCACGCTTTTGAAATGGATTTTTGTCATGCTTTTATTATTTATCAAAAACTAAATTTTAAAACCTCTCTTTATCTAAATTTCTAACCTCTCTTTTAACTTCTTATTATATATATATATATATATATTTATATAATAAGTGGATATTTATATATAAGGTGGATTTGGAATATATATATATATATATTCCAAATCCACCTTCAAGCATAAAAGTTATTTCCTAGTCCTTTCCAGTTTTGTATGTATACATACGATACAGCTATTAAAATATTGAAGAATTTAAAAATAATAAAGTACCTTCTGGAAGAATTTCTAAATATAATAAATATATCACATACAACATTCTATAGAATTGTTGTTTATTTTTACTAAAAATATTTTATTAGAAAATTCGATGAATATTAAACAGTAACTCATCACAAATAGTTTCACAGATCCTTTTAAAATGAAATAAATAAATGTAACTACTTTTAGTATTTATTTCCTATCACTACAGAAGTCTTGAGTCTGAAGATAATAGCATGAAAAAAAAACTATAAAAACTGAAAAATTAAAATTACGGAAGTTTCCATGCTGAGTAGCTGAGTATATAGCACAACTATAAGCTGAAATTTATAAAAAAGGCATAAGTTTAATATTTAAAAGATAAATGTGACAATGCGTAACTTTTTATGTAAAATTGTATGCTTATAGGAAAAGAAAGAATATTTGGTTCTTAAATGGACTCTAGTGATTGCCCACTCATACGGCCATTTGGTAAACATATGATTGTGTGTTCGAATGCTGTAAACCTAGATAAAGTGTCAGGGAATAAAGCGGCCATATAATATTGTTCAAGCTCTCTCCCGTTACTGTTGTTCTTCCCTCTATTGTTAAAGAGTTTGCATTGTTTGTAGAGCATATCTTCATGCCTTTGTTGAGACAATACATAAGACTGGAAAGCACAATGTTAAAAAAACGGATAATTCCTAGCTGTTTTCAACATGCTGTCCAATTGTGGTGTTATATCTAAAACCATTGAAATAGATACATGACACTTTAAATTATTTATCTTAGCAGTTCAAACAAATATAATACATTAAGCCTTCAAAGGAAAAATGTACTGACAATTTGGCCTATAAGCGAAAAATTGGTTAATCACTTTCCCTTCGCATTAATTTTTTTAATTATGGCAATTATGCAAAGAAAAGAGAATATGGAAAAATATTTACTAAGTTTTGATTAGGTGCCTAGACCCATTTTTGTGAAAGTGATTGAAAAAAAATATCAATATTTTTTTCTTTGAGAAAGTAAAATTTATACACATAAACCTCCATGAGAAAAGACGAATTGAACTCATATTGCAATTATTTGGCTTTATTGTATATAAGAAAGGGCATTTTGGTGAATACCAAAAATCGGGAGTTTACATATGAAAAAAATTATTAAAGAGGTGGTTTCGGAGCGAGAACTTTGAACCACCCGCCCTGAAAGATATAAACAAAAAGTATGTCTAAAAACTTTCGGATTAATAAAACCCTTTTATACGTTCCCGAATAAACGTGGTTTCTTCTTTCGCAAAAATGCAGTTAAGTATTTTGCGCATCAAACAAAATCATTTGGGAATGCCACAAATCATTTGAAGCTTTTTGGGATTCTGGTAATTTCAAATATTTTTTTTCATATATTTCATCAATGAAATTTTGTGTTTCAATTGATGCGAATGTTAAATGGGCCTATGAAAATATTTTGTGTCCCTAGTAACGCCGGTTTAGTAAGCTAGTTTTAACTAAATTTGGAACAAATCTATATACGAATATGATATTGTAAATATTCTAACATCAGAAAAGAAAATGTTAATTTTGATCAAAAACAAACTCGTATTTAAGCGGAAATTTTAACCTATTTTCTTATTTTAGTGTTAAATTAAGCTTTAAAAACTTATCAATTCGACCCTTCCTTAATTATTTCGGAAGAAATGTTTTAAAGAATGATGTATTGTGCATTTTCTACAATTGACAAAAGATTGAGTTCTTAATATTTTAAAATCTTAAAAATGATATGAAAAACAAGAATCTTATTGAAGCAAAAAATTCAATCTTTTTATTCAGTGGTTTGGAAGAACAAATTTTACATTCTCTAAGTGGAAATTGAATTTTTATTATTATCATATTATTAATTAATACAAGATAAAAAAATTTACAATGCATTTGAATCAGAGAATCTGTGAGTAAAACGCTTAATACAAAAAAAATAATAAAAATGAAAAGAAACTGAAGTAAAATTCTTTGACCGAAAACAGAAAGAATTTATTATTTTCTAAATTCATTTCAAAGAGTGATATTTTCTGGAAATCATTTATTAAAATTTTTTTATTACTTATTGAGAATAGAAATTTATAAAATCCTAATAAAGGATTTTTTAAAAAAAAATTCTTCTCTCTCTAAACGCTTCAGATTAGCAAGTTCTTAGTTGAGAAAACACAGGTAAATTATTCTAAGCAGGCATTTTTATTACTTTGAATGACAATGAATGAATGGCCACCAGAGTCACGCGGTTCCTGTCCAAATTTCTCTGTCTTATCCGAATTACAGTCTCGACGGGGGACATTGAAACAGTACTTCTTTTTGTTATCGGCAACAATAAGGCCAGGGGAAAGAAATAATTTCTCGGCGGTTTTCAAGAGACTTCTGTAGTTTAGAGTAGAAGTTTCAGATTCCTTCAGATATAGCATTGTCGAAGCTCGAAAGGTTAAGATGAAGACACTGTAGATAATAAAAAAGAGCATTAGATTTAAGAAATCGCCGATCATAATATGAGTCTTATATTTACCACGTCTAAAGAAGTGTTAAGAACTCTTTTTGAAATAAAAATCCACAGCCTCAGTTACAAAAGAAAATTGTGCAACATTATTCTTATATTCTCGGAATTTAATTAAACATGATAAGAAATACACAGTGAGGATGATAAATTGCATGTTTTTGAAACAACTGCAGCTCAACCTTGGTGAGTGGGAAATGTGTGCAAATGGGGAAATTCTGTTCAATTTTCACTTCATTAGCATTTCTGCCGATTTTATATAGCCGTGGACGTTCAAACAGCATGATTTGACTTACAACTTTTAAGTCAGGAAGGGTGAATATGTTGAGTTTGCAATTCAGGATTCCTGATCTTTCAGCTTGAGTTTCGTAGCAGATTTAAAATCTACCGAAATGATTGCGTTCCCTCCCCTTAAACGGCGTTGCGAAATCCACGACGCTGTGTTCAGGTACATTCTGAGGAAACAGTATGCATAAACGAAAATAAACATCATTTGAAAGATGTGGTTTTCCATTCACGAATATCGATGAATTATATGAAATCACGAATGTTTGTTTTCAATTTTTTTTATTTTTCTAGCGAAACGTAGCAATTTTGTGGTTATTTCAAAAATATCATATTATTCTCTCCTTCCCTTTTAAACTTTTTCTGATATCTTAAATTGCTGGGTAATATTGTGTCTAATCTTGTGTTCATTTAGTGCTACACAAGTGAAATTTACTAAAGTACTGTTTGATATTTGATGTTCTTCTTTATCTTTGTAAAGATATTAATGGGACTTTAATTCAATTCATCATTATTCAAGCCTCTGAATGAAATAAGTCTTTATGTTGTAAACAATAACCAATCTCACTTTCTTTATTTAGTAACAAAACAAATTTTAAAGAAGTGAAACGTGTTTATTTAATCAGAAAATGATATTTAATTAATGATAAAACTTTGATAATGATCCGTTCTGAAAATACTTCAATTTATGAATGTTAATTAATGAATGCAAACTACTACGTCAGAAATAATGTATCGGGACCCATTTTCCTTTTAAAGAATTAAACTGTTTCTTTATTTAATGGAAATTCAATGATGCACATAGCTTTAATATTCTAGGCATAATACAAATATGAATGTGGTTCATTTAATGCTAGATTTATTTATAGGGTATAAATTTCTCAGAAATTTCATTAATGAATTCTTTCACCGCAAAATTTCGATCTCGTCTAATACTAAATAATAAGTGCCATCTGAATACACTTTGTGATTATGAAAGTACCGAATTTTGTCTTCTGCTTCGAATATTTTTGAGAATATATGATACACTTTCTCTTCTAACACGTTATCAAAAGTTTGGAAAAGAAATGTGTTTTTCAGTGAATCAGAGGATAATTATTTTTAATTTATTCATTAGAATTTTGAAAATAATGTTAAGGAAAAATTCATTTTGCAAGCTTATTGCTGTACAAATTTTGATGATTTCTACTAACGGAATTTGTTATGATATTTACATCTTGATGGTCAGCAATTCGCAAAACTATGCGCTTCAACAGACCATAAATTTTTAAAATTATTTGACATTTATCTATTGTCTCCCTCCTTTATCCTTACCACAAATAATTGAAACATGGCTTGATTATCATAGCGATTAAGCTTCTCTCTCATGATGATTCTATTGAGGCAGGAGGGAACATCTCAAAATGTACTCAATGACACTTTAATACGCATTCTTATCATAACATTTAAGTATTGATGATAATTGAAATTTCAAAAATCATCCAACTTTGATAGGAGTTTAACCCCCAAATTTCGGCAGAAATATGTATTAACATCAGCCTTAACACCAAACAAGCCTTGTCAATATGACTACGCTATTTAAAAAATGTATGTTGCTGTTGTTTGGTAGCATTTAGAGGTTAAATGGTTATTATATACAGTATAAAATTGTATAAATAAAGATGGCCATCATATATTTTTTTTTTTGTTTTTTACAAATTATCAGTTTGATTTTAAAAAGGGGACTTCTGCCGAAATTACTTTTTTTCACGGTTTTCGCTGAAGACCCCTTTTAACATGTATTTTGCAGTTCGTCACCAGGTGGCTAGTACACATTTTACAAGAAAAAATGCATGTTTGAACGACAACTGCTAAGGGGAAACATGGAAAAAGAACAAAAACAAAATTTAAAATTTCTGAATATTTATTAATTCTTTTTGTCATTTAAAGTACACCAACTCTAATTCCTGAGTGCTATCTGCAAGGATATTAATGGGATCAGGAAACATAATTTTTTTTTTGATAAGCATAGAAATAAATTTATGATTTCCCACTGAACCTATGACTATGAGGAGAACGATTATGACTTAGCAAAGTGCATGATATCGAAAAAACTGTAAAATACATTACAGGAGAACACCATTCCCTTCAGCAAGAGATCCAAACCTACCCAGAGGATCTTAAAGTGACCATTAACAGGACTAAAACTCATATATACCGCTTTTTTTACTATTTATTTTTACTATTTTAAATCTGAATTTTGCTAAATAACGTAAACATTTTAGATTTTATTTTATTTTATTTGAGTTTAAATTTAAATTTATTAAAAAATAAACAATTTTCAATTTTATTTAATATTTCAGGCTTTATAAATATTTTTCCCTAAATTTTTAAATCTAAATTTTACATAAAAAACAGTACCTCTTCAATTTAAATTTATTTGTAAATAAAGTTTTAAATTTTATTTGAGTTTACTGATATTCCTGGTTATATAATATTTTTTCTGTGAATTTTTTTTTTTAAATCTGAATTTCACTTAAAAACGAACAACTTTAAATTTTATTTTATTTTAAGTCTTTAAATTTAAATTTACATACAAATAAATAAATATTGAATTTTAGTTAAGTTTCTTAATATTCCTGTCTTTATAATCATTTATTTCCTGAAATTCTGAAACATTCATAGATTTCGATGTTAAAAGGTGACTTCTGAAAAATATAAACTTGAATTTATGCAAAAATTAATTGTAATACTTTTTTGTTGTCATCAATAGGTTCATTTTTTAGAATGAAACGTATTAGGAGTATTTTGGAACGTAATTCCGATGCTGTTCAGAGCCCATTCGTTTTTATTCTTCCCCAGTAAAATTTTTAAAATGTCAAATGCCCTCTTTTAAAATCAGTCGATTCAAATGTTAAATGGGTTGGAAAAAACTTATTAAATACTTTCCGCCTTCAGCGACCAGCTTGTTTGCCGGGAATACGATTTCAATTAAATCTTGCATCATTTTATATTCACAGTTCTCTTATGAACGCAATTTTAAACTTCAGATTGTAGTAGATATTTAACACATGTTCTATAACTGATCTTGGATCTCTTCTGTTCATTGTCTACATAAATGTTCCTAATGGAGTCAAAAAACTGACCAGGTCATGTAACCTCTATTTCCAAAATGTCGGCACTATCTTATTCCTCTTGCAAAATATGCATTTGATATCAACATTAAAATGACGCAGCAAATTTCATGGCCAGCGGCATGTTAGCTGGATTAAAACATGCTGAGAAAGGAATCAGAACATAGCAGCCATAACCATTGAGCTTACTGGATATATTTCTTAATAAAGCAAAGCAACATCTCGGAGAGCTTGGTTAGCAGATTTCATAAAAATTATGATGAAATTATGATTTATAAGCAAATAAAATGTATTAGGAAATCTCAGATTACAATAATGAAAGAGAAATATGTATTTAAATATTTGTTTAAACAATGAAAGCAGTTTGAGTTGTGTTCCATTAGTGAAAAGTTTTGTTGTAAATTATGCCAAAAATATTTTTAAAAATTCATTAAAATTCAAGAAAAAATTGTACGACAACTTGATTTATATCATTGGAAAGGTATGTCTTTGCTCTTTCAGATAGTGTAAAATGATATTTGTGCTACAATATTTTTGTAAGTTATTAAGGAAAAACTCCAATATTTGCTTAATTTTCAATTTACTAAAATTCTAAGTAAAATTTCAGAAAAAGGGCCTCCGAGGTGCACAGTAGAGGACCAACACTCTCACACACCAAACATTATCCTTTATTATTTGTAGAGATGGTAGTTTTTATAGCACCGTACATATATTTTTTTCTCTACAATGTTACAGAGACTGCAATGATGTCTTTTACTCTGGCATCATAACCAAGGATTGCTATTCATTGTGGGCAATATTCTGTCCATATGTTCGCGAATATTTACGGAATTAAATGCAATTCTATTATCAGATTCCTGTAGTATATCATGGAATTTTCAGCCTTTCAATAATTTGAAAATCTAAAGATACAAATTATTTTGGAAAATTTTGTACTTTTCTGTTTCTCAGTATGTTCTGTTAATTATATAACTACAGTAAAATTTAGAAAGGAATAAATTTCAGAAACATTTTAAATAATTTAGCTGCATCTTTTATTCGAATTACTGCTTAGCAACTTCAGCACCATGGTCTTAAACCAATACAAAGCACACTGCTTCTGTTTTTGCACTAATATGTCAACATTGCACATCAATCTCTTTGTGATACAGATAAAATATCCGCAATATGTAATTTTAAAAACTAACAAACATATCTGAACGTGAGTAAATGATTTTCATTTCATAAGCAGTTGAGCATTTGCTGTTACTTAATTAGAACATTCTTCTGACATATTTCTGACACTAAATGAAATGATTGGATGCGTATGAAATAAAATAATATTTTATTACACTTATATTTAATTGTTTACATAAAAATGAAAGTAGATATTTCATAAAATAATTTTAGTTCCCTCATAAAATGCAAAATCTTTTCATACATTTGTTTTTAATTTGTTGTTTGCAGAGCAAGTTTATTATTAGGTATGTAAAATCGTTACCTGTGTAAACAATGAATGATACAGTAAGAAATGGAACAATCAAATCTGATGAAATCAATCATTACCATTTTTGCTAATCGGCAAGAAATAGTTTGGAAAGAGGCGGTCAACTGACTGCAGGCATATTTTGTGATTTGGAGATTATTTGAACGATACAACTTACCACTGATATGCTTACTTATCATGCTTAATATGCAGTAAAAAAACTAATGGGTTTAGTTTCGTATGTTGCCATATATTTTGAAATAAATCAGTAAAGAATACCTTGATATTTTGAGTCAGATTTATAATTTTGGCAGAATTAAATGAAAAATCAGGCAACCAAAGAGAGACGAAAGGAGAATAAAAAATAATAGTTAATTCGAACTTTTTTAATGTGCAGTGTACATTCTTAAGTCCTGCTGAACGTAATATCCTATTTTATAGAAAACTACCTAATAAAATAATCACAAAAATGTTTTCGAAAACCCTGGCAACCAGAGAAGTAAATTTCACGACAACAAAGCTGGTATCATTAAAAGGATATATACATGTTATATGCTTTATTTTAATACGGAGTAAAAGTCTTTTTTCATAGATAGAAAATTCTGTGGGTGGAATATATCAAGATTACGAAAAAAATGAATATAGGTAAACCGTCTGTGGAAGGTAATCTTGCTTGCTTTTAGTATTTTTTGGTGCTAAAAACAAACATTTGGCTGAGTAAAGAATATACGAGTTCACTTTTGGTTGCCTGGTATCAATGACATCCTGCTTTAGAAATATATGAGAAGCTTGACGACAACAAACTTCTTATTTTAAGGATAAATCCTTTACAAATATGCATGCTGTTTATGCTTTATCAAAAAAAATATAGTAATATTTTAACTGCAATTTTATTCCTAATCTAATATAGTAAACCTGATTTGAGTATATATCATTTCTGGAAAAGAGTATAGTCCACAGAAAGTTTATAATATTTATTTATAAGGAGGTGTGGTTTAGTTATATTTACGTCCCTCTTGAATCAACGAGAGGGTTATTTTTTGGACTGACCTGGTAATTTCCAACCATACTCAGATCACGAAGAGGACAGATGAGTCTGCATACCCTCTTCAAGAGTCTGCGCCACACCAGCAGGAGGTCATTTGACCCTGTGTGCTTACACTGCGGTTTTTGGGTGGAATTGGATTTCGAGACAGGAATCTTAAGTCCTCGAAGTCGAGACTTTGCCACCTGGTTACTGCATCTCCTATTTGTAACAAATTGGTTACTTATCTGCCAAAGAATATCCACTGAAGACTCCAAATTTTTTCTCCTAACTGTGCAATGATAAAGATAGGGAACAGTCTATTCCATGCATAATTTGCAGTGGGTATTAATGAAAAGAAAGGAAAATTAACAGCTGTCATAACATTTGCTTAGTTAAATTGAAACATTTCATTGAAGGAAACGCTACACTTGCTTAAAAGCTGTAAAAACTAATTTGTATTCTACCAGCATCATATCGCAATGATAACCATGAGTGAAAAGAGTTTCAAATAAATAACTAAAAGATAGCCGTCGAAAACTTACAGTTCTTCAAACAGTTTAGAAGAAGAAAAACAGATACTCTCTACTCTCGCAATTCACACCGAATAAAGTGGAATATCAAACAGAAGCTGGTCTGTAGTAGAAGCAGTGAGTGCGAGACTGAGATTTGTTTCCTTCACCTGAAAGGAGTTTGTCTGAGAACGTAAAAATAGGATTGGGCGAGCTGTTAAAAAGAAGAGAAAGGATAAATATATAAAAAGAGGATTTGGAAGTTTCTTTTTATGTTTATTTTCCTCTTCCTATCGTCGCTTCCTGGAGTGCATAGGCGTCAGAGTGGTAAGATATGATATTCAAGTCTCCTCCGTTCGTGTGTGTGTTACACGAAGACCTACTTAGATGTGAATTGACTTTCAAAGATCGCTTACTATTCTCGCAATTAATGAATTAATATATTGACTTTGCTAATGATCATAGCGTTTCATTTAATGATAACCAACTAATTCAGGTTTCGAAATCTCACGAATATGAATCGATACTTCAACAGCCTTTTGTCAGATTTAAGATTTTGGTGAATTAACTTCAATACTTAATTCAGAATAAATCAAGGGACTTCATTCTTCCATCGGCAGTATGCATATGAAAAATTAATTATTACCTTTATTAATGTTGAAGTTGAGTGCTCCTATAAGCGATACTACTGAATAGCTATTTCGTAAATTGTTTCTTTCAGGTACAACTTTGGAGAAGTTTGGATTTCTATTGCAAATGAGCTGAAATCCTTTCTCTAATATATTCGAAGTTATTAAATATACGTATGTCATAATTTAATTTTCTACCCGTAATAATCGAAAAAGTTGGCTTCTAATTTTCTCAATTATTGCTGAATAGCAATTCTGATGAGTGAGATCGATTTAAATTCTACACAGAATATTACATCTAGATAATCAGTTAAAGTAATATCTTGTCACTCCTTAAGTCAATTTATTATCATCCTTTTTGTTAGTTTTAGTATTTAAAGTGAATAAATGGATTCACATTTCTTTCTTACATAACATAAACTTGACACTCCCTAGGTCAATTTATTTTCATCTTTTTTGTTAAGTTTTAACATTTAAAGTAAATAAATAAATGTTTTTTAAAATTTCTTGTTTTCATAATTAAAAATTTATTTCTAATTGAGACCACTCTTAGTAAATAATGGAGTATTTATCATTTAGGGTAAGAAGGAAGAATTTTATAATTTAACTTTAACATTGGAAAATGTTGAAATTAATTTATATACATGGTGTCCTAAAAAAGTGCAACAAGCGTTTATTTCCTTAAATATTAAACTCTTAGAGCGGATAAGAAAGCAAATAAGAGTATAAACTAAAATACGAATTTTTAAAATAATTTTAGTGAGTTCTGCAACGATGTGGCCATAAAATACAAGTAGCCACTGACGTCCTAAGTTTTACATAAATACAACTTTATGTTAAGCTTAATAATACGCATAACGCTGAGAGCAAATACTTTAATATTCTTGTTCGATATTAGGCTATTTTCCTATCATGACTTAGATTTTCATTTTCTCAAGCTGTCTTCCCATTCTATATTAAGTCGATAGTTGCAAATATCTGCCAATGAAACTGAGTAACAATATGCCTCATTGGCAATTTTTTCAATGCATGATGATTGGATGATATACTATTAGACAAATATTTCCATTTAGTAGTTTTTCTATGTTCAATAAATTTTAATTTCTGCAATAAACATTCCCATATAAATTTGTGAGTAGCCCCTTTCAATTTAAAAATGAATATATCACTGTAAGTTCTGCAGATAGAATCATGAAGCTTAGTTTACATATAAATGAATGTAAGAGGAACATTTTACTCATTGACACTTTAGTCTATGAGGAACGTATAAAAATTTAATTTTCTTAACTTTTTAGTTTCAACTTCTACAGAAGCCAAATTGCTTTCTCACAAATTCTTACCTTATTTTATGAAACTTTCTAATTGGAAGAATATGTATAGGTGCAATATTTAAGGAAATAAATGCTCATTCCACTTTTTGGTGGCACCCTGCATAAATAGCAATGGACTGTCATATAAAATTAAGATTTATAAATGATTTCAATTCTGAAATTCTGATAATGTACCCAGAAACATGAATAATTTCTAAAGCAAGTGTTGCATTAAAAAGGAGTCCCAATAACTAGATTAAAAGAATAATAATGAAATGAGCAGCTAAATGTTAGTAGTTTGCAAAACTGTTCACTAAAGAATCCTCCCTCAAAAATAGCAAAGAATGGAGTGGCAGATCCACCCTAGAAAGCTCCGAAAATTTTATACTGAAGATCGCTGTAGAAAAAATTGTAAAATACAAATTTCATGCGAAGGAATTTATAGTAAAAGAAGGTTCTGAAAGATTATCAAAATGTATTTCTAATAATTAATTTTCTCCATCATCTGCTTTTATAAAGTTGCATTTAGCAAATTTTATAATTGAAATAAAATTTTCATAATGAAACAAATTTTTTCGAAATAAAATTTCTATAATAAATAAAATTGTTTTGACTTTATTTTTGTCTAAATGTTGATTGAATATACATTAAAATAAACGCAATTCTACAGGTAATTTTAGGCTTCTTGAAACCTCTTAAAGAACATCAAATATATCTTTATAATGTAAGTATTTCTTCCATTTCTTTCAGTATCGAAAAGGAAATCAGGTTTCATCTTGCTTTCATATCTTGTTATCTTTGGTCAGTATTCAGACTTCACTCCTACGCATGTTTTCTGAATGAAAAGTGAATTGAATTCTAAAAGATGGAACGACATGTTTGGAATTACTTTTCCAAAGGCAATACCCTTTTTTTATTCTGAATGTTTGACGGTTAGAGGTATTTCTTATATACAGAAATTTGAAAAAATAACTGCAATTTGGGGTTTCTCAGACACTTTTTTATTCAAATTTAGCTGCATGTAGTAAATGAAAAACTGTTTCGCTTTCCTTGTGAATGTTCTACTTTAACTTGTAAATGTAATATGATATAACAATAATATCAGCGTGATTTTGTTTCTTGCATTGTAACATTTTGCTATTGTTGAATTGGGCACCAGCTTAAATTATGCACCATAATAGTTTATAAACTGTTAGAATAATTCAAAAATTTCAAATGATCTCTGGTATACAAGAAAATATTTTAAAATGTATTTCGTTCTTTTGCTAAGGAAGGAATTTTCTATATTTGAAATTAGCAGCCAAATTTACGTTGTCATTTTATAAGAAAGTCTTGACATATTTTTTCAGAACATTTTTAAATATGATGCATCACTTTCAATATAAAGTTACGGCCCCCTATTCCCTGATACCTATATAAGTGATATTTATTGCAAATAATTTCCATATTTGCCATTACAGGCTAAAATTATCAGTTCAGTCATCACAATAGAGTTTATTCCTTCAAAAGCATTTTTCTTCTGTTAATGGCATATTAAAATACTTTTGGGGTTGAGATTGATTTAAGAAAGGAAATTCATTTATCGTATTAAATGAAATTAATTTGATTTTTATCACCGTTTTTTTACATAAGACAATATTTTATTCACCAATTTAAAAAAAAATGTTTTTGGATAAAATAAGTCAATAGCTTCCCCTGATGTATAGTTCATGTCATTTTTATACATTTCCATTGTAAAAGCAAGAACTTTTTGAACTATAACTATATTTCCAGAGGCAAATGTAGACAAATATAAATCTGTATTTTACTTACTATAACATATAATTTAATTTCTGTGTTTAGAAATCAATAAACAACAAATATATTCAGGAGTAAAAGAATCAGATGCATGAAGGATTATGCGAACTAGACAATGACTTTCTAATGTTGTTCTCTTTCTCTTAGCCAAGGTTAACCTTTATTGTTAAAACCACATTTTGCAGTTCAAGTGATTATTGCTACTTTTTTGTAGTTTCTGAAGTTATCAAGAGATGGCAGCTGTTATCAAAGGTGGTAAAAACCTTACTATAGACACTAGGGTCGAGTGAAAATAATGAAAGTCGTAAATTTGAAATGCCTGTATGTGGAACCGTTGCCTAATACAAAGTCTATCTATAGTACGAAATCTCAGCTATATCAAATTAAATCTTTGACTGCCCAAATCACTATAAAATAAATTCAGCTATTTCACCTAATTTGTTACAAAACTGATAAGATCACATTCATAAATTATAATAGCTTTGATTTCAAGCCAAGAGTGGTTGTAATTAGACTGTCAGAGAAATCAAAAGTTTTTACGAATCAAAAGACAATTAGACGAATGGTAATTCGAAAAATTCTTTATTATCATGCTCACAAGATATTGTACGAATTCTTCACTATGTCTTCTGCTATTCTGAATGCTGCACGATATCGTGACGATATCATTGCAATATTGTAGAGCATCATGGGTTAATAGTGCTTATATAAATGTAAGCAAAATGCTTGGAAAAAAGATTGCAATGCAAAGACAAGGCTGCAGAAAGAAGTCAAAACCTTCAGTTGCAAGACACTGGAAAAAAACAGGCAATATACATTTTAAAATCTTTATCTGATGAATATGAAGATATTGAGAATAAACGATGTGAAACGAAAAACAAAATTATATATCAAGATTCTTTTTAAACTTCGCAAATGAGAACTACATTTCCGAATGTAGCGCAGGCTTGCGACAGAATTAGTGTTTCTGATAGATCAGGAGAAATTATAATTGCAGCATTAAAAGATATGGGAATAATTAACAAAGACGATGCTTCTAAAGTAGTCGATCGTAATACAATTCAGAAGGGTAAGGATAAAATAGCTTCATTTACATGAAAAGGAAAAATGATGGAAAACACTCTTCATCAGAGTATTGGCACTTTGACGGCCTAAAAGATAAGAGTTTAATTATGGTTAAGGAAGGAAAAGGGTAGCTAGCAAGAGCATAACAGAAAAGTATGTTGTTCTTATTTCAGAACGAGGATCTATGTATCTTGGCTATGCCACTTCTATATCTGGCGTTTCTCATGATATGCAAACAATAGTATTTATTTTTTAAAGAAAAAAGTTTAACGTTCTAAGTTGCAAGCTGTTGGGTGTGATGGTACAGAGATAAATACACGTCTAAAAATGGTATCATAAGACAACTAGAGCTTCCTATGGGACATCCTCTGCAATGTTTTGTTAGTTACATGCAAATGAATTTCCACTACGTTATCTATTGCATCATTTGGACGGTAAAACTACTGAGCCAAAGGGATACTGTGGAGAAATTGAAAGAAAAATAGAATCTTATGAAAAACGCCTATCATAAACCTTGAAAAGATAGAAATAACTTTGTCTGATGTTGCCTTTGATGGATTTAATACAAATTAACGCTATCTCTATGAAATGTGCATTGGAATATTAAAAGAAAATCTGTTCTATTAAAATTCGAAGGTAAACAGACGTATGCATGTATGTATGTCCTTCTATCTTCTCACGAACCGCTGAACGGAGAACCGCGCCGAAAGTACCAAAAGATGAAGAATAATCCAAGGAATCCATTTCAACCTTTTAAATTCCGAAATTTTAATTAGTAAAAAATATATTAATTAAAAACGAATTTACAACAATACTTTTCATTGTTGCAACGCAGTTTGTTTTTATTATTTAAATAAATATTTAATTGCGGGTTTTTCTTGAATTGTTGAAAGTATGAACAATGCAATATGGATTCCTCACAAGGCAATAATTCAATATGGATGGCGTTGTGTTCTGTTTTTGGTAATTGATAGAAAGAAACAGGGAAATCAAAATCGTTCATACACACACACACACACAAATAGGGTTTTTATTAAAAATGTTTTTTTCCGTGAGTTTGAGATCTCATGTATGCAGTGCATCTTGCTTCATGCATTTATAAACTGGAGGCGGGCATATGAAAAAATATGGATTCCGATCAATATCTCATTCCTTCCTTCAGACAAAAAATAATTCCGGAATAGGAATTTTACAAAATAAGGATTTTTTTGTATTTTCGTTGTGATTTTTTAAAAATAAGTAGATTTCGATGCGCTTTCGCGGACGGAATGTTTGAACCGTTCTTCTTATTTATTTATGAGAGAATGCTCGGTATGTGTCACATGATCTCACTTCTTCTCTTCGCCAGGGAATGAGGCATTATTCAAGATTGCACTGCAAAGCCGGGCCACGTAGCTAGTATTTCATTAAACTTATCATGGAAGGGAAAATGAGTCCTTTTAGTTGATTAACGAAAAATTTTTGAGGTTATATGTTTCAATAATGAGATCCATTAAAGTTGTTTTCACACAGAACAAAGCGAAGAGTTGCATGAACACTTCATAAATCTTAAAGATTTCTAAGGCAAATTGGCATCAAAAGATTACGTTGTAAGACATTTAAGTTCTACAAAGATGATTACACTTATAGGTAACAATTTTTCCGCAGATAGGCTAATAAATTGTTTATTCAACTATATTGCAAAGTCTACAAAATTGCATGATATCTTCACGGTATTGTGCGGCATTTAGAATACCGGAAAACATCGTGAGGAATTCGAACGATATCTAAAGATTGTAATAATAGAGAATATTTACAATTACAATTTGTCGAACTGTCTTTTGATCCGTAAAAACTTTTGATTTCTCTAACAGTCTAATTTCAAACACCCTTGGTTTGAAATTAGAGCTATTATAATTTATGAATGTTTTTTTGTTAGTTTTGTAACAAATTAGACGAAATAGCTGAATTTTAAAGTTATTTGGGCAGCCAAAGACTTAATTTGATTTATTGGAGATTTCGTATTATAAATAGGCTTTGTAAATGGCAACTGTTCCACATACAGGCGTTGGAAATTTACTATTTTCATTTTTTTCACTCCACCCTAATGGACATTTAGAAATATATGAATCTGGTAGTAAGCATACTTCCTGACGGCTTAGGAAGGTTACATTTAATCGAAGGATATATGAGACTAATTACAGGTCACTATATAGAATTCTCATAGTATCAACACAAGGCTGATATGCAAAAATGGCGCATTTTTCGTATATAATTTAATGAATTTGTGGACCCTCGTATCTTCTAAATTTGTCGTTCCGTAGGGGAAACCTTTTTTTTTTGTTAATCTTTTATTTATGTGCTATGCTAAAATATAAGTGCTTAAACGTAATTAAGATATGTCCTCACGTCGCAGGAAAAAAGATTGAATGTATACTTTTATTATTGCGTAGTTCCTTGAGAAAATTTTTTTGTGTTTAAAAACTGCTGTGATACGTAAATTGCTTTACTATGTTTCTGAGAGAAATTTGCATTAACCTTTATAATTTAATATTTAAAGAAACAATGGAAAACTGTAGGATGGAAATTTTTATCTTGTAATGTTTATTAATTTGTTCATTTTTGATATGAAATATGACTTGTTTAAAATTTTTCTTTGCATAAAATTTCACAGACAGAACAGCTAAAAATGTTTTCAGTTGACCATAGTTTGGAACTCCTCAAATAAGCATTTTTCCTCATATGATTATGTATTTATAATAAATATATATTAATCATGTAATGTTTAGTATTTAATTATTTATCAGAGCATTATTTATATCAAATCTGTAGTGGAATTTTCGAAATTATAAGCAGCATTTTATGCATCTTTATCTTTCAAACTTAATATACTTTCTTTAAAATATTCACTGACAGATCCTTTATATGTTTTAAGCAACTCCTCGGAGTTTATTCTTTGTTTGAAAATATTCATATTGGTTGTTTCATTCTGCTTGAAAATAAATATGAAATTATTAGCAAACTCATTACATATATTAAGAACGAGGGAATGCATATTAAGACATTGCACTCCTTTCTTTTAGTTTTCGTGGAAGAGTAATTTGAATATCGTTATTTTAATGTTTATTTGGAATTAAGCGAAGCTACGTGCGGTAGAATAGTATCAAAAACTGGAAACTTATTTCTCTTGAGATATTTAAAGAATCAAAATGCCTTCCTAAGCTCACAATGAAGGGATGCATCTGTTTCCTAGAGGAATGCTGATAATTAGATAAAGTAACGACGACGAGATAGAGATTCGAAGTATGTTTGACTTAAAAACGTATATATTTCTCTTAGAAGTAACTATAAAGCATGAAAAGTCTTTACTAAATTCGCTGAAATTTTCATTAGAAATTGAAAAATGGTATTTTAACTCTTTTGCTACAACGAAGATTTATTCGGTTTGCGAAGAACGGAGATTTTTTTTTTGAAACAATAACCCTGAATTGCCCAGTGTTAACTTTAAGCAACATACACATTTTTTTCTAAAATCTTGAGAATAAGACTGGAGTTGTAATGCTTGTTGTTGCCAATAGGATACAGTACTAAAAAATGTAATTAAATCAAGTAACAACACAGAGATGGCGGCCTGAGCGCTGATGAAAAAAATATAAATAAATTGATGTTTTTGCATCTTTTTTTGCTTTGGTTGTGCGCTTGAGAATGCCGTATTTTAGTATAAAAATTTTGAAGAAAATTCCTTATCCGTATTATTAGTTCTTAAAATTCGTATGTATTTAGTATTATAAAATTTTATCAAGGAAAATTCTTTCTCAAATAGGGTCCAATGTTGTCGATTTGTAACAAACCCAAAGAATACATAAAACGAAGCATGATTTTTTAAAGTATTTTTCCATTTTTATTCAAGAAATTAAAGTAAAAAAGCATTTTAAAATCAAATTTTTTTAAAAAGTCATTTAAGGGTTAAACCAAAATTAACATCTCTTATATAGCAGAATTATACTTACACATATCGGTAATTCGATGTAAAATACATAGTGTTATAAAATTAAATTTATCGTTATGAAAGCAGTTTATAGTGTTATAGCAAATAGTACTATTTCAAAATGTAAAATGCAATGCTTTTTAAATAAGCAAAAATTACTGCAAATAATAATAAATTGTTCTTGGCTTAACAAAATGTGCCGTTATTATATAAGGTTATTATTTTGCCTTCACGAAGAGAAAAAAAAGATTTTTAATTCATTTGAAGAATGTAGTATTTTGCTTTCTCATGAAGAAACATTCTTTTAACATTTTTCTTTATTATTCTTGCTTTTTTAAATTTACTTCAATACATTTAGTTTTGGGAATGTATTTGTTAAACCGTATTATGTATTTGTGACTCCATTCATTTAATTTTTCTTTATTTTGTAATCTCTACATACTCCAATAATTATATAATGTTTATAAATGATGAACCTTTGAAAATGACTTATTTAATTCATTTTAATTATATGAAGTAGGAATTCATATATTGATGGATAATATAAGCACATTTCATGTCTTTCAATTATAGACTTATTAATGTTATTAGATGTCGGATGTTTTCAATTAGTTCAACCTTTGATGAATATGAATATTAGTTTTATTCTAACTATAAAATGAATTTTAATGAGATGAAACGAATATAATATTAGTTATAATATTAAATATAAAGTATAGTGAAAAATGCTTTAGTATATGTGAAAAAAGATTTGCATTATTTATGAAGCAGTAAGAGGTGTTTTTCAGGTTTTGTTAAATACTTTGCAAAGGAATTTGGTATCGGTTATAATTATTGATAATTATTTCATTGATTTATTGAATAACACTTCACTTGTAAGATATCAGGACTAGAGAGGATGTGTCATTTAAATTTGGCCCAAACGATGAAGGAGACACCTCAGCAGATAGGATATTCTGTCATCTTCGTGTCTCATCAACCTATGTTTGTTACTTGTCTTCGCATTTAAAGTGATTAATCTTCAGACCTAAAATTGGAAAGTGTTACTAGTATACAGCGCATTCCAGCAGTTTGAGCCGCAATATTTTTCATAAAAAATATTTATTCGTCAATATTGTATTCTGCTTCAAGCAAACAAAAATAATGAAAGAACCATTAAACAAATGTAAGTACATATGCATAATTTAAAACAAGCAATAACTCCGTTTATTATGGGTATACAGAAATGATTTTCAGTGATGATTTATGATTTAAAGAAATTATATGAAAAATTTTAAATAAAAATCAAATTGCTTTTTCATAAAGTTTTTACCGGAACCTGAATGTACATTTGTCATCTTTTTTCACAAATGAAACTCAGTAGAATTTTTTAAAGAACAATTAGTGTAAAATATAATCCACAATTTTTAATGGTAATTTGCATTTATCAGGGATAAAGCACAATTATAAAATCATAATTACTAAAAAGTTTATTCCAGCGAATTACATAATTGTTTATTCCATTGTTTAATTTTCACATCTATGCATTTTTAATTTTTACAATTGAAGTTCATGAGTGTATTAATAAGAGAGCTTCAAATAAAAGTTCTAGAATTTAAAATTTAATTTATATTTATTTCTGGAATAAATAAATCTTACAATTGTCATGTTAGCGTTTGTTCAAAAATTATTTTGTTGTAATCTGTAAATTTAGAACACGTTTGATTCAAAAATTGATATTTACCAGCAGTATGTAAAATATTTTAAATATTATGCAGTTTCATTTCCTTCCTCCTTATTTTTTACCTTATTAACTTGTAAGATAAGAAGCCTTGGTGATTTTTCCTGGACTCAATATTCATTGCTGGAGGATTATTTTTTCGCCAAAATCTTCTTAAATTCTTTATTTTAAAGTAATTTTTTTAATACTTATGTTCAAATTTGAGAACCCAAATTTTTATTTTACACAAAATGTGAATTTGCTCATCTTACCCGACACGAACGGTGTCGGGTATAATGACGAATACCTAATTTGCGTAAACATGAAAGTGAATCGATGCTGCAGAAAACGCTTAATCGAAAAATTCGAAACCTGATATTTTATATTAATTAATATATTAATTTGAGATACAAGCCTTAAGAAATGAAATGAATTACAAAAATCGCATCGCCATGGACTTGGATTTTGTCTTAGGTAGTACAGGTGGAATGGAGACAAAGCTTGAAATATAAAACACTGGAATCCCAATTCCGTGTTTCCTTACTCACTGCAAATGATGCATTCTTCGTTATCGAGGACATCTGGGTCCAGATTGTCATTAGCTTAAACGTAAGGAAATTCAAATAAATGAATTGAGTCTTCAGACTCAGAACATTAGAAGTCGATGTGTTACTTAGCTACTTTCTTTTTTTTTGTAGAGATTTTAGAAGGTTTTTTGCGTTTATTCCTATTAAATTCAGCCTTGTTCAAGTGTCAAAGATTTTTTTTATATTCTTTCCCCCCTATCTCATTTTTAATGAAATGCTCATTTTCCCCTGGAGTGCCAGTGATTTGCATGAAGTGCAGGTGGCATTCAGGTAGCGTGACGAGCTCTTGAATCAGCGTGGAGGGGTTCGTCAACTCACCCTCCACATAATTCGTCATCTCTCCCGATTTCGCCTTTTTATTTCAAAAAAACATTGAAGGATATCAGCTCATCAGAAAAATTAAAATAATACATCATTGAATGCGTTTTGATTAGCTCTTTGCGAATATTATATTTAAAAATAAAAAATATTCACTCAGAGAACGCTATCGTTCACCAAGCAACAACCAAAAATTGCATAGAAACAACTAAAAAACACATTATCCCGTGCTGTGAATCACACTAATAACGTGGTGAAATATTTGGGTGTGACACGGGTAGCTGGTCGCTAGAGGCCTCCGATGATAAAGGATCGTGGCTGCCATCATGTGTAATTTTCGAGAAAATTCCAATTCGTCATCTTAGACTCTTCGTCGTCTAACCTGACTTTCCCCTACTCATATTTTTTTAGCTTTCTTTGCCCTACAATGGCAAACATTTAATTAATTGCAAAATATTTCGGACTTACTTAATCCCTTTTTTCATTCTTGATCAAATTTTTTTGGAAAATGTCAGTGTTCTCGTATGACTCTCCGAGAATTAAGAGAGAATTTATGTTTTTGAATATTCAAAGATGTGTTCTTAATATAATTTTACGTACAGAAATATGCAAAAAACAGAATTTCATATTCTTCTTAAATTCTACTGTTTCGAATAAGAAATAACTGTCAAGAACATGCAAAATATATAATTCATATTTTTTCATACCACCATCAATTTTAGGAATTCAGGTATCTGAGTTAGCCTTCTGTGTGCTGGATGCTTATAAATTATTCTTAATGGCGTCCCAGTCAAATATTAAATAAATGTCTTATTTCCAGTGATTCAACAATTAGCAGAAGCTCGGTAGAAATTGGTCAGTGCAGCGAATAGCATTCGAAAGACGATATAGCTCATTGTGCTTTTCAAATAATTCGTTTATGTGAGAGATTATGGATTCTATACCACTCTTCTTAAGGGAAATCTTTCTCGTTTCTCTATTGAAATCATGCATCTTTGTATATTAACTTAATAATAATAATTATATACACAAAAACAAGAATAGATGGAAAATAAATATAGCGACTCGAAAAGTCTACATGAAGAATGCATCGAAAACACAAGAAAATGAATTCCAAAAATTTCTCAAGTTAACCTTTCAGCGGGCGTGCCTTTGAAAATTTTACTACAAACGGGATTTTTCATACCCTGTTCTTACATTCGGAGTCAAAGGTCATTGCTATTCCTTCAGGCGACTGTTCTCTTCAGGATTAAATGAGTTTGTCCGAGTTTCAAGGCGATTTCATACTGGTTTATGTTTCTGTCGTAAAATTTACGACGCGCGATCGCTCTTGTAATATGAAATTTTTTTCACGTCTTAACGTTTCAGTTTGAAAATTATATATCCAGTGCGCTTTACAACGATTTAATATTTCATTTTGCATTGTGAAAAATGTTTAATATGTAATAAGCTTGCCAATAATCCACCACAAGCCGAAGAACTTTCTTGGAAAACCTCAGTCTTATGAAAACACTTCACTACTCGAGCCCAAAAAATCTAATAATCGCGATATGACATTACCATGTCTTTAAATCTAAATTATACATAACAAACTGAAAAAGCAAGTGAACGTCAACCAGAATTCAGCAAAAGAGCTTGAGGTTTGTGTTTGAAAGAAATAAAACGGTCATCAAAATCCATGATTTACAGTAGTGCAGTATGCAGTACTTGTAAGCGTCACTCTCTGGTAAAAGTTCAAAGTTTCCATGCAAGGATAATGATAAGAAACTAAGAAGAAAGTCTTTGCTGCACAATCTTAGTTGATATTATTCTATTTTTTATTATATATTTCTTAATACCTTCTTCAGAAAATAATAGTATTAAATCTCATTGCTTTCTCTGATTTCATTATAATTTAAGATTTTGAAATATATATATATATATATAAATTAATTTTCACTCTTGATGAAAGGATTTTCATTCCTGGTGTGACTCTTATTACTATAATGAAGTAACTTACTACTGCAAGGGTATAAAATAAGGAATTTATTGTGTCGTAAACACGCGCAAGCTCGGGTAACACATTTTAGCGCGCGGGCTGGAAGATTAATTGGTGCCATCAAAGATAATGATTACCTGGAATTACACACAAGTTTTCTAAGAATAATTGAAACACTCCTTTAGAATTAATATAATTCCTATTAGTTTTCATTGACAGTAACATATTATCACATTCTAATTTGAGCTACGGCAAATATGCTTGAATTTCTCTCTCTGTGTTCCGCATACACGCAATGAAAGTAATTTGTAATTTCAGACCTAGTGCAGTCTTACAAAAAAATTATAAATCCATAATCTCTGTTTCAAACTTCTATTGCATAGAAGAGATATTGTCTCTGAGACACGCGAGGTGTTTAGGAAGAGAGTTACAGTCTACTCTTAATTTCTTTAAATGCAAGAAATATTTATTATAATTTAGCGAAACACAATCGCAACTACTTCATGAATTGAGTTCATGACATTTATTTTTAAACAAAAACCATGAAAATAAAGTAGACTTCAAAATATATATATTTCAGGTAATGTACCTGAAATGCGCATTATTTTCAAGGGTTTAAATAACTAATTTAATTTCAGAAATGCTTTTCTAGAACTACTATGTATCTGCGAAATCTTCATGATTATGAATTTGTCATTAATAAAATTTCTTCATTATTATCTTTACTTTTCCTTCCAGTATCTGATTTAAAGATAAACAGAAAATGTAAGTTAAATATACGAATTAAAATTACAGACAGACTAAATATAGTATTTAACATACTCTGAAATTAAATTAATGTTCAAAATTTTATCAGTTGATGTAAATTTCTTCGAAACTAGAATCAATTTTTAATACGTTGTTTCTATGTAAGTAAATAAAAGTTTAATTAAATTATTTCACCGTACTAATTTATTTAGCATGAAATACCATTTCGCTATATTTGGAATTCTATTTCCATCAATGCGTAATTTGTGAGTTGATTCTTTCACATTTCTGAGAATTCTTATGCTCAATAATAAAATACTCTGAATGAAATAAAATTTCAAATTGAAAACATCGGACAAATAAATACTTTTATTACGCAATTGAATCAATTTTGAAACAAATAAACTGTTCTATTTCATTAACAGGTGATATTTAATTAATGAAGAATATTTCACTCAAGTACTTAGAAGTAGGAAATTTATCGAATAAAAGCAAATTATCAAGGAATGAAGGGCATATTAATTTCCTTTTCGTAGAAAATGATGAAACAATCGGAAACTGAAAGGTCTTAATTATGGAAAACTCAATTGCTAAATGCTGTTTGAATCTTCAAAAGTGGTTTTATTCTCCACAGAAATAATGAATATATTACTGTGTCTCCATGAATAATAGAGTTATTTATATATTTGAGTTTTCTGCTGAGATTCGCTTGTATGAATTAATCCTCAGCAAAATTCCTTTTAACTGAAATTCAGTAAGAATTTTTCCTAAACGATTAGAGTTATTTTTATTTTAATGAATGGAATATTTTATTTGGTGTATGCGTATTCCTGATCACTTTAAAGTTCGAAGAATGAGGTACAGATAGAATATCTCATTCCAACGAACTTCACATAAAATATTAATCAAATTTTATGTATTATCTTCTCTTCTCTAATAGTTCGATATTTCTTAGTTAAGTAAACCATGTCGTTTTCATGCTTATTTGTTATAAAATATTTAAAAAGTAAAAATCTTTTACAAACATATAAAATTAAAAAAAAGGTTTCAAACTTGATAAGCATAATTTAAAAATGTCTATTCAGGAGAAATCTTTTATTCAATTTAATTATTGAACTTTTTGTTTATACTTTTTAAGAACACTTTTTTGTAATAAGGCCTACTTCTTTGTGTTTATCTATTTTTCAGACATGACAATGGCCCTGATCAGGATAATTATTCATTAATTTGCTTAACTATTGCACATTGTCCTTATACGATGTATGTGAAGCATGGCTCATCCTAATGACTCTGAAGATGCTTTTACTACGATAAGTATTTATTTTTGCGATAATATTGTTTTTGGCTATATTTGCGTAATCAAGAATGGACGATTCATTACAAGGGATTGCACACATAAGTTGAGGAATTAACCTACACACCATTCTACCAGTCACAGCATGAAATATCTCGATGAAAAAAAAATTAACTCTTGAATCCCGATGCGGTTTTCTTCTTCTAGCTCCTTTAAACCCGGGACTTTTTGGGAGGAAACGACATGAATTGGACTCTCCCAACGTAGGGGGCATTTTCCCCACCACCTCACTTCCTGATGAAACATTCCATTAAGGCGCAATGAAATGGGCTGCGATTGGCAAGGATAATTGGACCCCTACCGCACTTATATCCTAAGCGATCTCAGAACCTCCCCTCCCCTCAAAAGAAGCCAACCGCTTCAGACCGGCCCTCGTCGCTGTTAATGGGATATTTTTAGAACCCCTGGACCGCCTCGCTCGGCATGAGAGGGTTAAAAAAACATTTCTGCTGTTGAGAAATATTTGTCACCTAGAAGACAATTCGTCGACAAATAACTCAATTTAAATCAGTGTTCAAATTCTGGTAGGTAAAGAAGAAAATAAAGACGGCCGCCTGTTCCTCTCGTCGCATGTCCATCCAACCGGTTCGGTTGTCGTAATGGCACAGGCACGGGGACATTGGACGGCGTTGTGTCTGTTACTCTGATGAGGTGCTCCCTCTATCCGAATAACTGTTTCGTAATTAAATCAATCTTTCACCATTAGGCGTACATTGTTAGCATAAGCTGATAAAGGAGCAATTTTTCTTCATTTAAATTTCTGGCACTGGTAAGAAAAAATTCAAGCTTTATAAGCAGATGTTGTATAGAATCTTAAGAATTGAAATGCATTTGATGCGAATACAAAGAAATTGACAGTTTTCTCAAATTTCTCTCTTACCGTATTTTAGGAATCATAGTTTCTTCTCCTTTTAAAACAATCTACCTTAAATACTGAATTAAGAAAGTTGTGTATTAAAAATCTATAAGAAAAGGAAATTAAATAAAATTGGAAATCATCTTAAAATTTTGAAAAATACAATGCGAAATCCTAATGCTATGGAACTAATATTTTAATAATCATTGTTGCTGCTGAACTCTTATTTCCGCTTTACATTGGAATGTGATGGCATTTTAAGATGCGAACATGTTAGATATGTAAGAAGAATATAGTTAAAGTCTTTAAGGATAAGGTCTCAATTTTGCTGACGCAACCAAAATAAATAAAATTTTAATAGCACAAATTTTTAAAGATTTACGTAATTGATATGATCTGCCACACGAGATTCTTGAATAATTTTCAGAAACCGGATTTTGAAGCTTTTGGAAAACCTTCTTCATGATATCCCATATTAATTAGATCGAAAATTAGCAATCTGAGATAATAAAATATGTCATGACAGATTCATTTATCAATTTCATCCTAATTTAAGTATCTTCCACTGAGAATTATCCATTGCAGCAAAACTTTTCCTTTAAAGAACGTTTCTGACTATTAGGAAACTTAAACCAGAAAATTTAATCCATGGCAACTATATTCGTCCTAAACTGTTTTTGGTTTTCCTCCCATTCATTGAAAATAAGCTGCCTGAATTGGAAGGTCTTTGTTACAGACCAAGGAGCAGAAAGAAACGTCGATTTGATTTGCGTGTCGGAAGATCTTTTACCTATTAAGTCGAAATCCACTACTTTTTTGTAGTTGACGTCTTAGAGGGAATTATTATTCCCGTGAGATAAGAGAAATTTTGCTTTTTTATTTTCTTGGTTTTTGGGCTTAAGTTCAAGAAGAATAGTTTAGTGAGGATTTTGGCATCGAATTATATTTTGTAAAAGTTGGAGGAAACATTAAATTACCCGCTGTTTTACAGAAGTTAGAATATCCTTATTATTTTAATTGTCATTGGATTACCTGGTATTCGACGCCATAACTCCATCATAAATCTGAGGAAAATAGTATGCATTATTTTAAAAACATATTGTTCCTCCCGACAGAAAGACAATTAAAAAGTTTGAACCATCTCGCGCGATGATTCAAAATTTTTCACTTGCCTTTCCTTTTACAACAACAAACAAATTTCTAATTTGCTTTTCTGTTTCTTTCTTTGTATTGCATTTCCCTAGAACCTTCAATTTATCATAGTGAGAAAATAAAATCCACAGACATCTTTGTGTGATCTTAAAATTATATAACATCCTGAACTATAAGATGAATTTTTACTTTCAATATATAAATGGTTATAGATTATATATTCGTTTTAATTACTACAAAGTTGAATCATTATCATTATATTTTATATCTATTCACATATGATTTTGATATTTTTAAAAATAAGACTATATAAACTAAGAATTCTGATCTATGAATACAAAGGACTAAAATTAAAATCATAAATCTTTCAACAAGAGAAAAATTTTCACCAAATTTTCACTTTACAAAATTATTTTACTTTCGTACTGAAATTCGTCATTTTGCAGGATGAAAAAATATTTCGACGCTGAAATATTTTAATTTAAAATTAAAACAATTAAATTATCTTAATCTATTCTTTGTGGAACCCAAATCCTAAAAGAATATTTACCTCCAACTTATCGCAATGAGTTTCGAAATTTCTCCTATACATTGTCAAGCGATTTTTATAACTTGTGCTAATAGTGAAATAGACGATAATATCCACTCCATGGATGAATTTTACGTAGCGGAAATATTGTAATGGATAAAAAATTCGAATTTTTATAAACTTCTATGTTTCAGATCGACTATATTCTGAAATAATGCCTTTGGAATAGGTGTGAGTTTCCGAGTGTAAACGAATTCGATGAGCAATTTCTTTGATACTTGTATTTTGATTTTTACATTAAAATTGTACACCTGCAACGTAATTGCTATTCAGGGGGAACTTCGTATATCCGAACTATGGACAGATAATGGGAATCTTTTTTCCCTTATCTTGTAGTCAATTGCCCAAACTCCATCTCAACAAAATAAAATAAAATAAAAAAATGAAGTGTTTCACTCAGATTGACATATTTAAAGAGCAGAATCTTCGCGAAATCCCCTGGAAACCGCAATCACCCGCTGTAACATCAGGAACTTCAGCAAGTCCATTGTGCCTTTATTCCAATTAAGCATATTATCTCCTAGGACTTTCCATAGGAAAAGTACGTGGCATCCATAAGTCTCTTTACAATTCCAAAACTTTATTAAACAAGGAAATTAATAGATAAATCTATGCAAATTATTATAAAATGAAGAGTAGACAATCGAAATTCGTTTCAATAAACCCCGATACATATTACATTTTTTCTTTTGAAGTATCAATTTTTTAGGAAGGAGTTATATAATAAATTCTCTTTCATTAACAGGGTACATTAAGTGCTCAATTTCAACGGGATCACAAAATTGGATAACAAGAACTAACTTGAGATAGTTTTATGACCATATCTGATAGATCGCCTTTTTATGAATTTTTTTATACTGATGAGAGACATTACGGATAGATACCCTGTACATTAACTGGTATCTTCTTTATCTTCTGGAGAACAACAATAGATTGGGATGCATTTAAGCAAACATAGCAATGCAATATGATTTGAAACATGAGTATACTCCGTTTGCCTTGATACTACAATAAACATTTTCACTTAAGATATATGAAGCGCAGGACATTTGCACTGTTATACCCTTTTTTTATTATTATGATGATTATAGTAAGATCTATGAGGGCAAAGAACTTTGATCATAACCTCTTTCTTATCTCAACTGTACTTTTAGTACTGCATATTCATATAGTGTACTGCATCTTATCTCAACTGTGCTTTTTTAAAGAAACTGTAGCATTTATAATGAGATAAAGAATTATAACAAGGAAGTAACTTATTTCGAATAGATTATTATCCATTTTATAACATATTTTTGCAATAATAGACACTTCACAAACGAAATATTTCCGTATGTAATAAGCAAACGGAAATACTGAATTAAAATAAAAATTGATGACATCACAAAAGAGTTTGTAATAATTAGTGGCATAAAAATAAATGTATAATTTTCTCATTTCTGATTACACTAATTATGTTATTATTAATTAATTAATTTTTGTTGTTTCAGCACTCATTTCTTTAAACATTAACGAATTTAGAAGGTTGAAAAGAATATACAGTTCAATTTAATTTGCTATGAATCAAGTTTTCTAATTTTATTAACATTTAAAGTATTGTATTTATGTTTTTCTAATTCTTTTATTTTAATGTGGCAGAAATTAAATTAATCTGACAAGTTTAGAATTCATATCCACTATTTATTAATATTTTTTTAATAATTTTCAGAACATCGTTTCCAAATGTTATAGTTTTTGCGCGTGTTTCTAAAAAGAAAATACTACTCAATAAATGTAGATAATTAAAGCATTTTTTCTTGATATTTAATTAATGCGAAAAAATGAAAGACTTTCTTAAAACTTTTAGAATATCCCCTTTCAAACAAGTATCTGAAAAGAAGCGTTTTAAAGTTTTTATATTAAGAAATAAAAATTCATTTCTAATTTCACGGCATTATTTTGAAGCACAATTTTTAAAAAAATAATAATAGGATCAAAATTCTTTAAATATAGAAATCTTAACGGAACTATTTTACTTTGTAATATGAACATATTTCTTATAAAAAAGGTGAAAAATCACCCACTTTATAGTAGTTTTTGTAATTCTGAAATTTGAGAGCAATTCACAATATGATTATAATGGTATTTATGCGTGCTCATGTGTTGCTTGGGGTATGGTACTGAATCTTAACCACCTGCATACATGTTTAAAGAGCCGTAAATCTGCTTTCTATATAAATTAGGATATATAATGTAGGATAGTAGGTTTCATTAGAAGATAGTATTTGAACTAATGACAACAATTTTATTCTGATACATATACTGAATTAATACAAATTAATTAAAAATAGTGTAATGATAAATTTTGAGAGGTAATATTTTATAAAGATTAGCAGAACAATGCCAAACACTTGCTTAATTTTTGACTAACTGAAATTTGAAATAACTGTAGGACTTCGAGAAGCTGACAGCGATTTACATTTTATTTTGAAAAACAAGTGCGCTGAATTTCATTAAATATCGGGCAGTAACTGTAGATTTGAATGAAATTCAAACAAACATTAAAACTTTCAACTCTACACTATATATAGATTTAAATCTTTCATAATGTTATTAATACGAACTCTTATATTTTAAAATTACAAGGTTTAAATTTCTTTCTTGTTCAATGTATTTTTTGAATTCTAATTGTAATTTTTTTTATTTCCTTAAAATACATAATAAGGTGTCCACTTTTGTAATCCAGCTGAATTCGGTTGCCACTATTCCTGGTCTCATTGTTGGAGCATTATTTTGTCTTTTCATGTTTTAATCATATTTTAGCTTTTAGTTTTAATGTATTGGTTTCTTAATCATATTGCTACTGTTGTTAACAAATATGATTGCTTCATTTGTTTCTGGTGGCATTTATTTTAAGTGGAAATCTAAATGCTTCCCCACTTAAACATCTAAAAATTAAATTATTTGGCAAAATAAGTACTTTAAAGTATGTAGCTCTGAATATATATTATTATAATTTGAAAGTTTGATAAGACTGAATTTTCGCACACATTCAAAACAAGGAATTAAATAAGATATTTCACAAGAAATAAATTTAGCAAGTTCATTATGAGCAACTTGGGGCATCATAAATCTAATTTCAATTAATACAATGGACATGAACGACATGATTTCTCAATAATGTCCATGGTTTGAAATTTTGACATCCAGAATTGACTGAAGCTTTATTAAAATGATTATCTTTTGAAATAAATAAATGTAGATGGAGGTGGACGACACACACACACACACAGATGAAATTTTATTTTCTAAACAATTGTTCACACATATTTGATGGACTTAATTAACAGAAAATAAATCTGTTTGGAAGTATATACTATAAAGTAGAATTTAATTATACATATAATGATATGTGTATAATAAGAATAAAAAAATAAGATTCTTGTATTCACAAACTAAATATCTTTTTCATATCGCATCGCATGACTGGCTACTTTAGAGTCTTTTCAAACTTAAGACTGCAAGTAGACTATATGCATTCTTTACTTACTTCATTATGTTTTATAACTCTAACTCTTTGCAATAAAATACAAACCGTTTTCATGTGCTGATAAAGTTCATATGCCAATTTCTATCTCTCTCTCTCTCTGCAATAAAATGTAAACAGTTATCATGCACTGATAAAGATCACATGCCATTTTTTTAAACTCCTGATTTGGTTAAGAAAGAATATCCAAGAATCTATCGTGTGAACATGAAAACACTTTTGAATTGAATTGAGAGATGGGACAATCATTGCATAGAAACATCAAGTCTCTAGAGTCATATTTTTCCTTGTTTCCGTAAATACATTTTCAATGTTTTGGAAAAGAAGTGCCTTACGTTGACTGCTTTCACTGAAGATGTTCCTTTTGACATCAGCCTCTTCAGAATATGGCACCAAAAAGAAAATATCTTTGTTCATATTATCTTCGTGAAATCCTCGTAATCCAGTACCTCGCTGCTCTAGAACTAACAGGTTAGGATGCTTCCTGAGGAAGTTCTGCAGCTTCTTTGCTATATATGAATATTTGAAAAATCCAAACAAAATGATTGACTGACAAGGAAGGCTTCTAAGGAAAGAAAATTTACATTTGTTTCACTAATTCCAAATCGTGAAATTTACTCTTTTCTATTTTTAGATCAGTATAATATATTGTTTTAGATGTGTTGAATTATAGTTTTCAATAATCTCTAAAACGGAAGTTGTACATTTAAGAGAAATAAACAGTTACCGAAACTCGATATTAATCACCCCGGAAATTACAATTCTCATAACATTAATTCTGTCCAGATAACATTTTTAGTCAGTATCAATATTTAATATTTCCAGGATAAGAAAATATTTATTTTATTTCTTTAAAACGATATTAATATTCGTAAATCCTTAAAAGAAAAACATTAGTACTGGTGCTGGCATGTTATCTTCATTAGGTACTAAAAGCACATTATTTCTAAGAAATAATCAAAAGAATATTGCCTGACTAAGAAAAAATTTAGTGGTGTTTATGTCAAACTACCTCCTCTGAAAGAATTAAGTATATACCTCAGAAAATCGAACATAAATCAAAACTTTTCTCTTTAGGAACCTGCTTTTGACTGTTCTGAGGAACAACGAAACTTAATTTACCGGCACCTGCATAATTCACCCAAATTATATTTTACTTTCCTTCATTTCATTGAAAACATTGTGTAATATCCAATGGTATTGATAAGGGTAGGCGAAGCAATAGGCAGAAAAAAAGGCGAATTTTACTCCTTTCTTTGCCCATTAAGTATCATCGCTTATTTTTTTCGGAGTTCAAGTCTTGTAGAAAACAATTTTTCTCACGAAAAGAGAGAGACTGGTTTTCCATCTTCTGCTCTTCTGATTTTCGGCAGAGAAAGTAGGACTAAACTTCTAAAAATTTCGCAAATTTGTATTTATTAAGTTGGAAGCCGTTTTCAGAGAAACTGGAGTAAGTATAGAAAATAATAGCTAAAAGAGATAAAAAGAACAATAATAAAAGCAATCAACCGTTTTTCGTCAATTTTTTTGTTTTAATATCTATTATAGTTTTGTTTGTTCTTTCAATTGTTTTAATATCGTTTTCAATGAAAAATATTTTAACTATTATTTTTTTAATATATTAAAATGAAATTTTCCTATACTTAGGCTCGACTGAATTCCCATTTATGTGCATATAAATGCAAATAAAATGAGTTCACGTTCAAAATTTACAAACGTTCTAAATTTTTATTATTCGTTTAAATAAAATCAAGTCTAAAAACTAGAAATTTATTCACTGCGTAATGCAACATATCATATTTATGTTTAAATCATTTATTATAATGGGCAAAGTTCGATAATCGTTAATACACACAAGAGAAATTCACTAATTATTCCTTAAAATATATCTCTTTCTCATCTCATATATTTATTATCATTCCTTGTATTTAAATTTTGATAGTAATAATACTAGAAGAATTAGTATTAGGAGTATTACTAGTATAGAAGAACTTTTAATTTTGGAATCAAAAATGATATTATAAAATTGTAATACTTTGATGAAAAGGAAAAATTATAAGATTTTCTGGGATAATATATTATTTAAAAATAATTTCGATACTAGATAAATATTTCATATTAATAAAGAATACTGTTACACTATAAAAAATGCAATACTTATGGTTCAGCTTTAAAAGTCAGTAGTTAATAAAAGAAGAATAATAATACAAAAAAATTAAAAATTAAAATTATGGGATATATTAAATACGGAGTACAAATTTCATCTTCCCAATTTCAAATGTTTTCCTGGTACTCTTAGAAAAGTGATTATTACCCAAGGAAAACGGATAATGAATATAAAGACAAAAAGTATAATAAAATTAAACATGGTTTTTGCTAAGATTATGAAATTTTCGGAATGATGCGTCTATATTTTATCACCAATCATGTTAGTTTAATCCATTCGTCAACTTCATAAATTTTATTTTTTTGTAAGAAATGTTAGCCCTAAAATTATATATTTTTTTCGATGTAAACAACACATTTTAGATAATAAACTCATCCTAATTTACTCATCAATATCCCTCGTTTTTTAAGCAGCTGCTGCTTGAAATTATTCCTGAAACAGAACTTACTTTTCTATATCTTCATTTTGGCTGTTAACAGGAAAAATAAAATCAATATTCTCGTGTCAGCATTATCTTCCTGAAGTATCTTTGCTTCTACTTCCATTCAATGAAAACGCACCATGTAATTTGCAATGTCCTTACTAATCACTGGCGAAGCGCAGATAAGAAAACACAGTCGAAGGAACTTCGAATTCTGATATCTTATACCCATGAAGTCGACCGTCGCCTGTTCTTTTTTTTATTTTTATTCTTAGAGACAGCAATTGTTTTCTGAAAGGAAGGGAGACCTGCTTCTTGATTTTGGTTGATTTAAAGCGAGTTTTAAGATGAATATCTTATTGGTCATTTTGGTAATGACCATACGTAGTGTTTAAGATTTACGAAAGGTTACGCAATGCTACAAATTTCTGAAATGTCTAGAAACACAAAAAGACCACACACATTGAATTTAATAAATTATATTTTTCTCATACCTTTTCTTTTATAAACATGGACAGATCGAAACTTAGACGTTTTTTGATTGTATATTAATATAATATACAATCAAAGAATAAGGTGGTGCAGATTCATCTTTTATCAAAATCAGACTAAACATAAATGCATAACCATACAAGATTCCAAACATTTATCACCTTAGCATTCTGAATTATATTCCACTTAATTCTCATTCTAACTAAAGATGTGGCTCAGTTGATTTCTCGCAATATAAATGATCAATATAAATAATATTGAAAATCTTATAGTTCGTATTTCAAAGCTTATATATATAGTACTATACATTGTTATTCTGATTGAAACATTTGAATTCAAATTGATATTATTTTATATAATTAACAATATAGAATAATAAATAATACCATAATTTCCATATTTTAAATTATGAAACTTATATGGTTCCGCGTGACGTTCATGAAGCTGTTTGCTATAGAAGTGAGAATAGAGATTAGAAAGCAGAAAACATTTTTTGTGCTAGTTTGTACGATGTCAATCAGCAATAACTTTCGTCGAAAATACCAAATTTATACACCATCGGCTTAGATTATTCGCAGGTGGTATCTTCCATTCGAGAACCCTGTATATCATTGAAGAGAAAAAACTAGGAGGGTTTGCGATCTGGTGTATCCCAAAGAATGTTGGAAGGGTTTACTATGCAGGTCCAAGAAATAGATCGTTCAAAGCAGCCGAAAACATGGGTTTCATCAGTCTACAGTTTGGTATGCATGCATTATTATGTTACTTACAATTGCAGAAATCGAAAGCACTGAGTCCCAATAATGAACTTTGTGTGTTTGGCAGGAATATTCATTCAACCCTGACTACATACGTCTAATTAAAAGAAGATATATCGAGCATTTGGTAAGTAAAGAACTTCGACACTTTTCAAAGGGCTTTCATGTATCGCTTATCATTCTGTGTGGTTTATTTCCAAAAATATAGAATTTTGATACCGGATGATTTATTCTGAATTACTCTGTATTTTGGCCAGTTTTTGATGAATATATTTGAAGGACATTTGGACATCAATATTTTTAATAACAACAAACCATTTTAAATTTTTTAAACAGCATATTTATCATAAATTTAGATTAGAACATTTTAATAATAATTATTAAAACAATCATCTTGATAGTAAAAATAATTAAATTTGTATAAGCGATGCTCATTGAGAAAGTAGGATTATAGGACCGTCGCATTTTTCGGCACATTATCGAAATAGGAAGATCAGGGATTTGAAACCTGCTGCTTAAGCATTCCACAGAGATCAAACTTTCTGCTTTGGCGAGGTATGGAATAATGGTTTCATCCATATAATTACTTTTTGTTATCCGTATAATGGCTGTTGTGGCTCGATGTGGCTGTCAATAACTGTCCACATCGAAAGGACAGTATAGCTCGCAAGCAAATCATCTTTACATTGAGTGAAACATATGTTGCCTTCGTATTTATCTGCAATTATTAGTCAACTATAGACTAATTATGCGTTTTCTTCCTGACCATTAACCCCTTAATTGATTTGCCCATACGCCATACGGGAATCGAATTATCTCAATTTTTAAATTATAAACTAAAGCAAAATCATTCACAGACGCTATAATTCGATACAAGAATTACATAAAATGCATAAACATCTCAACTGTCCTATAAGTACTTATTTGAAATACACTGAAGAGCCAAAAAAACTGGTACACCTGCCTAATATCGTGTAAGGCCCCCACGCACACACAGAAGTGCCGCAACACGATGTGGCATGGACTCGACTAATGTCTGAAGGTATCTTGGAGGCAATTGACACCATTCATCCTTCGGAACAGTCCACAAATCCATAGGAGTGCGAGGTGGCGGAGGTACAGTTGGGAACGAGACTCGTCAGACCAGGTAACGAGTTTCCAGTCATCAGTAGTAAAATGGTAGTGTTGTCAGGCCCAGGAGAGGAGTAAAGCTTTGTGCCGTACAGTCAGAAACGGCACACGAGTGGGCCTTTGACTCTGAGAGCCCATATTAATGACGGTCCGTTGAACAGTTCTTACGCTGACACTTGTAAATGCCCCATCATTGAAATCCGCGGCAATATGAGGATGTGTTGCACGTCTATCTCGTTTAAGGATTCGCGTCTAAAGGCAATGGTCCAGTTCTTTCAAAGTCTTTTTCTGGCCGCATCCATGGCGGAAATTTGATGTTTTACCGGATACCCGATATTCACGGTACACTCGTGAAATGGTTGTACGCGAAAATCCAAATTTCATCGCTACTTCGGAGATGCTATGTCCCATCTCTCGTGCGCCGATTATAACGCCACGTTCAAAGTCACTTAAATCTTGATAACCTGCAATTGCAGCAGCAGGAACCGATCTAATACATTTGTCAGACATCTTTTGTTTTATATAGGCGTTGCCGACCGCATCGGGATACGATGATTGGTTGCATACCCCCGTTATTTGCAAACGCACGCCTGTACCAGTTTTTCTGGCTCTTCAGTGTAAAATGACAACACATTTTGAAAACAAAATATGTCATCTAATTAGATAGATGAAAAAACAAAACATTTAAGGGGTTAAATCAAAATACTTCTGCATTTGGCGAGATCAACATTCATTTTGATGATTTCAACATTCGCTTAATATTTAATTCTTTAAACCATTTGAACTGTTTTCTTTGGCAGTAAGACGTCAAGATGCTTGTATTTATAAGGTTTAAAATTAATGTTTTAGATGTAGAATAAGTTTAAATATGAATTTAGAACTGAAATAAGATAGCCAAAGATTATAAAAATACATATTTATTTAACGAAAATGCGAATAGCGATAAGCAGCGATACAATGCTGTAAGTGAATAATTATGTTTACAATTCTGGTGGCATAATCTCGTTGTTATGATGCCACCAACTCTTTTAATACTAAAATAAATTTTTAAAAATAAATTGGAACCTTACATTCGGCCCCGCTCGATGGAAAATTTAGAAAAGAAATTTTGACATTGAAGCGATCCTTACAAATAAAATTATAAACACGCAATTTTTAAATATCTTTCATTATTAAAGGCTTGTTATAAGTAAAGAAGCTTTCATCATTTAACATAAATATCATTTAATATTATACCTGCATATTTAGCCACTTTCACGCGAAATATTTCTTACAAAAACGACTACACGCATGGCAAAGTCCTTTTACTACATTTGTATTCTACAAACATGATATTTCAGCAATAATCATGAGAAAAGAGGGATTTTAAATAAAAAAAATAAAGGTAGCTTTCGAGAACTAAACGTTCCCGAAACAGTGAAGAAAGAAAACAACCAGATCTCCTCTCGTAGCGCAATTTAGACCAAAAGAGAGTGGAATACCAAGCAGATGTACTTCCATAGAAAATTCGGTGACGTGTGTGCTGCTGAGATTCGGTTTATTCAACAAAATATTTCTTTTGATAAAATGTGGCAAAAGGATTCGTGAGAAAGGAATAATTAATAATTGTAAAATAAATAGATTTATATAAAAACAGTTTTAAAAATGCACTTTTAGTAGCTCACCAAATAGCAAAATTCTTTGTTAACTATTTTCTACGTTTTAATCCTAGGTTCTATTGTTTACCGAACTGACTACCATGTAGCAAAACTGGAAAGGGAATCAAAATATAATTAAATTATTGCTAACTGATAATCATATTCCGAAAATAATAAAACATTGTATTTTTGTCTAGAATATACAGGTGTACAGAATTTCAAAATCTATCACACTATAGAGCGAGTGAAAAATCGATTACAAAAATTACATGACATTTTTACAAACATGAAACACGTGAAGTTAAATAGAAGTGTTAGTCGGATGTCAGGTTCAGATGGTCTTTACTTTTTGATTCCTGCACCTGCAACTTGGCATTTGAGATTTCAAAATGGCCACAGGCCACAGAAAATACTTCCCTTTCTTATTGTAAAGTACGTGACACCGGGAAAGAAATACCGAACTCGGGAGGCAACTACTTCAGCAAAGACTGAAGGTTTATAAAGAAGTTTTTTCTAAAAATAATAGTTTGGTCTTTATTGAAATCTTCTTTAACTTGTTATCTAAATTTCATGCATTTGAATTTAAAACACGATGAAGTTTTGCTATTTATATTTTTTCAATGATATTAAATTTGATCTTAAAATATTTATATTAAATGAAGGGTTTTGTTCTCTGATCACTCGCTGATGTCTGTAATGTTATTTCAATGAAACGTTACGCTAGGTTTGTGTTAAAATTGAACTTTTCATTGGACGATGTTTATCAACGGAACCCAATTTCGAAAATTATGTTTTGCCAAGAAAGATTTCAGAGTGCTCCTAAGATACATTATAAGAATTGGGAATGTATCCCAATAGCATTTCTAACACTATTGATTATGTATTACTGACAATGGTATTAATCGGCTGTTATCAATTTCAAACTTGGTTAATATTAATAATAACCGCGTTGTCTAATCGGCTGTTATTAACAATAACCCTTACAATAACCGTGACATATGTATTTCAAAAATTAATTATCTTTTTGTAGAAAATATCGATTTATTTCTGATTCATTTGATTCTGTGTATTTTACTTTCTTTTTTATGTAGGTTTCAGCATTTATCTCTACATAGGAACAGTTTAAAGAAAAGAAATATTTCGTTATTCCTAAGGTCAAATTACTGTGGCATCATTTTATTTAGATATAATAATCCAAGTGAACAGATAGGTTTATATTTTTTGCAAGAGAAACAAAAGAAAGCATCTCATTTGGAAACAGTTGGTTGCAAAGGACTAAGGTATTGAATATCGGTGGAGGGAGATACTTTCACTGTAATAAATATCAATGGCAAAACTACGGAACGTTCCTTAAGACCCACATATAACCAGACAGGACACTTCAAGGAATATTGTTATTCGTAACAGCGATTCCCATATAAAACAACCTTTATATAATGAGAAACTGAAAGGAAAATACCCATGCTTTCTTATTTCTTATCACAGAAGCAATAAACATATCTCCATATGAGAGCATAAAAATTAAGAAAACAGGTAAGAAAGAGGTGACGGTGAAATATATTTATAATTGAAACTCAACAGCAACATGAATAAGCTAGCAGGAGAAGTTACCATATGAATATTGTTCCCTGCAATAGAAGAATCTGAAGAAAAGAAATTAGAAGCGTAAGAAGAGTTCGAACCAATTATTGAATGAAACAATACATTAAATGATTCATAATTGTGTAGCTAGCAGAAATATTTCGATATCAGCTGTAAACACTTTACCCTGTTGGATACACAGTAAATTTGAATAATCGGACCGCCGTCGACGATAACACGAGTGCTGAGAACTAAGAAATACACACCCTATTAAGAGTGACTGATGTATTGGGCCCCCGCAAGGAGGTGATTTCCGTCACCGGTGATGGCGTCGCTATTCAGTCAGCCTAGAGAGCAGAGAACCTGATCACTAATACGATAGCCTCTCATTTTCGATTTTCTGGCCTTCCTCTGGGCAAGCATGTACTCCCATAAAAATCCACAAAAGAAAACTTAGTATGGAGAATGATGTGCTGTCAAATTTCGATAAATTATAATAAATGTTGCATCACAAGATCTAAAGCAAATGGACCTTTTAGACCATTTTAAACTGAAATAAGTTTATGGAAAAAATATCAAAATTGTTGTTCCTGTAATTTTTTCACTAAATGTTTTTTCGGCAAATTTATGAGATTAAAGTTTAGTAGTTAAAGGTTTATAATCAAAAGGTTTATAAGATTGTATTTATAAATTTGAGTAGAGTTTTCCACCGTTAACTTCATTTATACCACATTAACTTCCTGAACATTCATTTAAATTGGTACGCGTCTTGAGAGCATTTTATAACACAATCATAAATCTCTTCAGAAAGCTAAAATATTTTACTGCTTCCTTTAAATGTTTCAGATCTAGAAAATATACCAGGCTTTCTTTTGCATCATCTCTGCTCATTCATTCCGTTATCTCTGAATAGTCTTAGCTCCTACTCTGGTTTCATGAGAGGAATATTACTCGAATTTTGTTATTTAGAAGTATAGTAGTTTGAAAGAAGTAATTTGAAAGTAGAGTAGTTTGAATATCTGTTTCAAAATCAATATATGACGTTTCGAGGTGCTTTTTATACAATCAGTTTTGAAAAAAAAAATTAGTTTTTACGATACTTCTCTATAGTTATTATTTAGCCGTAAAAATTTTCTTTTTGTTCTTACAACACTTTTTGGCAAAAATAATAATGGCATCTGCTTCAATTTCATCCAATGAAAACGACTACCAGAATATTGGTAATAAACGTAAATAAATAAAATTTTATATTTCTTAAGAGATTAATAAGTCTTAAAAATTCCGAAAATGTCTTAATATATATATATATGTAAGAACTCAGAAAAACATTTTTTTCTTTCTCCTAAGAAAGAAATTTCTAGTTTAGATTTCTAGCAAGACAAATTTTGGTGTATTTTAATAAAAACAGTCATCGCTTTTTAACTATTTCCAGGACGTTCAGTGCGTGTGATGCACCTTATATCATAAAAAAATCACCTAAGTCTCTTTTCCGTCATTAAAGATATTTTTAGAATATGCCTTCATAATTACTATGATCATACATATTTTGCTAGAAGAAAATTAAAGAAAAACATAGTTTAATCATAAAACAACCTTATGAGCGTAATTAAAACACGGTCATAAAGAATTATTACACCATCAACAAGAAACTGATATGTTAAAATAATAATTTTTTGGAAGTTAATTAAATGAGTTGGCAAATCCTCATCCTCTTGTGCATTTGACATAGTTTAGACGAGAACATTGCTTTAATTAATAGATTCATTATTGCACATATACTTGACAAAAAAGTAAGTTAATTAAGAACAATAATTATTACGAAATGAAAGATGATTTTCTATTCCTATGAGGGGACTTTATAGTTCCTTTTATCTTTTAATATCAGACGATTAATGAAGAACATTACAATGATGAGTGGTGTCTTATAATGTTTAGAAATACCATTTATATTACATGGCTTATTTATAAAAAAATTCCTCTACATAAAATTTACCACAATTAATGGCTAAACAAATCTAATGGCACCATATATTTCAGACATTAATTAAGAATTTTTTGCATTTGTTCTTTAGTTTTAACACACTCCTACATCAATCGGTATGGCGTTATACTTTATCCTTAGTTTTCATTTTTTGTTGCGATTTCTGAAAAATTACAGCTGCCGATTCAGTTTTCATTTTATATATTTCAATTTTAACGGTTTCTCCGAGAAGGCAAATGTTATAGCTCCAACATGAAGAATATAAAATTATTTTTATTTTTGTTCAAGTTTTGAATTTGGATATCATATTTCCGAAACTGCTGTGGACATTTTAATTTCACAAAGCAGCTTTCATTCGAAAAATGCATATTCACATATGTATTTTAATGCATGAAAGACTATTTTGCTAAATATAATTTCAACTGACAGCATTATGAAAAAATATAAGAAAAAAAAATTTCCTGGTCAAGGTTCGAATTGAGATAATGAAAGTGATGTTTATATAGTCACCAAATTTTTAATATTTTTGTAAGATATATTTTTTAAGTTTTAATATCCTGCGAGATTTAAGCATATTAATATAAAATTACAGCCTGTGCAAAAAGTTTTTCTGTAAAATTAATATTATTTTATAGAGATTTGGTATTGACTTTTTTAATGAAATATCTAACAAGTATTCAGATGGAAAATTTCACTCATATAAATATTCCTGATTAATTACTGGAAATTATTTTTTTAGCATAGAATATTTCAAATGAAATTTAATTTCATTCATGAATATATGTATTAATTTTTAAATGCTATTTTATGCGTTCAGACATTTTACAAAAATAGGAGAAGGAACTGCACATTTAATCATCACAAAAATATATTAATGTGGGTATACTGAAATAAAATCTCAATTTTTTTATTGTTTGAACCTTGTTTCTATTTCTAACAAAAAATTGTCTGCAAAATTTAAAAAATGGCTTGCAACATTTACTATTCCTTTTTATGCTTTTAACCTTATATCTAATATATTCCGAAAATACATGGTCAGAACATTCAATTAAATGTTTTAGTTAAAGTGTTTAGTAAAGTTTAATTATTATTTATTGGAATTAACAATTGGGTGCATTTTAAATGTTTTACTCTTAGTATTAGTGACCATAAAGAGACTTTTTGTACTAAATCGATGATATTCTATATATTTTTAATTGACATATTCTCCCCCCCCCCCCCATCGTTCCGTTTTCAAAATAAGGAACACTAATTCCGCAGTTTTACACTAGGTGGCGCTGTAAGAGGTCTCATAGCGCAGCGCAAAGGAAATTTATTATACTAGACACCATTTTTATGACTGCAGCTGCAGTCGTTCTGAAATTCAGGGGATAGTAAGTAACTTTAGTGGACTTTATGTATACTTACATGAGTGTGTGGAATTGTCAGTGTTTCAGAATATAAATAAAAAGCTGTTGCAAATGCACTCTTGTCTTTTATTACTGTGCGAAATATCATGTCGTGCGCTGAAAAGGGTGAGCTTTTTAAAATCATCGTGCTCTTTCTCTTGTTGGTTTCTTAAAACTCATTTAGCGTCAGTTACTCTTCAGTAGATTCAATGAATGGCTTATATGGATAGATTAATCCTGACTTTAAGAATAAGCTGCAATTAGATCCTTAAAGTAATATATATGGACAAATTTTGAATTATTTATGATAGCATTAAAAACCTTCAGAACTGAAGATCGACAAGTTTTCGTCAACCACTGTTATACATGCAAATACTGGGTTATACATTCACAAAAATGTACTTTACACTGGATTTTGTTAGCGGTTATGCTGATTCACATTAATTTTGTAGATTTGATAGAGGGCTTCACGAAGGCTGCTAAGGATGGACTTAAACGTCACCCCGTGATCTCTTTATTCTCCTCACCTCCACATGTATGATTTTTTAATCTTGAAGGCCCCTCGGAAGAGATAAATCGAGTTGAAAAAATCCTGGGAAGAGTTAGATAAGCTTTCAAGAATTCCTCCCAGCAAACATTACAAAAAAGCTACTGTCGTATTTTCCGGGTACTCTGAATAATCGGATTGTCGCAGATAACAGTACGATTACTTTGGCCAGTTACAAAATTCCCATCACCGCCCATACACCAACCCTTCCCGAATGAGATACGTCTCGTCATTGGAGATGTGGCCAACACAACCACATCACCATTATTGTATACCCAGAGAGCGCGAGAACTGAATGCTGAGTTCTCATCCACGCACTCGTGTTGCCATCCCAACCGGGGTCGCTCCAAGCCAGTAATGGCCAAAATGCTTTTCCTTTCAATTATATTATTACATCTAAACTGGAAAGCCACTCTATATTTCCGAATCATGACAGACTGAGATGGTTTCGTCTAGGATGACTTTTATAAACAAACCACATCAACGAAAGATTTCCAATAAAACCAGTCTCTAAAATACACTCATTCCTGTTGGAAACTACCCTGTTCTCGAAGTGTTTGGAAAAGAAAGCCTCAATTTTATAAGAAAACTAGCTGGTATGCCCGGCGTTGCTCGGGATAAAAATATTTTCAAGTCCAAGTACTTATAAAGTTTTCAATTGACTGAAAGTGTTTTACGCTGAAGCGTCTTTCGTTGATTTTCGTTAATCAACTGATCCTTTGGACCAGCAGTGAAAAAAACACCCTTCTATTTTATCTCTCCTTAGTTTGAACCACTTGGTAAGAATCTTGTAGTCCTTCGTACTCCAATTTCCCCTCCCCATCATTGCTACGGCAACAGCAGAAACTCTTTCATATCTTTTACTTTTTGCCATTATCTTTAGTGGTTTTGTCACTGACCGGAAAAAACCGCAAAGTGTTCTTTCTTTTTCTCCTTAGTATATGGCCATACGAGCGTTTCCGAGCAGTCGCTGCTTGAAGGTCAACCGTACAAGAATTATAGACAATATGCTGAAGAAGCAGGTATGGCCACACGCGTGACCTTCGCGCCGTTTTCTCCCTTTCTCTGGGCGCATTCTCTCGGCTGCCGCAAAACGATGCGCTCGGGTCTATTTTTCAGGCGCGGAAAATAAATCGCGTTGCTACTTGTGGTGGTTTCCGTTGGTATTTTCATGTGTTTCAGTGTCGGATTAGCAAGTAGGCAACTGTCTAAGGGGCCCTGCAACTTTCGGGGGCCTCAGGCATTGACATTTTTTCCGGCATTTTCAGGGTTATTTAATTTTTGTAATTTTATTTGGTTTACAAGGGCTATATGTATTCGAACGTAGTTAAATTAAAATTAAGTACCACTTAAATTTCAAAACACTATTCTTTGTAATTTTTTCATGTTTTAAAAATCTCTCGCAGGTATGTGCGGACAATCTTTTTTCTTACAGTTGACAGATTGACTCATGAGTATCAACACCCCTGTCAAACTTTGTATGTGAGTATTTGGAATGTAATAAACAAATTTTGTTGCTTTTTTCACCTTTTTGTTAAAAAATTGTTTTTTAAATTTAAATTTTTTAAAACGCAAAATAATGAAGCTAATTTTCTTGAAGCTGACTAGCAATTAAATGTCATATAAAATTTTCAAAACTATATTTATATAAAAACTGCTTATATAGATTTTAAATTAAAATCAATAAAAAAAATCTGAGTTTGGTAGTTATGGGACGGGGAGGGCCCGTAAATTGATTTGCCTAAGGGCTAAGACAGGACTTAATCTGGCCCTGCTGTGTTCTGTTCTACATTTTTTGATATTCATAATAAATATATCAAGGAATACTACTTGGATAGTGAGCTTATGATTCTTGAACTTCCGTAGTTTTTTTTCCTGTTTTATATCACAAATGTGAATCTTTCAGTTGAATTATTGGCAATTTCATTAATTTTATTTTCACATCATTCAGCTCATTCTTTGTTCCTTTTATATTGCTTTTTTGTTAAATGTTTACATTTTTCTGTTTCTTTTTAAATAAAATTGTTTAAAATAATTGTACTTATTAACCTTTTCCCAATTACAACCTAATTTTAATAATTACTCTTAAAAATTGTTTGTTTTGTCCTTTTCATCTGATCGTTGTTCAAAATTACGAAGTACGCTACAAAATAGTACTCGTGATGCTTCAAAACTAGACGTTAGTATAACTAAAATAATCTATTTGAGTCATGTAGCTGCAAAAGTGGCCATCTCCACTTTTCAAAAATATGTTTTTTCAAAGATTATATGTCCATTTGACCTTCTGAATATCTCATTGGAATCATCATGAATTGGCAATTAGTATACATTGCTGAAACACGTCGAATGCCAAGCAGTTTATTTTTCAAATCTCATTTTGACTAGATGTGACAGAAAATCCACTTTTCTCAAAAATTTTCTTATTTGGAGATGGCCACTTTACGGCTACACGACACATTTATTACTCTGCATCTTAATTCGAAAAAAATTGCGTTGGTGGTAAAAGGAATTAATATGGTTTAATTTAAAGCAGGAATTCTTTCGATTACCTTCTTACTTTAAAGAAATATATAAGAATCTACAATTTATCTTAAAATTGTTTTTTTAGGTGAAGGGGAGAAAAAAACAACCAAAACTCTAATGAAATTATAAACACTTTTGCTTCGTTTTCAAGTACGAGATAAATGGAATGAATCTTTTATTTATACATTTCTAATGTATCAAAAGTTTCACACAAACAACTATTTGAATTCGCCACTGTGTTGCACTAAAAAGCAGGAACAAATGATTGGGTTTGCGTCTGAAAAACTGCACGTGTGGCCGTAAACTTAGGCCCTCTCCCACCGGTATGAAGTGGGTTCAACAATCTTGAAGGATTTTAAACACTCATTATGATCATTAAAAACTTGTAAAATTAAATGAAGCATCGCGGAAAGAGAGTAATTGACATCATTGTATTGTGGCGCAAACATATTGAAAGAGGTATATGCTACGAAATAAAAGCTAAATAAAATTTTTGCGTTTCTGTTTACATTCAAAGAAAACCAATATTTTTATCATAACTTACACAATGGCAAAAATACCGGAATGAAGGATTTCATAAAACGATCATTGGTTTGAATTTAATTACAATACAATGTTACAAATTGTGTATGAAATAAATTTGAAATGTTCATTATATTAAGAAAAAGAACGCTTAACATTTAGTTTGAAATCATTAAAAAGATGATTTTCTGCTCTTTAAGATGGTATGTAAATAATCTACGTGCAATATATTTTTCTGAAATTATTGTCGAAAAACTGAGATAAAACGCCGAAAATTGGCTTAATTTTTGTTCTTTAATAAAATATCTTAGGAAGTATTTTTTTTCAAAGTTTGAAAAAGTAGAATAAATCTAAGAACGGACCCCAGAATGGCATGTTCAAATTTCATGTCAAGACTATTCAACGTTTAGGAGGAGTTTTCGCGACAGATAGATCATTAGAAATAGATCATTAGAACATCTTTTTCCCCCTCACGTTTTCCTCTTCCTACGATAGCAACTGGACTAAGTAGCCTTCAAGGCTTAGCACACACTAATTAAGATCAGTTAAAAATTTGTGAAAATTAAACAAACATCGAGAGAATAATTCACTAACGTTATTGGATCACTGCGCAACCGTATTAAAAGCTGTAAATGCTACGACAACAGGAAACCGGAAGTGAAAAGTCCCTTTGTTGTTTATGGTCAAAGAAAGCAATATTTTCTTATAGTAACTTCAACACTGGCAAAAGCCCACGCCCGAAACAGTAATTTGGCTAGAATTTATTTCTATAAGAATAAAAATTAGTGTTGGAAATTGCGTTTAAAATATTTTTTTAACCTTAATAACAATTAGAGAAAACACTTGGAGAAAACACACAATAGAATTATTAGCATTAAAAAGATCTTTTCCTGGTCTTTAAAATCTCATAAAAATAATTGTTGTCTAATAAATATTCCAGAAGTTAAACGTCTAAGCATTAGGCTTAAAAACAGTTAATTTTCGTTATTTATTTAAAAATAATAAGAACTAATTAACTCTGAAAGTTGAAAATATCACCGTTGACCTAGAAATATGCTCTAGAATGTCGTGTGTAAATTTCATGTCGCTACCGTTCACCATTTAGGAGGAGTTTTTATGACCGACCGAAAGACAGATACATGTCTGTTTTGCTTTATATTACAGATATTTATAAAAATAAGCAAAATTTTTAGAAATAAAGGTAAATTAGTTCAAAGTCTAATCGTTGCCTAGCAACGGAGAAGCTATAAATTTGCGTTGTTTCAAAATCATCTGCACGTAATTAAAAATTATTAAACTTAAAAAAAGTAATAACAATTGAAAAAAATTTGAAATTAATAATGTCACAGAAATAAAATTGGTGTCATTGAAAAGGTAAAATTTTGAACTGTAAGATGGTATAAAAATATTTTTGTTGGACTATTTGCTCCGAAGTTACGGTGGAAAAACGGTTTCGGTTAATTTCTAATTAACCGCCTGTTTAATTAGCTTTTGGACTTTGAAAAGTTCATAAATGTCTTCTCCTTGTCTTAAATAATAAGTGTGCAAAATTTTGTTGCAAACTGTCCTTTGGTTTAGGAGGAGATGTGGAACATAGCCACATAGTCATATACCCACATACCAACAATGATTTTTATTTATATTAAGATTACATTCACAGCTATCGTGTTAACATGTAATCATAATATTAAATTAAACAATAATTCCACTTGTGCAATTAATATAGTTCATAATTGGTAGTTATTCCGTAACGAAAATTTATTTTACCTGTACTCGATATTATTTTCTCTCTCTATATATATATAATGAATATCAGTCAATTAAAATACACCATCTTCGCACATATACTCAACACTGCTATAATTATTTACTCAAGTATTGAAGAAAACAGTTCCTTTAGCAAAATGCTTCTCTTCAAACTTCTTTTCAGGACAACTGCATGCAACGCTCTGGCGCCTGCGTCTTCTTCTTGAATTAAATATGGTTCTCTTCAATTCATTAAAAAACATTTCTTAGAATTTTCTATATCCTTGGTAATGACCGCCTAAGAGAGATGGGAAATTATTTGTTGGACAGAATCTCATGTGGTGAGTTATTTCACCCAGTTATTTGATATTAGACAGACTTGTATTTTGATGTTTATGACTCAGAAATGAAGTTCAAAAAGGATATTTAAGTTAATTTCTAGGCTTCAATTGTAGACTGGAGAAGCTGGAATGCAACTCTGTAAGTAATTATAATCTGTGATGACGAGGTGTTGAAATTTTCTAGAAGAAAACAATTTACATTGTAAATTTTTCGTAAACTTTAATTTATAAATAGAAAAAAATAGCATTGCTCAATTCTTAAATTTGAAGGAGAAATTTTTAATCTTTTACTTTATCTATGACTGTTAAAACATAAATTGCTTATGAATTTTAAATAAGTTGTGGATCTCATGATGATCAGAATTTCAAAAAACAGGAGATAATTGTAGGTTATTTTTCTGTTGTAGCTGTATTCTGTTTAATCGCAAAAATAATATTTATCCAAATGCCAAAAACATGCTTGATAGTAACGTTTCTGTTCATACGAATTATTTTAAACTGATTATAACCAACATTTCATTATAACATCTATTACACTCAGATTTTTTTATCATCTTTCAGTATAAAATTTTCATGTTTTGAGGAACAATGCGTTTTAATTTGAGATTCATATTTCGAAATAATGGTGAAAAGAACATCGCAAAACTTTTGAGCCAGTAATTTAATAAAATTGCCATTTGAATTAGTATCTCATTTTCAGGATGCCATCATATCCAGAAAAAATGCCCCTTAAGCAATTAATTCTGTTTCGAGACTAAAATTCATGGAATTTTCGAAAATCGAATATTGACTTCAGACAGGTTTCAATGCAATTACATTGACAAATATGTGTTGATTCAGTTAATAAATTCGAAGATGAAATTACGGAATTATGATTACATCAATTACTTTATTTAAAGTTGAATACCTCTTCCATATCTTTCCCATAGGTTTGGTATATTATCTGACATTTTAATATGCAGCTACCTTTAGAACTTGGTACTGATGACAAGCTTGAATACTTTCAAATGTTAATAACAAATTTCGTATCAGATTTCATATGGTTGACCCAAACGATATTGATAGCCAAAGTGTTGTGAATTTGGAGAAGGGATAACATCGTCTTAATAAGTTTAATTTATATTCGTTAAATTATGTCATGTACGCAACAGATGTGCTATAATGGTTTTGTAGGGTTTTTTTTCATTTCGGAAGAAGAAAAAGGTTAAAAGGACTATTGAAAGAAAATAAATCTGTATGCATGAACATAATTAACTAGTAAACTATCAATTTAATTTGGTGTCAGTAGATATTAGTATCAGATTTCATTTGTGATATACACAAAATTTCAAATCACTTATTTATTGAGGACAATACTAGCATACATTTTTTGCAACTTTTGTTCACTTTCAGAATTTGTAAAAGTGAATCTTAAATTTATGCTTTGAAACAGAAAACTGGATCCATAACTGTGATAAAACAGAATATTTGTCAAGTAAAAAATGCATAGATTTTTAGATTTTTAACTGTGTAATGTAGCAGCTTTTCTTATTAAAAATTCAGTAATTGCATAATCTTTATTTCGGCAAAATTGCATGAATATTTTAAAATATTTTGATTTTCTTATTGTTGACATATTTCAGTATGAGTTTTATAAGCAAATAATTATAATGTGTTTTTAATATCAGTAATTACAAATTCACTTCATTTTATACATAATCTTCATAAATTTGTATAATTACTCAGGAAAGTAAGACGTCACAAATTGCCTTGTTAAAGCAAACATTGTTAACAATATTATCCACTATTAAGATTTAAATTCTATTGCTTAGTTATCAAACAAGGTAGCCATTCATTGTTTCAGAAAAGCATCTGTTTTGTTATATGTGATTATTTATCACATTTTGTGCTTTGTGATTGAAAAGTGAGTTTGATATTTTCACACTGATTTTCTAATCTGCGCTTTTGTTAACTGAATTAAAAACAATTCGTGATTTTATTGCTTAAATCTTTCTCGTTCTTGGATATCATAATGGACCATGACAGATCCATGTTTTATGTTAGACGCTAGAGCGTCTTTGTCTTATTTATAAGACTACTTATGTACGTTAGCTTGGACTGTTACGAGATTGCAGCTGTTGTGCTGCTTTGTGGATGGCTTGGTACCCTGATGAAAAATGTTTACATCAATGGTCAAAATGAATATGAGTTCTATTGGAACTATTACTATACTAAATAGAAACGACATTTTGTGTTCCAATCTCATCTGCAAATTTGTACAACAGCTGAAAATAAATATTAAAAGAATATATTTGAAAAGAAACGCAAACGTCCATACTGGATCAATTTATTTTCTGTATTCAATAGCTAGAAACTGAAATACCAATCATTTGAAAAGTGAAATTAAAAATAAGAGGTAAGAATTTTTTCGTATAATTTGATAAATAAAACCCTGCAAACAACTTCTCCTTTGGCTTTTTCTAATTTTAAAAAAAGTGTTTTGAGTATGACTTGAAAGTGTGAAGAAGTCGTTTCTATGAAGGAAATTCATTCGAATACTTTTGGTATTGTTGGAATCCTCAATAGAAAGTTCATTTTGTGCTCAAGAGACAAATGTTATGAAATATCTTCATTTTTAGCCTCGAATAAAAGAAATTTACATTCGTGACTTTCTGCAACATCTGCATAAAAGTAATATTTGAAGATTGATTTGAGAAGGAACGAAATCAACATACTGAATTAATTCATTTTCTGCGTTCAAATGCTTGAATTTATAAATTACTATCATTTTAAAGTGAAACTAAAACTAAGCAGACATAAAAAGTATAATATTGGTCTTATATAGTTTGAGAAAAACACTTCCAAATATATATTCTTCTGACTATTTCAAATGAGAAACAATATGTCTCATTGATCACTTGGAACAATGATAAACGCTACCAATATCACTGAACAGAATGCATATGAATTCATATGGAGTTGTAATAATCCAAAATGGAAAGAGCATTTTATGTTCAATATATCAGTTTTAAGTAGTATCATCTCTTTTCGTCTTGAAAGAAAACATCCGTATATGTAACTTTTTCCCGTATATGCGTAAAAGAAATATTTGAAGATGCATTTGACAATAAACTGATTTCTAAATACTGTATACTATTTTAAATGAAAAAGAAGAAACTTCGATCGTACTATAATGATGCCTGAAGATTAGAGCTGCTGGTCACACTTTGTTAAAAAAACGCATCAAGGTTTCTAGATCCTCCTGGGAGATGTGGAAATGAAACCACACCAAACCATTTAATACAAGCAGGATGGAATTTAGAGCTTTATACGAGATCTGGGTATAGTGACAGCCATATAATTACAGCCGATACAATAAATGCAGTAGCTTGAAATGTTTAAAGCCCTTCAGTGTAATCACCAACATAGTATACAACCAGTTTCCAACGATTTGGAAAACATAGAATACCTGAAGAAATACCATTTGTGTTGATATTAAGAATTGGGCGGCCTGTCTCTTTAGGAATCTCTGGCAAAGTTCGGTAGAGAATACAATGACATGTTTCCTTCTTTGGAATAAAATTGGTTTTGCACTTTGGTTTGGTGGTGTAGCATGCTATGTAATTTGCTTTAGGTAGTGTAGCACGCTGTTTAATTTTATCGCACCCTTGGCGTTCCTTCAGAATGGGCAGCGGACTGTCACTACACATCTTCCAATTGCCGGCTAACATTCTAGGTTTTAATACGCATCATAGCACTTGATCTTCGATTTTGGATGGACGAGTTCATTTATTGGGAGGGAAATTAGGAGGGTAACTAACTTTTAACTTGTATAAGTTAAATACGCTGATTCAATTTGATGTCATGCATAAAACTTAGCTGCCTATATTAATTTGCCTACCGTTGTAATTCAATCTGAAAAAAATTAGCCATATGTGTAACAGTTTGATCGGCTTATTCTTGGATTACGTTTTTTATTTCTACAATACCGATTGCGAACACTTTTTTCAAAATTAATTTCGGCTGACTTGCAAAATTTGCCATTCAGTGGACATATTTTTCGAATATGATTCAGTGTTCATATTTCAAGAAGCCATAAAATGAAATTATTTCTTATGTTTTCAAATTTTACATGGAGCTCTCAAAAACGCTGCAGTGACCTCCTCGTTGTCCTTTCAGGTTTATATTGTTCCGATTTAAATGGCCAATATAAGTAATTTTCGTTAGTTAATGCTAGGCATTATACGACATAACTGCAAGTGAACATTACCAGCAATGGTACCTAAAATCTAATATAAGTAACAAAAGAATCTACTTGAACCCACTCAACGTCTATTAACACATATAAGTTACGAAATTATGTTTTTATATAGACTCTCGTTCCTAGTATTCATGTTTAGTAAAATATTCTTTACATACCAGAATGTGAAACAAAACAAATAAACCAGCGGGAGTGGTCTCCCCTAAACTTTCTCGTATACTTTCTAAGTGAAGATTCGTCAAAATCTCGAGTTCGAATTTTTTTGACGATTACAATACTTTCTCTTTGTATACGTTGTATACGAGAAAGTAAAACAAAAATACAAACAAACCTGAAATCAAATATCTGTTGCCACGTTTCAAAAAAATATTACTTTGAAGCAGGCGCGATAAAATAGGCAATGCAATAAATACTAAAGCGAAAATTCTGCTTTGGAATTGAATTCCCAAGAAAACAATTTATACTACCACAACCGTAACAATTGCAAAAGCGCGTGAATAAAAGATTTGCTGAAATAATGAGAACGGTTTGATTTACAACAATAAAAAAATTGTTAACAATTGATGCTTGAAAACATTATTTATTGTTGTAAATAAAATTTACAACAATAACAGATTGCTACCAATACGCATGCGCATGAGAATCGGATTAAAAGAAATTTAATATGCAATTTGAACGCCTATTTTTCACGGATTTGGTCCAAACTTTTGTACGGACCTACATTCATAACGATAAAACTGTGTACCAAATTTTATCCATTTAGCTAATCAAGTTTTTGAGTTATAGCGTTCATATGACCGCGGACATACAAATAGACAGACTTCCCGTTGACGGATTTTGTCCAAAATTTGATAGAAACCTAAAAATTATGTTCAAAGACCACATATCAAATTTCATCCCCGTAGCTCTAATAGTTTTCGAGTTATCGTGTTCACAGACAGACACACACACAGACACACACACAGACAGACATACAGACATAATTCCAAAATTGTGTTTTTCGGACTCAGGGAGGTCTAAAACGTGGAGATCCGTCAAAATCTCGAGTTCGAATTTTTTGACGATTACAATACTTTCTCTTTGTATACTTCGTATACGAGAAAGTAAAAATCTGAGACTGAAACTGACCGAGCTATGAAGCTTTGAAAATCGCCGTTTTTGTCAATATTAGACCATTTCAATTGCCGCTTCGAAGAAGATTCTCCAACAAACACTGAGCACTTATTCGAAGCGGCAGCTGATTGGTTTAAAATTAGGAAATTTAAGGCTCCATAATCGGTCAGATTTAATCGCGGAAGAGTCGAAATGTTTTCGTTTAAAGGGTTAGTGTGTGAAGAGCATTTTACTAAGCATGACTAATAGCACCGTGAAACTGTACAAAAAATTTAAATTTCGCAATTTTTTCAGCAGTATATTTATTGACTCAAACAACACAAAATATATTTCCTTACGTCATTTAAAGCATTTTTCCAACATCATTGGAAGGATATGCCTGTCTAACTATTTAGAAATGAGCTACTGGGTGAAGATTAAAGTGGACATCCTGTATATTTGAAGCGTTTTGTCTATTTGATTCGTTTAGTATAGGTTTCTTGAATCCGTGTATTCCTTGATGGCTATCCCCTCAATGAGAAAAAATTCAAACCGGTTGCTGCTTCTCTAATATATGATCGAAAGATTTAAAAGAAATTCAGTGAAATACTAGAGACGATTGACAACTTTTGAGGAGGGAACCGTTGGCTGAATAAACACTTTTTCCGAAATTCGAATTCTATACTTATAAAAGGAAGGTTTGTGTGCGTGTCCAGAGGAATTTGTCGTGCTCACAACCTAGAAATGTGACACACGGGTAGTTGTAATGTTGACTCAATGTAACCCGACTGATTCAAGTTTGAAATTTAATGGAAAAAAAGTTTTTATTTAATATATTGTGTTGTTTTGGGTGATTTTAGGTTTGGGTTTGTTTTAATACGGATTTTTTTAACAAATATAATACTTGAACGTTCACATTAATACCATTTCACTCCCTTTCACTTAGTTTATTTAAGATTTCAGACAACTGGAAATATGTGTATGCATAAGGGAATGCAAAACCGTGAACTTTTCAGAATACATTAAGAAAATAAAGGTGCCATAAACACAGCACCCCGACCTTCCAAAGCACACGGGAAATCTGAATGACAGTCGTTGCAATAGAAACGAATACTGAGGTTGGGTCCTAACGGCCAACACAGCCTCACGGCCCTACCCCTCCCGTAGGAGGTAAGTACTATCACTGGAGGGGGGAGTGCTCCCCCCATTCATGTAACCCTAGGCGGGCGAGTTCCTTCATATGAAACCTGAGCAACTCACCCACATTCCGTGGTGCCCAGATCAGTAGGGTATAGAAAATAAAGGTGCAAAAGAAAAAAAAATTACGTGGTTGCAATGAGTTTCTGAACAAATAGAAGGTGCAGAAGAGTATGAATCTTGGTATTCCACATTCCGCAAAGCCTTGCAATGTAAACTAAAAAAGTGTTCCTTCAGAATCCAGATTGTCCGTAAGCTAGCAGTTCAGGATTATACAGTTCGGCAAGCTATATTGTACGACCTACTAGAAGCTGTGAAAAATGCGTCTTTTGCAGTATTCATTGACGAAATTACGTTCCAAAATGAGCAAGCAAAGTCTTTTTGCCACGCATAAGTTATATTCTGTAAAGAGTTGCGGTAGTGAACAGTTTGAAAAAACCGAATTGCAGCTTTATTGTCTTAAATTATACACAGTATGTTTGAAAGAATGTTTCAGTCTACGGTGGAGTGTTGGAGAATATACTTAGATAAGCAGGATAGTTACAACAATACGTGTTTTTGTCAGCTACAGTGGATGTACAATATCAGAATGTGGTACAATGTAAAATAAAATCTCTCTATGCTGGAAATATTTCTTGACTTTATAATAACATTGAATTAAGAGTGTAAGAATTATTTTTAGTTTGAAAGTTTTTTCAGTCATATTAAATAAGGACATTTATCAGGAACAGAATGAATCGTTAAGAAGGGCAGTAGTTATCAAGAACATTGAGCCAAATACAGATATCGTTTAGTCATCTTTTATTTCATAGAAGTTCTCACTTAAGTGTGGTATAATTTATTCACTAAGTACAATAATTAGTTCAGTTATTAAAATGTGGAATTTAACATAATTTTCTCTCAATTGTACATCCTGTATGTCAGCAGACAAAAAAAAATCGCGAATAATAGCCTTTTAAAATGATGAAAAGAAGTAGTGTACTTACAGACTTAAACGTGTTTAAGAGTGATATTTCATGTATGAAAACGACAGAATAAATTGTGAAGTTATAAGAAACTCAGTTTGTATTCTGCCAGCATCGCAACTAAGCAATAACCATGGGGAAAAGGGATTTAAAATGTATAAAAAGGTAGCTGTCAAGCATAACCGTTTCAGAAACGGTGGGAAAAAAAGTATGAACAATAGTCCTCTAGTCTCGCGTTTTAAACAAGAAAAGATAGGAATTTCAAAGAGAGGATCCTCAATAGGAAAATTCAGTAGTGTGCGCAACTGAGATTTGCTTCCTTCAACGGACACAATTCATCTGGAAGAATGCAAATACAGGATTTGGAGATCTGATAAAAAATGACGGAGAGAGAGAACAGGAAGGGTAAAGGGGTGAATCTGTCGAAGGAGATTTCGAATCCGTCTGTTTAATTTGCTCTTTCTGCCGTCTTTTCCAGGAATTTAAGAATGCAAATTGTCAGTAACCACAGAAATCTCCGCAATCTATAGTGCGCGAGGTGCTTAACATCGGAAGAAAAACACTCATCTTAAAAATGACCATGCTAGCAAATGGTCAAATAATGTATAAAATTGTGTCTGAAACCCCCAGTTAAATCTCTAAAAAAACTATTTCATTTCTTTCTCTAAATATTAGAATTTTTTATTGAAATTTCGCAAAAACTACCAAAACTCCTGTTGGTATTTTAATAGTATTCAATTTCGAATTTGAAAACTCAAAGCAAATTAAAAGGCTTTGTTCCACGAAAGACTGCATAATAAATATTTCAGTTTTTTAATGCTAAGCGAAAAGCCGTGGTAATGAATGACGCGCAATTTAGTCAATTATTTTCTCTCCCGAACAGTTATAGAGCGATAAAATAAACAGAATGTATTATTAATTAAGTAATTTTTACTATGCGTATTTCATAAACTGTGTTTCTACAAATACTCATATGATATTTTATTTCTTGTGCTTTCGATTGTGCCTTTCTCACATTTCTTTCTATAAGGAAGATTTAATATTTCAGCCCATATGCAGACATTTATTTAAAGAAGTCGCCAAAATTTATTTATCCTCATTTCAAAAGTCATTTTAAAGTTGCAATATCCCTTTATTAATTTACAGCATTCACAGTGAAGTTGAGACTATATTTCTTGTAATACAGATAAAAAGTATCTTTAGTTGTTTCTATCCGTGATAAAAGATGAAAGTAGTGAAGATTCATGCTTCCTAATTTTACTAAGAGAATCTTTCCATGAATGAATACTTCCTATAAAAGAAGAAAGGCAGAATCAAGATTTTCTGAAACAACTTGAGGGAAGGCAATAATAAAGAAATGAATCACTTCCATTTTTGTAGTTTACAAAATTTTGCAAGCATCGAATTCTTCAAAAGACTAATATGGAACATGGTGTTTGTCAGAATCAACTATTGTCAAATTCAGGTTATCTTATACTATATATGAATGTTAGAAATCTTAAAATATACAATTTATATTTGGGAATTTGCAGTAAAAAATGCTTTTCTAATGCTTTTAAGAAAAGGAGAAAAAAATTATGTCTATTAAATTACCATATCCTCTAAATTTTTAGACTGCATATAGCATAATTCGAAATTTGCTATATGCACGTTATAGAGATGATTTATTAAATTTCCTTTTAGAATATCTCCATCAATTTCATCACAGATAATACATTCACATCCATTTCAATGTATAAAGTTTCAAGGGGCTATTTAAAAACATGATTTCGATTATCTTTATAAACATTGAAGAAATCTTAAATACTTTGAATATCTTCCTCGGGTTATAAGAGGTTCTCTATTCTTTTTCTTTCGCGTTTTGGTATCGCTGTTCTGTTGGGAGGGTGAGGTAAAACTGAGTAATGGTGTATAAATAGGTACCTACCTTGATTCTGGGGCTATTACTTCTCCCTTATGAAGTAGACAGATTCTGAATTATACTCCACTAGTCAAAAAGAATGAATGTTCCTAGCGGCCATGCTGTTGGTGTTGAATTCACTGCGGTTGTGAAGGTTTATTTGTTTTAAGACGGTGACTCTTTTATGTTCGTTTGTTTTTAAACTATTCTTACTTAATGATCATTGCAATTATAGAAATTATATTTGAACCAGCTTATTATATGTTTATTAAGTATTTATACCGTATAAAACAATAAGGATTCAGTCTAATAATTGCGTCGTTATATTTCGTTTTCATACCTCTGAACTCGGAGTAAAACCAAATGGCGCAAGACCCGGCTAGACAGTGTTCATAAATCTTCGTCTGAAAAAGTCAAATACACATCAGAGGTTGATTGCTTATATTTTAATGTTTTTTTCTGATTTAAATAAATGCAAATATGGATCTAATATAGAAATAGTCTTTGCTAGGCTCACGAAAGCTGCAAGCCTCCTCCTGTCGTGGAGGAAGAAGACAAATTTAATATTATTAAATTGCCATATAAAATAAAAATGCATGCTACTTTTCAACTGAAAATCTAGTTTTCCTAATTTTCCATTAACTTAACACGTGTACATGCTTTTATCTGACTAGTGGTTCCCGGACGGCAATTCCCGGGACTGGTTATTCAAAAGAGTTACCTCACCAGTGGGGTCAAACTGGGTGGTTTGACGTTTTTCCTAATAAAAAATAATTTATAAAATAGTAATGAAACTTTGACTTTCCAGGAATTATACATTATTTTCCGTTGAACAATGAATATTTTATTAAAATTTGACGAGTTTATGTCGAATAGTTTAGCTCGAACACGCCTTCGAGTCTTAGCTATCCGAATTTAGCCCACTTTCCCTTATATTTATTTCCACATGCCAATTTCAATTATATGAAAACGGAAGTGGCGGTTTTGAAAATATATTTCCGCAGGAAACATTTCTATAATCTGAGTGCATGATATTTAAAGGAGTGTCTTGAATTAAAAACATATATTAAATACATTCATTTAATTTAATATTTTTCTGTAATTTATCAAGGCAAACTTGGCTGCCAAATTAACAAATCGTAAATGCATTTTTCTCTTTTTATCATCTAAAATTTAATCTATAACTAATATACACAAAGTTCAACACTAATAATTGTAATGAGTGCCCATTTTATATATTGTAACTTGCTATAAAACATTATTTAAATATTCATCCAAATAATGAAATCTTAATCTTTCACGAGAGTTCTGCAACGCCAACATTTGGCATTTGGAGCAATATATAAGGACATATTTAAAATTATATTTCTTTCTCTCTCTCTTAAGAAAAAAATCATATATGCTTTTAATTAGTATAATAAATTTTATTCTCGCCTAATGAAAACATTTTTTCAGTGTTTTCCGCATATATCATTAATATGTTGCATCATTATCTGCGGAAAATAAATTCGCTTCCCATTCCCTAGCACCAGTAAAACATATACCGTTTTTTATATGCTTCATAATTACTATTAAATTCATATATATCATAAAAGCAAAATATATATAGAGAGAAAATAGCCTTGTTTAATCATAAAACACCGTAATTTTATCAACGCTTATGTGAGCACTGTTAGAAGACTCCTACATTATTAACAGAAAGCAGATATATTAAAATAAAGTTTTTTAGAAACTAATTAAATAATTTTGTGGATCCTCATCCTCTTGTGTATTTGAAACACGCAAGAAGAAAATGTTTCTTTAATTAATGCATACTTCCCTTATTGCGCAGTTGCTTATCAAAAAGAAAGTTAATTATTAAGTCTAATTATTATGATATGTAACATCTTTCACTGGTCCTTTGAGAGAAATTTACAGTCCCTGTTATCTTTATTAATTGATGATTGATAAAAAATATCTCCTTTGTATTATGTATTTTCTCACTTTATTATTTTAGATACTGCTTATATAAGAAAAGTTCTCCTTTCCATAAAAATTAATATAATGAGGGGATAAAATAATTCAAATCAGATTGTACTCTCCTAGTCATGTACTAATTATTTTTTCGTCATTTGTTGTTGATAATATAATTCCTTTTTTATCATATGGTATGATATATTACATTATCCATAGTAATGTTAGTTATTTCATTTTATAAGAAAATTTTTACTATCAGTCAATGAAATTTCTTTAAATTGTCAGCTTTGTTTTCCAAAAGATTCTCCAAAGATATTTCATCTCTAATATGGATATTTTTAAGATTCGTCTGTTCTTTCTTGGAGTTAAGAAATAAGTTTCTGATAATTTTTTTAAAAAATGCGTGAGCCATATTAATTTGTGAAGCAGTATTCAGTATATATGTCTTCCAAAAATGTTGAAGAAAACTGAAAAATAATTTAAGAACAATTTCACAAAAATTTATGAAAAATATACTTATTGTTAGTTGTTTTTATTATTCCTTATTTTAATTAAGATGATAAAAAACCTAATAGTCTCTCTTGCGAATTGAGATTTTTTTATATATTTTTCATTTGTTAATATATGTGTACATTAAACTGTAAAGTTTCAATATTGAAGCTGTAATGCACTTGCATACTTATTACGAGTTAGAAAAGGTCATTAAAACTGTTTCATAGACTAAACAAAGTTATATTTGTAGGTTATTTTATTTTGATTCATCTCATTTTATTTATATGCACAGAAAGATCCACGAGTCCACTTTTGATGCATAATTTTTTCAGGTCGAATATATGATTCGTGGATATCCACTAAAAGTTAATATTTATCAAAAATACAATTAAAAATTCTATTTTTTACAATACAGTTATCACATTCTCATAATTTTACGTTTTTATTTTGGCATGCATATTTTTTATAAAAAATCAATGAAGGTAAGAAATTAAGAATATCATGTGACGATGAGAATTTATTCATGGCAAATGATTATTATTAATACGAACAAGAATATTTAATACGCTAGCAGAATATTATATTTATAGATTATGCACGAATTCGAAAACTAATTCGTATAAAGGAAGAATATAAATAAAAGGAGATTTTCTTCCAAGATAAAATTTTATATAATTTTTAAAAATATATAAACGAATGATAAATAAATGTATTTGGAGTTAGCCTTTGCGTCTTTCGGGAGAATTTTTCCGGTCGTCAAAGTCTACCACTGCAATTCCTGAGTTTGTCCAACAACTCAAGAACTACATTCGGTGCCTGTAACTGCTTCTAGCTTCCACTTCCGGTTAATCCACGAGGATTTATCTACCATATCTCACGTCTTCGTCCGGCGAGACACTGTACGTCGACCGCTTGAGCAATCCTGTGACTGACCGTACAAAGTTGTATCTAGGAAGGGTAAAACATGGTCAGGAATGGACGGTTTCAGAGGATAGGCTCACACCGGCGATATTATGCAACTTGAAGATGTTCCCTCGCAGACGCCTCCACAGTATATAACACGATCTGGAAGCACTGTCCGGTTTCGTCATGCACCTACTGTCTGTCGTCTCAAAACCAACCTTCGTTTATTTGGGGGAACTGTGGCGTCATCTTCTAGTAGAGTTTTCTAAAAGTGTTGTTATTTGCTACGGTTCATTAATGTTCGTTAACTTCTGTTAGTCTTTATTTAGTGTTAAGTTTTAGTTAATAAATTGTCGCTTAACAAGCAATGCCACCTATCTCATTTTTTTGAAATTTCTAAGAAGAAGATTCAAATGAATTTTTCGCAACCAATAACGAATATTTCTAATTTTTTTTCACATCTGGTTAGAACAAGCGATCTCATATTCATAGTATATGTTAAAAAATTCAGAAATATTCGTTATTGGTTGCGAAAAATTCATTTGAATCTTCCTCTTTGAAATTTCAAAAAAATGAGATATGTGGTGTTGCTTGTTAATCGACGAAATATTCTTTTTCACAAGATAGCTCTTATAACTTAGCACATTACAACACAGCATCAAAGTTATAATAACCTTATAAAATGGCACGTGACATTACTTTATTTTATTATCATTTTGGGTATTAAAAAAAAGACGGAATATGTACACATGAAAATGATTTTCAATGGTATAAAATAATGTCTCATTTTGGCATGGAGATGTTAAGCCTTCATTTTGTAGATTTCTTTTCTTTAGTTAATACGCCTAATTTTGTTTCAAAAAAGTATTATTACTATTTTGCATTCACTTTAGTTTTAGATTATGATACTATCGTATACAAGGTATGATATGTAATATTTCAAAAGCTTTCGCAGTAAATGCAACATTATTTTAAATTTTCAACACTTTTTTTTCATACGAATAATTAAACTATCAAAAATAGAACAGAATTTCACACGAACTATTATAATTTATGTTATTAATCCATGCTTCCTCATTTCAAACATAGATATCTTTAAATGTAAACTATTTATTCTATAAAGCCTTCTATTCTATTACGTGATGCACCTTTTATTGTTTTTAAATATAGCCATCCTAATTCGCTCTTTAAACAAGTCACTATTTTATTTCTTGTGTTTCAAAGTGAATATGAATTTATCAGAATTAAGTCATCACTGATATTAAAAACCAAGAGAATGTCATATTAATAAATATCATTGTTTATACTTACCTCTCCAGATAAAGAAATTTTAATATCATTACTGGAAAATCAACTTGGAATTAAGTGATACAATGTGGGATAACATGAATTGGCATTCTTGAAACTCTTCTACTTGAAGGATTTTTTTAAAAAAATCTTTCGCCAACGGTGACAGGGTTTATCTAGATACTAGGAAAATATCTATAATTGGATGCATTTTTATCAACTAATACGTACACTTTGAAGGTTGAACTCATTTCCCATAGAAACAAATATTTTTTATAAAAAAATGCATAATTTAACTATGATTTGGTCACTAGAGAGTGAGGCAAAGAATTTTAAATTTATTGCTGCTGAAAAAATGATTTTATTTTAGAAACCATGCTGGTTTACTTTTAGTAACAGAACCAAGAGAGAAATCATTATCAGCTTATATTTATATACATATGAAGACAAAAGTTTAAACGAATATAGTAGGTTGCAAAATTAATATATTGACAATGAAATTTTTTTATTACACAATAATATCGGAATTTGGTATAATTGCATAGAATACGGCTTATTTCTTGTGGAATAACAAGCCGATTGCTTGGAGAATAATAATAGCCTCTGTTGAAAGCTCAACTTTGACCATCAGAAAAGTAACTTTTGATTATTTTAGAACTTCAAAAATATTTTCCTTCCAAAAAAATTATTAATTATTCCCTCATTAATCATACTATATTTGGTTTATTTTTTCCTTTTAAATTTCTTATAAATAATAAATTATATTTATTATTTATATATTTATATATATATATATATATATATACATTATATTTATATAAAAATCTTATAAATAAAAATTATAAAAAACAAAAAAAAATCCCTTAAAAGAAGTCCCTTATTTTGTCACTATTACTCTGCTTTACTAGCTTGAATTTGTCTATATGTGTATGAATATTCTCGTGCGAGTACATAAATACATTTTTTTTGTAAATACCGGTTATATTTTTTATGCGTGTTGTAAATTTATGCTAGTAGCAGAAATTTGCATGGAATCAGCTCCGATATACATATTTCATTTTTAAAAAATTGATAAGATTAAATTTTATGACATATCGATGTTTCCTTTCTTTTCCTTCTATATACAGGGTTCCCACTTATATCCGTTACACACACCCTTAACTTCTACACGGTGACACCTTAGGTCATAAAGTTTGTATCTAGGTATAGTAAAAAGGCTACTAGGTATAGTAAGGCGCTACTCGATGAGACAACTTACAACGCCATCTATCGGCAAATTTTGGAATTAGCGGTCGTATCTCGAAAACGGTACAAGCTACAGGAAAAAAGTCAATTACAGAATTGTAGAGCGTCTTCTATTTAGTACGAAAAGATACCTTGAGTGCAATAATGCTACGAACAACACGTGTAAATTGTGCATTTGTTTGCTCGCATTTTCGGAAATTTGGACGTCATATGACACGAATAAAAGGAGAAAAATTTTTTTCGGGCAAAAAATGACCCCATTGTACTTTTTCTTGTGGAAATAACTCAAACAGCAGATGTATGGACATTTCCGCCAACATTGCAGGACGTATTACTGTTGCTTGTGTTTGCGCATTTACTACATGCTAAAACGTGTGCAAAGTAAAATTTAAACAAGGGCACAAATCTGCGTTGTAGATGACGGAGAGCACTTTGAACACCGAAAATAAAGGTATATTGTGATAACTAATTGTTTTTTTTTCTCGTTTTAACCCGTTTAGAGACGTCACAGTTTCGGAAATCGAGAACAAACAAATGTGCACTTTAAACGTTCATTTCCTCGTATTAATGTGTCCAAGGTATATTTTGGTAATAAATCGAAGACGCTCTACAATTTTGTAATTTACCTTTTTCCCGTGTCTTGTACTGTTTCCGAGATAGGACCGCTAATTCCAAAATTTGTCGATAGATGACGTTGTAAGTTGTCTCATCGAGTAGCACATAGCCTTTTTACTATACTTTCACACCAACTTTATGGCCTAAGCTGTCACCGTTTTGAAGTTAAGGAGGAGTGTAAACGGATATAAGTGGGAACCCTGCATGTATTATAAAATATAATATGTCAATGCCACAAATTCTTGCAATTTTTTATGGTAAGCAGATTAAAATACGTTAATTAACATATTGTAAAAGTTACAATCTATTCTAAGGATTTTATATCATGTAATTGAATGAATGAAAATTTTAAATTGGTATTTCTCCATGTTGTATTTTTGTTCATATATTATTTTTCGGAAAACGGTTTTTTAATAATTGAATAAGGGATGTGAAAATTTTTATGCACGTTCTGAAATATTAGTTTTGTGGAACTTGGTATTGAATTTCTTCTAAGATGTGTAGTACTTTTTTTAAAATGTCAAAGTAAAAATTAATGCATTTTTGAGAATTTTTTGTGTGGTTAAGAATGAAAAAATATTAAGAAATTAAATATCAGCAGTAGAAAAATCCATAGCAAGTTTTATGTAGCACATTATGAGGTACTTGGGAAAAATTGTAAAAAAATATTCATATTTAAAAAACCTTAGGGATATCAAAAAAGTTAATTTAAAAAAATTAAATTTTACAAATATTTCTTAATAAATTCAAAATGTTTTTTGCGGATAATAATAGAGTGTTAGCTTATATAAAATACAGCTAAAATCCAATTCCAAACATTAAAAATAAAAAATATTGCTCAGATGGTACCCATGTCGCCTTAAAAAATTTCAAAAGCAAGCCATAGACGTGGGATGCAGAATGTCATTTTGAATTATATATAAACCTCACATTTATTAGTGAGGGAAAATAAGAATAATCATAGGTAATTCTCATATTGATATCACTGTTTTCTTCATAACCACAGGATTGATCTCTACTCTATATATGTGAAATATCTATGGAAATATCATTGGTATTATAGTGAATGAATTTGAAGTACTACTAACTTATATTCCAAGCCAATACTTTTACAAATATTAATCTTCCTTTCTTTTTTATATATAACTGTCGTACTATAGGAAATGATAAACATATTTTGACAAGCAATTATATGAAAATTAATAGCAGAACAAATTCGGAAAAACTTTCTAAAAATAAGACGAAAACGTAGAAAAATACGTTATCCTTTCTATGCTGAATATCACTATATCCTTGAAAAGATTATCCTTTATCACTCAATTTAACAGTAATTGTAAATGAAAGAGTAAAATTTATCACAGATTTGGAAAAAAGTACACGAATAAAATTTTTTTGAAGAAATATTTTTCATCGTTTACTATTCGCCTTAAACTTACTCAGATATTACATACAATTGGATGCTTTAAATAGCCAAGCATGGCTGCGTTTATAAAGAATTGAAACAATAGATTTTACAAAAATCATCAAAAAGTTATATAATTTATATCTTAAATAATACTAGAAAATTTTCATTTACACTTTTATGCAATTAGCTGGATATGCTTCTTGATTTTTTTAAGGGAAACTGCCTCCACTTATGATCTATATATTTTAACAAGAATATAACAAATAGCAGCACACAATCTTTTCCTTTTGGTGGCTGATTTACTCATTAAAATCGTCACATTTTAAGTAGTAATTGTTAAAATTTATTGATGGAAGCATAATTTTTTTCTTTCACATTTATTTCTTTTTCCCTTATGGAATTCAATTCCATGTAACCGTCATTTCTTTCCTGAATTATTTTTCCTTTACCTACAATTAATTGAAAACACCGAGTATCTAGCATTGTCCTTGCTAATGACTGAGGTGCTGAAAGAACTGTCGGATGGAACTGCATGTTGCGAGGTCCTTTACCCGTTATGTCGGCATTCATCTATTCCTTGAGGAGTCAAGGTCTTGAACAATTACTCCCAAGGGACTCACTTTTTCGTTCTTCTGTTTTTCGGGTTGAATCTCAAGATGATTATTTTAGTAGTTTTGTTGGCATCTATTATATTCCAGAAATTCTGAATTGAAAAATCAGTTAGATATTGTCTTACATAATGTTAGATACTGTCTGAGAGTATTTCACTTATAAAAGAACCAGACAAAACATTTTAAGTCTTTCTATAAAACATATGATAAAATCGAATTAATTTCTTTTACATTCCACTTATTAGATTTTTGCTTTCTATTTTTTTTTCTTTTTTCAGTACTGAAAATTTGAAATTCAGAATGGGGTTTTGATTTGTATGACATAATTTTGTATAATGTTTCAGATATCGCATTGATGAAGTTAGAATAAACGCCAATGTTTCCATACATTTTATCAAAAATTTCTTTTACACTTAATCAATCATATTATGAGTTTTGTTCCCACTGTAAGTAATCTATAGAATTTATTTGTGTTTCTAATCATATAAGTGAGATTGAAACTTATTCAAAGCTAACTTTCGGAAATATGATTGAATATTTCAAATACCTTAAGAAAAGTTTTCGCTGACGATATATTTCACAATTAATTATATCAAGGAATTTTCTCCAATTATAGTTTCCAAAGGAAGAAAAGCGATACTTCACAAAAAACTAAATAGTTGCGAGCTCAAAGTTAAAAGTTTCTGGAAAAAAAATAACGTTCTGTATAAATGATTCCCATGGGAAATAAGCTGGATTCTTCCAGAATATAGCAAACCTAAAAGCCAACAATGTCAGGCATTAGTTAGTTCTCGCGAGCGCAACTTATGGCATCTCAAATGACCACGCGTTTCAAACTTGATTAGGTGTGAGTGGAACTAAGTATTCGGAAAGCATATAAGTCTGTAAACAATGTCGATAAGTACCATGCAAAAATAAATGAAAACTCACAATTTTTATGTATAAAAGATTGTACAGAAGGGCCAAACAGGAAAGCGTTGAATCACGAAATTGAAAAATATGAACTATAGGAAATCTGTAATGGTTTAGTAATGTAGGTCTCGCAGAGCAATAACCTCTAAGGTAAGTTGAGACCTATGAAAATCATCTCATCGTGATTCTGAGACGAAGGTATGTTGGTGTATGATTTACGATTGATATTATATTGATTTAATAACGGCAATATCATGTGAATAATGGCAACAATGAAGTAATTATTCATTATTTATCTCTTTCTATATAAGACATTTCAACTTGGTATGAAAGTAAAACCATAATTAACTTTTCCCCTGCCGTTTGTCATTCAAGATGTTTGAATAATTTTTTCTTCGAATGGATGATTCCTGTCATGTGAAAATATTTATTCCATGGCAAGATGAAATTATAAAGATGTTGCTATTTAAAAATATATATACTATAGATAATTCATTTAATATCTGAATTCTGTTGAAAGGGAAAATAAAAACACATGTTTAAAATATCACTCTAAAAGACGTCAGGCAAGCATTGTTACAAAGAGATCAGTGAATTCCTTCAACGATTCATGTCTCCTTTCTCACGTTAAAAAATTGAATTCAATGAAGTTTGTGATGCATGGACTGATAGAGTAAGAACAGAATTTATAATTTATCAAAAGGCAATTACTGAATCAATGCTGCAGAATATTCTCTCGATGTTAAAAAAGATTCTGACATATTTACATCGATCAGGATAGCCGACTAGAAAATCAAGCAAAACGTGCTTCGAACAATGGTCAAATTATTAGATACGCTACTTTAAAATTTACAAGTAGGATGGAACATATTTTTAAATTTAAAATGGCATCTCGGGTTGAAAAGGGATGAAAAAGGACTACATTTTTATTCTGCGAGTATCACAACTAAACAGTAACCATGGGAAAAGGGATTTTTTTAAAATAAGAAATATATAGGTCTTGGATACTAACCGCTATAGGAGCAGTAGAGAAAGATGGCGAGCAGATCTAATACAGTCTCAAAATATAGACCAGAAGACAGTTGAATACCAAACAAAGATTCTTCCATAGAAAATACAGGAATGTATGTGCAGCTCAGATTCGCTTCCTTCAATAGAAAGGATTCGCCTAAAAGAATATAAAAAGAGTATAGGGAGATGTGTTAGAAGAAAAAAATGTTAAAAAGGATTTTCGAAAGTCGTCTTCCTTGTGTACTTTCCTCTTCCGGATGTCATCTCTTAAAGTTTGAGAAAGCAAAGCAACCAGTCGCCACAGAAAAGACTCCTTGTTCCCATTGTGTGTAAAGTACGTGACTCAAAAAGAGAAACCCTTTACTGTAAAGTAACCACTCGGGAAAATGTTGAAATGGTATGAAGTCGTGGTTTATAATTGTATTTCGATCTTGTATAAAGGAAATCAGTCAATCTTGTTTCTTCCATCTCATCATCGAAAATTTTCCAAATTTAGAATATTTCTTCGATGATGTTCAGTTTTGAATTAAAGAAAAATCGAAATCAATCCCAAGACTTCGTTGTCTGTTTCACTACAAACATTATAACAGTCATTTACTCAATTCTTTCAGTTAATTATAATATGACTAAAATGTTCTTCGAGTGATAGTAATGAATGAACATTCTAATGCCAGAAATTTCTCTGGGAATTAATTTTATGGCTGTAATAACATCCCTGAGAACAAAATAAATCCATTCTTTGAAATTATATATAACAGTGAATAAGTTATACACAATTGTTGTGATAAAAATCAGAAAAAATTTCGTACGTTTTGGACCATTATAGTAAATAGATGGAGAAAGTCAAAATGGGGTGTGACGCAGGCTGGCAGAATTCCGCTACCAATGAACGCCTCCGCATGTGGAGTACACAAGAAAAGTTATTCAATAGTAAAACACTCCAAAGAATTTTAATTGAAATGCACACAGAGAATAGAGTAGCTATATGCTTATAGTTTGCAAAAATGTTCATACATGAAACAAGAAAGCTTTCTGAATAGCAGTCGTTTGTCCATATAAGTTATAGTCAAATGCCAAACCCAAATATTTTATTTTAAAACTGACAAGAAATTAAGTTTAAAATGCAAATTCATATTTGTGAATTTACAGTAAACACGTGTTTTCGAAAATTATAAATAACTTTTACTTGTAAGTATTTATTCATTCTGATTAAAATTTGTAACATGGCATTTACTTATTTTTTGAACACTCTTTCCACATGGAAATTAACATAGTAAGTTTTAATTATAGCACTTATATTAATTGAGCATCCATTTATATATATATAAATCTTCTAGGAATTTGTTCAGGACACGCTCTTGTAACATAAAAAAATAACATATGGGTCATGATTCGTAATTTTAAAAATACTTTTCTCATGTCTCATAAAACTGTCTGCTTTCTCTTGTTTTTCATCCTTATTTTTTCGGCTATAACTACGGCCTTTCTTCTACGGAGTTTTCTTGATTGAAGCAGCTGGAATATTCTAATCTACACTTCCTATCATAATTGAGCAACATAGCCCGTTTTAATTTAAGCTTCATAGCATAGTGAAGAGAAGGTAGAAAGCACTTTTCATCTTTTTAGACTTGGTAGATTGCATTGAAATTTTAAAAAAGATCTATAGTTTTGGTATCGGAGCCGCATACCGAATACCATTTATGCAGCTTGTTGAATTGTTGAGTTTCGCTTTCCAATAAATGCAAATAGACAGGCTTACACAGAGTCAACTGTTTGGAGGGCATGGCCAAAATTTGAGACAAATGTAAAAATCTGATGATAAATTCAGATGCCAAATTTCATTTATCTAGCTTTTTGTGTTTTTGAGTTATTATCTTGTTCATATGCACATGGATGTTCAGACAAATAGGCTTTTTGCAGGCAGATTTCGTCAAAAATTTTATAGACATCTAAATTTTATTATTAAGATATAATACAAATTATCTGTTTGTGAGTTATCTTGTTCACAGACAGACAGAAAAAGAGACATACTTCCAAAAGATGCTTTTATCACTCAGGCAGGTTTGATTAGTAGGAGGTAAAATTTGAAGATGCATCAAAATCTTGAGGAAGGATTTTTTGATTTTTAAAATATCTCTTTGTATTATCTCGTATATTAAGAAATAAAAATTAAAAGCGCATTTATAAAAAATGCTATAATGCACTCTTCACATTATTGCTAGCATTAGCCTTTAAAAATGCGTATTATATTAGAAAATTTAAAATTGAATTTTATTATATAAATGTTCGATCAGCAGTTTTAACTTAAATTACTCTTCCTGAAATAACACCTTAGTACTGGAATGATTAAATGTTGATTTGAAGTGTTAATAATTTATTCAAAAATTC
>BGPR01000278.1:0-32160 GCA_013235015.1 Araneus ventricosus
GAATTTTTAACACGAATGTAGACCAATTCCTCTGAAAAGTCTTACATAGAAGTTTTGATGTTGTATGTTTACTAATGACATGTGTAACAGAAATGCTTCTCTTCCTACAGCTCCATCGACCGCACTGAAGAATGCATCGTTGAGAAGGTGCACAAGGACTGCGGACGGGGGGCCGCCAAGTTGGTGAACGAGATGATGGGACGTGCCTTCTACCCCATCAACCAGTTCATCTGCTACTTCAACGACCCTTCGCAGTGCCCCAAATTCTAAGCACCGCGACTCTCCCTTCTTTCCAATCTCATCATTTTAATCCCAAAAATTTTAAAACAAAAATAGACAACATTTATTTGTCATTCGAGTCAACTAACCATCTGAAGTCATCCATAAAAAAAAGTCTATGAATTTCGTCGATATCTGAAATTTCGATAATGCAACCAGAATTAGAGAAAACTGACTATTTTAAATCCTACAAAACCCCGCCCGTTCAAGAACTTAGTCAAGATTTGTAGTTATCTGAATTAGAAAATGAAAATTGAATTTATCTATACTGAAATCGAAGCAGTATTGATTCGATTTAGCAACCTAAAATCACGTTAAATTGGTTCAAGATTCCAGGCAAATAAATCGAGTCATGCATTTATATGGCATAAGTCGTATAACTTCGATATCGTTTTCTGACAACGTATTCTTTTAAACCCCGAAAGTACCAAAGTAAAAATTAAGAAATCGAGGCACTACTCTTAGAGCCAGAATCATTCTTAGATTCATCCAAATATTATTAGTAAAAAAAAAACATTAGATTGTAAAAAACAATAAAAAAATTTCGAATCAGTGATAATATCTAAACAAAGCTATTTCAAAATCACAAATTTTGTATTTATAATTAGCAAAAGCACGTACAACATTTATAAACTTTTCCCACTTTCAAACCTTCTCGATGCAAGATAGTGCCTTACTATTTTCTAACAAACTAAATTTTCTCAGATCGTGATTGCTCATAACGTTAATTTTTTTTTTAAATCCCGGAATCACCCAATAGAAAATTCATTCTTTTCATCACAATTTAATATCAATATTTGATTTTGAAAACTATTAGGATATTTTACATTTGAGAATTATTATGCAAGTATTTTTAAAAAGAAACCGCATCACGAATTTCCAAGTCGTTCAGATTTTAATTTAGCGAACAATTGAATCATTTCATTTTTTAAAACCCCAAATGTGTAAATAATTTTTGGAGTGGTCTTTTCTATTTATTTACTACTTTTCAAATTTTGCACTCGTATGTACATACTTTTTTTCGATGTCATCACCCCACGAGCAATCGGGGGAGGGAGGGAAAACCTTCAAATCATTCCTCATCTTTCGTTTGTACATAGGAAAGAAGTTTCAAAATTGTGTATTTTTCTCATGCACTCTGTAAATAAAGTTTATTTCACCCCTTAAGCAGTGTGTCTCACCATTTTTCTTTCATTTTGACGCGAAATTCATCTTAGTTATACGAGATTACGTCAGATCCAATGTTCTCATTGCCTAAAACTTTTAAATCCATGTTCATGGGTTATTCACATTTTAACTCAAATAACTTACGATTTTTCAAGTTTAAGTAGCATCATGTTATTTCACACTGAAGATATAACTAATACATGAAACACTTTTTGTGGAAATAGAGATTAAAATAGAGCGTTAAATTTAAACATCAAATACAACGTTATTGTGGAATCTTTTAAATAAGGAACACGAGTTATTCACTTAACGCGATCATATTTAATAATGAACAGGATATTTATTCACATGAAAAAAAGCAACGATATAAAATCCACGTGTTTGAAAGAAATATTAGAAGGAACACCAAAGCTTTCGATGCTCCCTAATTACAGAATGAAAAGCCAGAAATCGAAAACAGTTCGATGACTTTCATTAAAATTGTACTTCTGTAACTCTCATCTCAGTACGCCTCTTCCATATAATGCAATCAAAAAGTCAGTTCGCTGATCCCAACTCATCAATTCAATTTTTTAAACCACTGGCCAATGATTTTAAACCAGCGGGAGTGACCTCCCCGAAACTTTCTCGCATACGACTAGTAATGTAGGGTGGGTAAACACCCAGTAGGTAAATATTCTTGGGGTATTTACCCAAGGCTTAGTTATTTTGGGAAAAAAATTATGAATGGGGATTTACAATGAAACATATCAAATTCATGAATTCCTGAAACTTAATATTTTGCAAAAAGAATTGCGTATGTTCTCAATTTTTACGCGCGCTGAGGTACCACAACTTAATTTAACGTTTTTGAGTAAGAAATCTTACTACAGTTATCATTCAAGATTTCACCATACCTTCCATCTGGAGAATGTCAGAACGAAGTTTCGATTCGAGTTGCCATAATTTCAGAAGCGCGTGTTTGCAGCTCGCTACAATTTCCTTCGTAGACCGCCAAGGTCAAACGCCAACCATACTCACTTGAGTAAAACAAGTATGCGATTATACAGACCTACAGACAGTCAACCCTTTGTCGGTTTTGGCCCAAAATTTTATACGGACCTACATTCATGATGATAAAACTGTGTACCAAATTTTATCCATCTAGCTATTCAAGTTTTTGAGTTATAGTGTTTGTATGACAGCGGACAGACAGACAGGCAGACTTCCCGCAGACGGATTTTGTCCAAAACTTGATAGAAACCTACAAATTATGTGTAAAGATCACATACAAAATTTCATCCCCGTAGCTCTAATAGTTTTCGAGTTATCGCGTTCATAGACATAATTCCAAAATTGTGTTTTTCAGACTCGGGGAGGTCTAAAACGTGGAGATTCGTCAAAATCTCGAGTTCGAATTTTTTGGCGATTACAATACTTTCTCTTTGTATTACACTTCGTATACGAGAAAGTAAAAACAGCTCAGGGAGGAAGCGATAACGTTTCGTAAAAAATTATCTTTTACTTTTTTTATTTTAATACATATTAGCTGAACGATTCTCTAATCAATAAGTTTCTAGAAATAAAGTTTTGCTTTAAAAAAGAGTAACAAGGCTATGCTTTCAAAGCAGTGGCGTAGCTGCAGCTTTTGACGTCCTAGGCGAACTTGCAATGTACCGCCCTTCCTTTACAAATTACATAGGGCACATAAACCTAAAAAAATCCAGGAAAAAACACTATTAGTAACATAATTCGTCACTTGACACCCTCTATTTTACAGATAAGTTGCGAAATCGCCCGTGAACTAACAGTCTTTTTTTCACATATCCCGCAATTTACTGACAAAAGGCGCAAAATACGAATTAAATGTGTTAATTTTTATTCATACAATGATCGAGCTAAGGCTCTTCTTCGTTACAAAATTGTTTTCCCGCATGTCTGATTTTGCCTCCCCTTTGGCTACGCCACTGTTTCAACGTATGCATTTTCCATAATTTTTAATTATTATTAGTCATTTTGATTTTTTTTTCTAATTAAATATTGCGAAATAATGTATATTCAAGGTGTACACAAATTAAGTGACACATTTCAAAAATTATTAAAAAAAAATTTAAAATGGTGGAACTACAAATTTTTTTAAAAAATGAGAGCGCATCTCAAAGTTTTTTTTTAGACAGGTAACATGCCATTTCGGTGGTCTAGTGGGTCGTAAATTACTGGAAATCAAAAATTTGTTTAGAACCATTATCTGAGGAAAAATTAAAACTGGAAGAAAAATAAAGGCATGTATTTGTAGGGAATTTTACGCTCTTTTATTTGTTAATTCACATGTAGTGTGGAAACTGTAGTTTTCGTGATATTCAAGAAAAACTGAGAAAAAGAAACCAGAAAGCACGCATCGGCTTCTGTTGAAAGGTACCCATTGCGTACGGAATTTTCTCGCTGTAACAAATTTAGAACGGCGTAATTCCGCGTTACCTATCTGGAAAGAAAAAAAAACTTTTTGAGATGCGCTCTTATCTGAAAAAACCCTTAGTTCCAAGATTTTTAGTTCTTTTAAAATTAATTTTTGAAATGTGTCACTTCAAAAATTAATTTAATGTTTGTGTACACCCTGTATAGTCAAAGCTCTATATATCGAATTTGAAAATTTCTGGAAAAAATTCGATGCATAGAAATTTTAATATACATAAATACTTATTCATTTTCTAAAGAAGACTTAGAAGTATAAAAGTACTAAAGAAATTTATTTCAAAAAATATACAAATAACAACGATTTTTCAAAATTGTTGATACCGTATGTGTCTAAATTTCATATTTTTTTTGCCACATCTTTATTTTTTATCACGTTCTCTACGCCTTTTATTAATCGGGACTTCTTTTTCGTACTTCGATTTCCGTTTAGGAGAGATACTCACTAAAAAAGAAACCGAATTTCAAATCAAATTCTTGCAGCAAGTTAGAAAAGGGTTTCGTTGAACAAATGCTAAGAATAACATATGACTCGCCGTCAAATGTTTATTGCTTTTTCGTAAACGACTTCCGGTCTTCGAAGAATTTCTATTGCAGTAAGAATCGGCGAAACATTTTCTTCTTTTTTAATTTGTATTCCTTCTTATGAATGGAATCAATGATTACTTATTGACCGCAATAGGTATAAATAACTTTTTAGGTGACAGTTTTAGTTCCATTTATAGAACTTTTATTCGATATTGGAAGTTCGATGTACGGGAATTCCAAATTCGTTGAGTAAATGTTGAAAGAAAAATTGGTTTATACAGAAAAATATTATGTGAAGAGCTTCTTGCCAAAAAGTGAACATATACACTTTTCCTGAATTGCCTTTTTTTATAATTTTAGTACCAACTGTAAAAGAGTACAGTCTCATTTTGTCAGAAAATTTAAATTTCCGTTTTGTAGAGCCCCCTATAGTTCTTAATTTTTTGCACAACTAAACTTATCAACTTCTAAAAAAAAAAATTCACCTTTTTTGCAATATATTTTTAACAAAGATGAAAATATCCATTGTCCTATTGTATATAATTTGGTTTATTTTTTTTTCAAAACTTAACATATCCAAGCAACCTTTAAGAAATCTCAAAGCGCTAAACATCTCGTAAAAGACAGGTGAACTTAGAACAAGATATCATTTCGAGTTTTTCAGCACGGTTTCAGATGACAGTTAGGTGCAGGGTTGCCAAATTGGCCTTTTTCCAAAGCCCTTGGCCTTAGGAATTTTCATTTGGCCTTAAATTCATGTTTAGTCTTTTTTGGCTTCATTTTTACTTGTGACTTTTAGAACAATTCTTAATTAATAATTTTACTATTTTTTTTTTAATATACTATTGATATGACACTTTCCAAATGGGACACAGTGAGTTGTCAAACAAAGTAGTTCCTAGATAAAAAAGATTCCTATCTCCTTTCTTCAGAATATATTAGTCAGAATGCCTCTAGCGGAAGAGCATATAAGAACCATTTTCTCTATTTTTATGAGTTTCTTTTTCATGATTGAATTCTTTTACGAAAAGTTCCACACAGAACCATAAAGTATTATTATTATTATTTTGAGAGAGTGAAATTCAAAGAGGACATCATTACAGATCATTTAAAAAAAGAAGAAACATTTACGTATGTAATTTCGGTATAGATTGAAATACTTATCTCCAGCAATTTAACAAACGTCTTAATGTCAAATCTAAGGGATAGAAACAAGCTTTCAAAAACAATATTCAGAGCGACGCAGCATATTGTATTTGGGTGTCAGCTATTTAAGTAAGATCGAAACTAAAATCAGCGCATTTTTGATATTTTTATCACGTTTTGGAAACTCAGCCATCTATTATGAGTCTGAAATCAGTTTTATTTATATTAATGGAATTTTTTTTAAACTTTTAGGCATTTATTATGAGTATGAGAGTACTTTTTATTTATTATAATCAAATTGAAAAATAACATAGAACATTGTTGTTACCAGGAGCCGATATATTTCGCTCGGCAATTTCATTCTGCACCGTCAGGAACAGAATTTTCTTTTTTCAAATTCGTGCTTGTAGATGTTTTTAAAACATCTTCACTTAAATTTTAGTTTATTAAAGGAATATTATACATATGTCAATCTAGTGGGATTCCTTTTCACGAAGGATGGTCTTTTTCTTATAACAAATAAGGGAGAAAGGAGTGCTTACAAATTTTCAAATTTGGCCTTAGGGGCCGTTCAAATATTACGTAAGCATGTTTGTGGTATTTTTTGACCTCCCCTCCGTCCTTGTCAGCAAAAATAAGCAAATCGCAAACCCCCCTCTTATAATTACGTAAGCAAACTCCAACCCCACCCTCGTTCTTTTTTTTTACAAAACGTATAACAGTAATAATCTAATTTTAAAAATTTTAGGACATAATTCAAATAAAAAACTCCAATAAATAACTCGACTTAAAATTTAAAAAAAAAAAAAAAATGTAAGCTTAATTTCCTTACAATTTCAAGTTTAAGCTTACAAAAATCAAGTTTAATTTTCTTTTGCCAAATTTAACATTTTTTTTCAAATTTAATTTTTTTTAAATTAAATTATTTGTGCAAGTTACAAGAGATTTTCGGAAATAAAGCTATTTTAATGTCTTACGTAAGCATCACTCATACTCCCCCTCCCCACTTGTCAGCAAAAATAAGCAAATCGCAAACCCCCTCGCCTTCGGTGCTTACGTAATATTTGAACGGCCCTTTATTTTAAAGACGGTTTGGCCTTATTTTGCTATGGCAACCTGTTAGGTGATAAAAGGTGGCTCTACTTTTGCTCCGCACCACTCCCATGCCCCAACCAGGGTTGCCATATTGGCCTTTTTAAGGCCAAATTATGGAAATTTGGCCTTTTTTCAAAGCCCTTGGCCTTAGGAATTTTCATTTGGCCTTAAATTCAATTTTGGCCTTTCTTTTTACTTGTGACTTTCAGAACAATTTTTAATTACTCATTCTATTGTTTTTTAATAAATTTTTGATATTACACATTTCAAATGATATATAATGAGCTGTCAAACGAAACAGCTCTTGAATAGAACAAGGATGTTTTAAATTTCTTTCACTTAAATTTTAGTTTAATAATAGAGCATTGAACATATGCCTATCAAGTGGGGCTCGTTTTCATGAAGGATAGCCTTTTCTCTAATATCAAATGAGGTTTTCAGTCAATTTGTCAAATTTGGCCTTATTTTGATCTGGCAATCCTGTGCCCAACGCACTTGCGAAGAAGGTTATTCCCAGGGGTGTAGTGGAGGCAGAACGCCGTTCCGGCACTGCTTTTTTTTCTATGAGAAATAAACAACAAAAAATCGTGAAAACGTCTTGAAAACAACGTGATTTTTGTAACTCAGGTTAGAGCGCTCCGGCATTGCTTATTTTGCGACTACACCACTGGTTATTCCTCATCCAAAGCCTTTGCAATTTCTTTCAAAATTTCAATTTTTTATATATATTTATTAGATAGAATCCTTTGTTAATTTGGGCATAACAGCCATTTAAAGTTAAAATGTTATTGGCTTAAAAACGAGGCCCCTGAAAATGTAAAGGAAGTCCAGACAACATTACGTATAGATTTCGAATTAACCACAATAAATTCCAATATATTTAGTATTTTAACATTATGTAAATAGAAAATTAAAGGGACCACAATAAAATTTGAATTACCGATGAATTTCAATTAAAAACGTTTCAATTAACCAACTGTATTTTCCGAGCTTCATACAAACAGAATAAAATCTATTCTTAACAGCATTTTAAAATGATTACTTTTCTATGTCACTTGCAATTAAAGGTGAAAAATGCACTATAATTTACTTATAGTTGTCAATAGATGTTGTTAATTTTTAATATTAAATAGTTTTAATAAATAATACAAAATAAATAAATAAATAATAAGTAATTTTAATAAAGAATAATTATAATTATTTAATAATTTCAATAAATAAGTAATTTTAATAAGCAAACTATATAAAAAAAACTTTGAATTATCGATGAATTTCAATTAAAAATGTTTCAATTAGCCAACTGTATTTTCTGAGCTTCATCAAAACAGAATAAAATCTATTCTCAACAGCATTTTAAAATGATTACTTTTCTATGTCACGTACAATTAAAGGTGAAAAATGCACTATAATTTACTTATAGTTGTCAATAAATGTTAGTTAATTTTTTATAATAAATAGCTTTAATAAATAAATAAATAGTAAGCAATTTTAATAAAGAATAATTTTAATTATTTTTTTAATAATTTCCATAAATAAGTAATTTTAATAAGCAAACTATGCAAAACACTTTGAGTACAATTATTGTATTAAAAAAATTAAAATAAACTGTACAATTCGTATCTAATGTGTTGGAATGTTTCTTTAAAAAAAAAGCAAGAATTTTTTAATTGTGTTTTTGATTGAATGCACTTTACAGCAGCGAAGTCCTCGTGCCAATTAAGGGTTTTACAAAATTATTCCCTTACAATCACTGATACACAAGGTATGAACGCATTTAACTAACCAAAACAATTCACAAATAAATACAATATTTTACAGTTATTGGTCTTGAATTAACCAATATAAATTTAACTTATTTGTATATTTGAATCTTAATATAATGTTAATAGGAAATCTAAGGGGACGGAGAAAAATAAAATTAAAATTAAGTTTAAAGTCTAGTAGCCGGTAATCAAATAATTTGTTAGTCGAAAAGACCAGAAGTTTTACGGAAAAGGTATGTAACGGTATCGAAAATAAACTATAACAAGAAAAATATCTAAAGGGACATTTTATTGTATAATCATTTCAAAACAATGCAATATTACACAAATCTTGTGCACAACATAGACAAAACAGAAATTTAAAAAAAAGAAACACATAAAAATTCAACGAGGAAAAATATAAAGAAATAAATCTCGTATGTGGTACACGGAGAATTTTGGTACATAGTTAATCTCATCCTACAAATTGCAGATTTACAAAAAAGAACTATTCTATGGATTCAGTCATACTGGATGAAATAAATTACAAAGAGGAAACAAAACAAACAATATATTGAAAGTTAGAAGCGAATGGACGTTTTCAGACTTCTAGCGCTAAGAGAAAGAAAAAAAGTTGTCCAAAACTATACTACATTGAACAGAGAGTAAAAAATATCATAGATTTTGAAAATTTATGCAGTTATGAACAAAAATTATGTACAATGCTTACACTCTTAAAAGATACATTTTCATGGAGTACTTTTCATTAAAAAATTTAAATACAACAGAAGTACATAAAACACGAGTGCGCCATCTTCCCACACTTATTACAATGTAGACAACAAGTTTTCTAAACTTTGCGCCCATTTTTAAAACTGCGTTCACTCTTGATCGAGTTTTGAGGTAAAAATTCTTTTGAATTTCAGGAAAAATGGATTGTTTATCTTTGTCAAAAATATTAAAAAATAATTCGATTTAGAAATGTCCCATTTTGAAGTTTTATGATTCTCAAACCAAATGAGATGATAAGTACGATATCTCATACAGCTTTCAATTTTTCACATTAAAATTTTGATAAGAAATTCATTTTATAAATTTCAAAATTATAACAATGTATTATTTTTTAAATGGCATTTGAGGTTTTCCTCTTTTACTAAGCCACTAATAGTTATTCTGACACCCACTGAACACATTTGCTTTTTCAAAAGATCATCAACACATTAACTACTGAGTATCAATGTTGTGATTTTTTTTTAAACAAATGACGTACATCTGCTACAAAATGCTTAAATTATAAACAGTTCAGATAAAGTATAATCCATGAAAATGTAAAACTTTTCCCAAATGTACTTTTTCTGTTGAGAAATTGCGATCGCATGAGATGTGGAAGGTAAATAAAATAATCTCAGATCATTAGTTGCATATGGGCTAGAAATCTAACAAAAAAGGCAAGAACACCAGACACAACCTACACAATGCAAATAAACTAAAATAATCCGCAACAGCAATAATATAAAAGGGGTTTCCTACCCTATAAGCTACACGAGGAAAGGCTTTCGTTTTAAATTATCAATGTAGCTGCCAGCAACAATGAACACATTAAGTAAATTTTAAAATGAAAAACAACTCATAAAAATAAATTCTGTTCATAGAGATTCGAGAAGTACACAGAGATGACTCAGAGTAAAATTTTTTGTGTTTTAATTGAATATTTTAATACCACAAAATCAACAACAATAAAGAGTTAAAATTTATTTTAGGCAGAAGATGAACATTTGGAAGCCCTACAGTTACAATAAATTGCCAAAAATTTCAAAAAGAAGATAAATTAAGATTTATCACTTTTTTTTAAATTAATCAAAAAGAATTCTTGCTGTTGTATAGTCCAGAAATTACAGTAAAGTTAGATATTTGTGCAAAACAGGCCAATTTAAAAATCAAAGCATTTCACTATTTAGTCAAGCATAAATTATTCATCTCCTATTATATATATATATATATATATATATATTTCAAAGTTTTTTATAATAAATTATATCATTCCTCTTTTTCTAATGGACCAAAGTTGATGTTTTAATGATGAAAACACAGGTATTTTAGCACTATTCTATCAGCAAGGCTCCAGACAAAATCTACCAAATCTTAGTGCTTACTGACTAATGGAATAGTGCTAACATTTAAGCTTGGTGATGACTGGGGCTTTGCTAATGAAACAGTACCAATAGTTCACTCTGAGATTATTTATATATCTCTGTGTACAAGAAAAATAATAATAACTCTAAATAAGCAGAGGGATTGGAAAAAGAACAAAATATGGCATATGTATATTTATGTACAAGAATCAATGCTTTTAACAAGGAATATTTATAAATGCTTTGCTTTAAAAATAACCTGCAAGCCATCTACATATAATTTACTACAAAAATAAATTATGGAGCACACAATATCGAGAAACACAACATAAAACACACAGAATGCAAAATATATACAAATGATATAAAAATAATCATGAAAGAGGCCCTTTCACTGGACACTGTACCCAAGGGGAACCAGAGCAGAAGGAGTGAGAAAAAAAAAAAAAACTCCACATTCCTGACAAATGATGCCAACTTCTAGGAGAGAAAATGAGGGTGAGCAAACTAGGGTATTGAGGCAATAACTTCGTGTGTTGGGGGAGGGGAAGAGAACGTATTTGGTCCCCTGCATAAAAGAAAGCAAACACGACAACATAAAATTGAATGGAATGTTAACAACTAAATGAATTTCCCAGTATACCTTTACCCTCTAAAGGGAAAAGTGAAATTTTAAAATTCCGAAAGAGTTAAAAACATATTTTTTTTAAAAAATACACAAAACAGTTGCGATTTGCCAAAACTTTTTATAATAATATTTTTTATTGGCTTAACCATTTCGAAATATGATAATGAGGGCCATATATTAATCCATCCTTTAAAAGAAATAGGTATGGCCCAAATTAATATTTATAGCCAATTTTATATAGTTCTTGGAGTCCATTGGGTAAAATTTTAAGAGGGGTCAGGGAATAGTGACCCCCCTTCATCCCTAATAATATAGCATTTCATAACTATAATTTTATTTAAATAAATCCACCTAATTTATTAATATTACTATTTATATTTATTTTATTATTATTTTAAAATTTTTAGAAATTTTTCTTCTGCTGCATTTTTAAGGAAAAGACAAAATACAAAATAACATATATCTCATAGATACACCGGGCTAAAAAATACACAAATTTATGGAAAACAGATTCAGCTGCAACGAAAATTGAAATGAGCCCCCACCACTGGACAAAACTTAAAGTTGCATTTTCAAAATAACAGTGGCCGTGGTTTTATTTTCCACTTTACTTTCACAGGGGAATGGTATTATTTTGAAAGCGAGAATGTAGCTAAAACACAAACATTCCTCTACTCAGTCATAGCAACTACATAAGGCTTTCCATGAACAAGAATGGAATGAGTGTTCCAGAAGTTCTACATCAACAGAATTAAACTTTGTACAGCTTTCTTTTTCCTTTTTTTTTGTTACAAAACTTACTCATCATACACAGATACAGAATTATAAATAGATATTTGATACAATTATGATTAATATTTCATATAGAATATATAAAGTTAAAAGTATTTATACCTGAAAAGCACTATAAACTACTGCAAGCTTTTTTTTCTTTGTAAAGAACAACAACATGGTAAGAATTAAGAATTAGATGCAAAGTCAAGCAAATGGCGGTCCCTTGACTTCCAGCAGATGACTTTTTGGTGAATGAAATCTCACGTACTACTACAAGATCACTTTGCAAATATACACAAAAAGTATGAATTTCATAAAAATGAGAGAGAAAAAATTTGATAATAGCCGTTTTCGACTAAAGATAGCGTGAAATTATTAGTAAAAAAAAAAAAAAAAATCACACTTGCATTGGTGTTAAATGTTTATATTACTTTAGTTCAATTTAAAAAATAAATATGTTTAAAATATATAAAATATGATTAAAACATATAACAGAAATTAGAGATAGAAGGCATGCATTACAAATGAATGCTTACTAACTTCAAATCTGAATACATGCCAACTCTTAATATCAAACAGTTACAGCAATTAAATACTGTTTGACATAAACAGTTGATTACTCTTTGTACAGCCAGTTCAAAATAAAATATCACATATAATTCTTTTACCATAATTTAGCTGAAGTTAATTTAATAAATCGATAGAAACAAATTTGAATGTTAGGAACTCTGAATTATTTTACAATTGAATAAAGATTTATTACATTGCATAGCTGTTGAGATGAAGAAAATTTGACACATTCTTACACGACCCGCATAAGAATTCACAATGCGGATGCTTTAAAAAAATGCTCCAAGGATAAATAAATTTTCTTAAATAAATAACATTAACAGATCTCAGATCTCCAAAACAAAAATATAAAATTTTTTAAAAATCTATCAAATATTATTCATCGTCAATTTTGAAACAGCAAATAAATAAATAAATATAAAAGTTAAAATTTACAAGCTTATCTTGGCTCTTTAATAAGAAATTTTTAAAAATAAAAAAAAAGAATTTTTTAAAAATTTAAAAAAAAAGAATCTCAATGTAAGAACAATACAAAATGCCTGCACTCACACTCAGCTTGCTTGAATATAAGAAAATATAGTTTTGAAGATTAAAAAGAAATACGACATATCACATGGGCTGTTATGCACCAAAGAACGGGACCTCGACCAATCGCACGGCTAAGGGAATCGATTTCAAAGGTAAACAATGAAGAATGCAGAAATAATAACACTTGCATTTTGAAATTACTTGCATAGGAATGCAGCGTGCACTTATAAAATAATTTCTTCGGCTCATTTGTGTGTCTGCAAAAAACAATCTAAAACACCTTCCAACAATTGTACCTATGAAATCAAGTGTCTCTTCTTGCAACAGTGGGTTACCATGTATTTATCGTACAAATTCAATGCAATTACAAACAAATTAAATAAAAAAGAGCAACACTGTTCCATCAAAAAAGCGGTGAAAAATCATAACTTTATATCATTTATACAGCAGCACGGTGAACACATTTTTCGCCTGCAATGTCACCATGATAACCCATCTTTTTTTTGACAGAAACACAGCAAAGAACGCATCCGCTAACCGTTTATGTCGAGAATAAATCTGCTTTTTATTTAGATACCGTAAATGAAATCACTGACTGGAGAGTGAGTGCCTAAACGAATGTGGCCAGGGCTGACGGCGAAGTGGAGTCTTCTTTCTTCTTCTTGGCACCGTACTGGCCAATGAAGGAGCCGTCTTCTGTGAACTTGCTGGCCTCTCCTTCACCATATTCTACCATACTGTCTGTCTCGCTCTCTGGACCCTTGACACTACTGTTCAGAGATGTCCTGCTGCCCTGCGTGGCCTCTGGTGCAGTCGCTCTGCAAAAGAAAATTCAAATAATTCTTTCTTTTTCATTTTCTTTCACTGTAACAGCATATTTTATTTATGTCACATAATACCATTGAATGGGTCTGGGTTTTAATCCCAACAAGCCAAAATTCTGACAGGGTCTATTTCTCAGCAATTAAATATCTAAAACCAAATGCTCAATCTTACTTCGTTTAATACCTCTTTAACCAAATACTACACATTACTAATTAATAGTTTTAATAACTAGATTTTAAAAATTAAATCATTCCAGAGATACATTTTTATAGCTATTACAGTTTCAGCTACCATATATTTCCGAATATAAGCCAATCCCCCAACTTTAGCATTGGAAATTTGGCAAAATTTCAAAACCTGTATATAAGCCGAAATGGGGGGGAAAATCCTATAACGTTCAAACATTTCGCCATGAAGGCAAAAATGTTGCCAAGCGGCTGGGCCAACGACGCCAGCCAATAGCCAGACGCCAAAAATGATAACTTTATCTCTGGTAACACTATATGAAGAAAGCACACTTTCCCCATTCATTTGGTGTCAATCTGTGCTTGTATGCGGACGTATGATAGTGTAGTTTTCTGTACTATTTTATTTTTCATCTGAAAGACGAATGGACAGAGGAAATCATATACAGCAAGTTTTAAGCTGCAAGCGATAGCGTTTGCTGAAAATTCTAATAATAGTATGGCTGCTCGTTATTTCAATGTGAATGAAAAGCAAGTGGGGAAAGAAACGTCTAGAATTAGCATATTTTCTACTTTTTATATAATTTTTTTTTTATTTTTGTATAATTTTTCTAGGATTTCATTGAAACATTTTATGTGCTAATTATTATGTATTCCATCATTATTTTCGGGAGCCATGTCAAGTTTTGGTACTTTACAACAAATCCGAGTAATGGAAATATACCTACTTTTTTTGCTAGATAAGCATATCGGTAAATAAGACGAGGCCCCTACTTTAGCTTTGGAAATTTGGCCAAAAATTCTCGGCTCATATACGGTATTCATTTGGAACAATTTAACAAATAAACTCAAATTGGCAAAAGAGACCTTGCTTGTGTATTGCACCAGGGAGTCTCTTGATCTGTTATCCCCACACTATAAAAACCTTTGGCTACTTCTTTTACTGGTCACCTCTAGAAAAGGTGGGGGATCAACCTCAGGCCAGAGGCAACAACATAGCCCGAGATCAGAAGGATTGCAAAAGAAACGGTAAACTTTGTTTTAAGAATACAGATTCTGTTGAACAAGTGGAACAGGGTTCACATCCTTAAGTTGTGCCAGAATTTTGGGTAGTCCGGATTATGACCACATAGCCATTGAATTTATGATGTAAAACTCATATTATGGTGTCAACCTCTCATTGGTTTTACTTCAAGAAAGAACTAATTTAAATGCAAATGACAGATCACAATACCAGAAAGTACCGATTTCAGTTTTCCCACACCAAAGTAACAACATGGATCTTGCAATCAATTGAACAAGAACTTACGCTTTGGTGTATTCATTAAATCCTCCATCTTCAGGATACTCGATATCCCTTCCTTGTGCAACCTCTTTCTCATGCACCGAGTATTTGCCACCTCGGTTCCTCTTGATGAGGCAAATGAGGATGAGCAACAACAATAGCAGTGCAATGGCGCACATCATTCCAATGAACCAGGCTGCTGTTGCAAAGTTTTCACCGGATTCTGGAGCTTGGACAGCAGCTAAAAACATGAAATGTTGAAATATTTAGATGATTTCAAAAGCATTTCTGGAGTCCAAATTCTAAAGTAAATCACAAAAATAGAAAGATTCTTCGTATAATATAGTACATATATTTCAATAGCTTCATAATTTTATTCATATTTTCAATCACGAATACAGTGTTCTGTTTCTTTTTTCAATCACATCATTGGATTCAGAAAGGACTGCTGCGTACATCATTCAGCAGTCATACCTCAACTAATCATAATCTCACTAAAAAGAAATTTAATTGCCATCAAAATAATGCAAGAGACATAGAGGCACTCAAACAAAACAAATTTATGTCTATAAAATATGCATATTTTTCTGTCATAAAAGTAATAGTTTTAAGACAGAAAAAAATCTGAATTTTTCAAAGTTTTGAAATAGAAATGATGGTAAATATGAAGACCAGCATTTCTATTTCAAATCCACTGACACTAACAAGGTTGAAAGGGTTCAAGAATAAAATGGAAATTCATAAATATTTTTACATTTCTTTAACTACATCTCAGAAAAACTGAGGGTTAAACAGAAGTTGCAAGCAGAGAGTAAATTGACATGCCCTATAGGTAATTAGTAATGATTGCAAGAGCGATTTTATTCCTTATATTATATATTTAAGACAGGTTCAAACTGCGTAAAGTACTTGTACTCATTTATGAAAATTAATATATTTTCTTTCTTTTTCAAAGATATAAACAAATAGTGTACAAAAAATTTCTCTTGAAATATACATCCTACTATTCCTACATGCTTTTAAAATTAAATAAAAATTCCCTTTATCTGATGCATGTCGATTTTCAAATTTCCTTCTTAAAGGTACTTATTAAATGAGATTTAGACCTATAATGGTCCATTTTTCTAGTTATTTTGATCAAATAAATAGAAATTCTAGGAAGCAAGATTTAAAGTATATGAACTGTACTATTAGTATGCACAGTAAAATCTTTGAAACCTTAAGAATATTTCGCCAATGGAGTTTTAAGAAAATAATGGAAGGCCATTAAATATTAATTATCTGCTACTGAGAGGGGGGAAAAAAACAAATTGACCATTTGGAAGGGTAAAGAAAATAATACTTCTCTTTTTCTGTAATTTTAAAAAGATAATGTAAAAGGAATGTTAAGATAATGAAGAATTAGAACCTATATACAGATACACAGAAGAAAGAAGATGAAGACTCACCCATCCCCCCTGTCTCAAACTCTTCCACTTTGCTGGGTGTTTGGAAGGGTCCATCCACAGCAACCACCCTCATCTCATACAGAGATCCCAACTCCAAACCTGTCACTAAGATGGAATCTTGGTTTTCTTCAGGTGGTGTACTTTCCCATACAGAATCATCTAGTAATACATTTTTAAAAAAAAGTTTTTTAAAAACCTACTTTTTCTTGTCGTCAAAGTAAAGGAATTGCACAATTATATACATTATAAAGAAATTCTTGGACGAGGAAATATAATCAGTCTTTTTACCTTTTTTCCTGTACTGGACAAAGAAATGGCTTCCTGGGTGACCTTCTACTGCAGGCACCCATGTCACTCGAACACCTGCCTTTCCATCAACATCAGGTAAGTGAGACCAAACAAAGTATGGTTCATCAGGAGCTACAAAACAGGGAGCAAAATTTTTACAATCATACATAGTGCATCATGAAATCAAGAAATTTTATTACCATAATTATAAACCAAACTTATTTGAAAGTTTGAATTTAACTTAAAAGCAGTGGTGGTTTGTTAGCTCAAAAACAAGTAGTGCTGCAAAAAAAAAAAAAAGATAATGTCTTTAAAACAGAATTTATGAAAAACAGTCTTACTTCTTAATAGTCCAAAATTTTGAGTTGCAATTATCTGAATTGTACTTTAGAAAATTATCGACGTATCTTTTTTCCACGAGAGATTTCCAATAAAAGAAAACGAATGCTTATTAAAGCAGACGAGTTTCCGTGGGGCAATGTGAAAGCGAAACCGTAACCAAATAATGGCGAACTAGAAACAACCGAAGAAAAATAAATCAAGAGAACGAAGGCCATTTTTGGGTGGGAGGGAAAAAAAAGAAGCATCACACACACAGTTGGCCGTGCGCCAAAGGTCTGCATCGAATGCAGCTCAAGCCAACACCAAACTCAGTGGGAGGAAATATTGGCTTCGGCTTCAGAAGCGTCGCTCAGCTGTTGCACGGTGAGAGAATTTTGATGCTTGCGAAGGCTGTTTCCCGAACAGCTCCGACTTGTGTATCTCCTGCTTATTGCTGTATTTTCTGTCTTCTTTCTCCATTTACGGTGTTGGTCAAACTTTTCAAAGAGAAAAATAACCTAATAGTATTAAAAAAAACTGAAACACAAACTTTAAAAATAATTCAGGGGATGGACAAGCCGTTACTGCTTAAAAGCAAATATGTATTATCTTGCGACAATGTAACTTACAGTGCTGAGCCTGATCATTTGTCTGGACTTCAATGTACATCTTTTCTCCTTCTCCTTTACTGGTGGTTGCATAGATGTCTATGCGATATTTGGTCTTGGGTTTGAGTCCCGCCAACTTTGCTCTGGTTTCTCGAGGGTCTGTGATCTGAGGTTTCCTTGCCTTGATTTCACCCAGTTCTGTGCCTTTCACTGCAGGAGAATAAGCTCTATTTTAGTAATGCCAAGCACAATTATCAGACAAACCTGTACATAAATATTAATATGTGTTTTCAGGATGCATAAAATTCATTTATAGATAAGTACAAACAATCTGTTTCAGTTAATTCATCGACGACTACTGCCAATTAAGAAATATTTAATAATATCAAATCATTATTTTAGTATGACAGAGTATTAAAATAAGCATTTCTGTGATAAATAAATTAACATGTATGAACACATAACAAAAGATTAAAATGGAATAATCTTAAAGAAGAAGTCAGAATTTTGATGGAAGCAAAAGGTACCTTCTCTGTAGTAGATGTTGTAACCCGTAAGCACACCATTTGGTTCCAGAGGTTTTTTCCAGATCAGGTACAGAGCACTTGATCCCAAGGGAATGGCGTCAAAGTAAGCAACGGGACCAGGAGCTACGAGAAATAGACTAGCTGTAGACTAGCAGTTCTTAAACTATTTTTACAATGGGCCCACTTTATGCAACACTGACTTTACAGGCATCCAAAATTAAGACTAAAATTACTGATATCGCTCAGAATATTGAATGCAAGGATTTATAACCAGCCTAGCTCTATATTACGATTAACATGCCAAAAGCATTCAATTATGGCTAAATGGCAACTTTTTTTAAAAAAACTTCGAATTAAGGAATATCTTACTTCCTTCTGGTGTGGTGAACTCAATGACATCCGATGGAGGCCCATTATACATATCATTAAACGCCAGCACTCGCACCAAGTTTCGCGAGGAAGGCCGGAAGATGGTCACCAATGATTGGGTCACATTGGCTTTCACAACCTGTTCTCGGAGTCTCTCTTCTCCTTCGTCCACTGTCCACGTCTGGATCTAAAATCATAAATTGAAAACACCATCAATAAATGTTAAAACACTTTCGTTTTCTTTATCATGAAGAGCAGAATTTCACAGCACCAGTTTGCTTATTGAATGGTAATCAGTAAGGGAATTGACACACAGGAAAGGAATCTTACTTTATAGCCCCGGAAATGCCCCCTTACGGATTCAGGCGACACAGGATCCCAAGAAAACATGGCTGAGCGTGCATCCTTGACATACATGCGATTGAAATTCTTGGGGGCTTCCAGGGGCACTGCAGAGAGAAATTCGAATTAAAACATTTCTGTGACAGAACACTTTAATTTCATACAGAAACAGAATTGCATAAACCGCAATAGTAATTTGCTTCATCAGAGCACAAAACAAGGTTTAATCAAAATAAGATGGCAGGTGAACACCCATAAAAGATTTAAAAAAAATAATGTTAACAGCCAGATGTTACTATATGAATTAGAAGGAGATAATGAAATTCTCAACTTTTAGGGAAGTGATTCAGGATGCAATTAGACAGCTGCTGTTATCTTCAGATTTTGGGTATGAGAAATCTTTGGAACAACTGTATGAAGGTTGAGACAAGTATATGAATTCAGGAGTAGAGTACTATGAAGGCAATGTGACATATGTCAACAAATACACTTCCTAAAATTCATTTGGGGCTTTACAGGGTTCTTACTGATTTTTTAACCCTCCGAGTGGCGCAAACATCTTTTTACGTTTTTCATGTTCAGTTCAAAAGCAGATAGCACGTATTTATATGTATATTTTCTTAAGCAATCATGGATAAATTAGTCTTAAGATTTCAGAAATATAATTAAATACAAAAAAAAATCAATTCATTTACTTTAAAAGCAAAGTTTTCTAACCTGATAGCTAAAAGTTCAAAATAATTGGGCGCTCAGAGGGTTAAATTAAAAATCAAGGAGTATTTAAGGAGTTTTCAAGGAGTATTTTCAAAATTTTCAAGGAGTCAATATTTATGCATGAAAAAGAGTTCCCTTCTTAAAGTACACAAAAATTACATTAGAGTATTTAAAACATTGCTAATAACTCGAATAAATGTGGTTATATTTATTTCTTTTATAAGTTTTTACTAAGATGATTTATCCAAGAATGCCATGTTAAATCTATTTATCTGAAAGTAGAGTGGTGCCGCTTAGACACCTTATGTAATGCACAGTGATCCAGTATTTAAAATATAGAGGTGCAAAGAGAGACACGCATTTAGATATTAGAAACTGTTTTTTGGCACTTTCATTGCTTATAAAATAGAATATGAAGAAAAGAAAATTAACAAAATTTCTTGATTATTGAAACTAATTTAGCTAAAATTGATTAATAGTATCTATTTTGCTTCAACTCCACCATCACAATTCGTCCTTTACAACAAGCCATATGTTACAATTTAAAGAAATACAGTTAATTTTTCGAAATAATCCAAGAAAAATAACATTCTCCTTTTGCACCATTCTATTGTTTTGGTTATTATTGACTGGCACTTAAAACCAATTATTAAATTTGGATACCGCTAGGAGATGAACATCAAATCGTGGAAAGAGCAATGCAAAATATTGGGTAAATGATAAGGTGGCGATTTAGAATCCTTTTTATCGGTGAAACTTAGTACACATTTAATAAAAGAAATATTAAAAATTGAAAATCAAGGAGTTTATAAGGAGTAAAACCCAAATTCAAGGAGTTTCCATAGTGCTTGAAAATGAAAATCGTTTTCAAGGAGCGTATGAACCCTGCTTTACTATCTAATACAGATAGCTAAGACCCCAAATTTTGACAAACTCCTTGCACTATATTTCTCAGGATTTAAAAACAATACATGTATATCTTATTCCAGCGGTTCCCAACCTGTGGGCCTCATATAGATCATTAGTGGGCCACGAAACGCTAGTCAGGAGTCGAAGTCAGGGGAGCTTCAAGCCTCTTCTCTCTCTTTTTTTGCTTTATAAAACAATATATTTTTAATAGTTTTACAGTAAGCTTTACTAATTACTGACATATACGTGCATATAATATATCTAAATATATGTGTTTGTTTTTTTAACTTTTAGTTAGTGGGCCTCAAAATATTTTTTACAAAACAGGTGGTCTGCACAACCGAAAGGTTGGGAACCGCTGTCTTATTCTATTCTTGTTTCAAAAGGGAATGGGGAATTCCAGTGGCAACCACCTGTTCTCCTCTCGATTTCTTTCTTTCATTTGATTGGAACCAAAATTTGAAACAGATCTACAATTTTAGTGACAAAACCACACACTAAATTTTATTCACCTAAGTTACTGCATTTTTGTGTTCGAAATTTTATAAAAATGGACAATTTTGGTGAACAGACTACCTCCCAAATTTCATTCATTTAGCTCTTCGCATTTATGAGTTATTGTGTTCAGACAGACACACAGACAGAATTCCAAAGATGAGTTTTGGGGGCTGGGGGGGGGGGATCTAAACCACAGTCTCTTGAAATCTCGACATCAAACTTTTAACCAATATAACACTTTTTTAATATATACTTTATAGACAAGAAAGTGAAGGCTACAATAGTATCAATGCAAAGATTTTCTATGCATCACAAGAATAATTAAAATGTCGAGATCTATCTACAGATATCTTACTATCTTCTCCAGAATAACCGATCACTTCAGTGGCAGTGGTATGGGCTTGACCCCTGCTATTGTGGGCCTCCACCTTGATACGGTAGGGCTTAAAAGTTGGCTGGCTCGGAATGATAAAACTGTTCTGTTCCCAAGCGGGAATGTCCGTGTTTTTCCACTGTGCCTGTGGGATGTCTTCTCGCTTCCAGAACACCCTATAGAAGAAACCTGGAGAATTGTGTTCAATCATTGGCATGGCCTGGAATATAGGAAAAGATTGTAAGTTTTTGGCAAATCTCTACTAAGGAAGAGCAAGATTAAATACATTTTATACAGTAAATAAGAGAAATTATTACAAGTATTAAATATCATTAAAGTAGCATTATTATTATATGCGGTCTAATAAAATTATAAATATATACGAAGATGGACTGAATCTGACAATACTTACTGTCCATGAAATGACTAGATTGTCTTTCTCTGTCCCTTTGCCAACAACATTGTCTGGATTTTTATAGGGCACGTCTTCCGGAGTTTCGCAAACATTAGAATGGCCACTGGGTTCACTGGGACCAATTTTGTTTCTCGCAATCACACGGAAGGTATAATTAGCCCAAGGAGTCATGGACACCTGCAATTGCAACCAAACTTAGTCAAGGAGATATTTTTATTAAAACCTCACATACACATTGTGTTTGTAAAATGCAAAGAAAAATATTCTTCCCTTTTTTTCAAATCAAAGCAATAGGAGAAACATACAATTAAACATTTTTGGTATCCAATCTAAAAATAAAGCATATATCTGGAAAGATGGTAATTCAAGAGAAGTGAGCAAAAGACTTGTCATACTTAAATTATTAAAAGCTTTTCCATCAATCTTTCAGAATTTCTATGATTTTCTTAACTTTAATTCCAGTTCAAAAGAAAATCGATTATTCATAAGAAATATTAATAAAAATCTTGTCTGCAGGAAAACTCAATAGTGCACATATATGCAAGAATATAAGAAATTAAATATTAATAAGTTACAAATCAAAATTAATATAATAGACTTATTTAATAAACTTTAATGAAAAGTTCAGAACCAAGATATTTTCTTAATTACTCTTTTTTTTTATTAGTGTCAGAGAATATGTAAGCATTAGCAGCTTTCCCAACTAATTTGTGAGTGCAAGCTTTAGCTTTAAAGCATTGATCCACAACAAATTAGTTAGAACTGATATAATTACGGTAGAACCCCGCTAATCCGAACTAATTTCGACCAGCGCCTGTTCGGATTTGAAAAAAAATTCAGATTACTCGAAATTCCGATAGAAATAGAAAAGAAAAAGATGTGTGCTACAAAAATGTAAGTTATAAGTACTCAGTACTACTATCTCTTGAATTCTTTTATTCAAAAGCAATAGAAAGAGAATATGTCTCCCCTTTTCAATAGAATAATGGATGTGCTCCTGTATGAAGTGACCTTATCTTACGGTGAATTGCATTAGTTTCTACAATGTGTACAAAATTATGCATGCTGAAAAAGTACTTTTTTGTTTTTAGTATGTATATTTAAATCTTTTAAATTACATATAATTTTCGAAAATGAAATCGGTTCGGATTAACCAAAATTTCGGATTAGCGGGGTTCTACTGTATTTAGTTTAACACTTTGCAGACAGGAAACTGTGATCATAGCCTGGAAAAGAATAAACTTTGAATGCAAGAGACGGCAATCTCAGTTGTAGGATAAATACACACATTTCCATTTGCGTGCAAATTCCATCACCACTTTATTCATTCTTTAATTCCTATTTTCTTTCGAAACTAGCAAACTGCCCAAGACCAGCATTCCACACTTTAACTCGTTAAGCCGGCCATTCATTTGAAGTATAGCCATGCCATTTGTCCTAACCCGAGTTTTTTTCACCCATTTTAATCCCAAAAATACAGGCATGCCATTCACTTGTATTTAATAGGACGCTAACTCGGAATGAAGGTAGGGGGAGCAATCTTCTTTCCCTCTCTACAGCTGCTTGTCAATCGCTCTTCGATTTCTCCCTAGTCAGCAGATTTTAATTTATGCTACCCTCGAAGCGAGGCTTCAATCTACACAAGGCATTGTTCTTTTCGCTAGGCTCTTTCAGGGTCCCTCTGATTTTTTGTTCCGATTTCAGTCCAGACGGAATTCCAACCACCAAAAGCCATTTGGCTGATTTCCATAGATTTTTATGGCCTTTTCCTTCTTGCATTCACAAATAACCAGCTTATCTGTGAAGTGAATAGCTGGCTTTATATGCCCTAACTCTATTACTTCACTTTTTCAAAAAAAAACCTTACCAATATGAAGACATGAATGAAATATGAAAAAAAACCCCTATTTCTGAAATTTTTAAATTAAACTGATTAATTAAGTTTTAATTAGAATTATCATTTTAATTGGATTTGTAACTTTCACAGCAGTCAGTTCATCATTCAGATGCAACAATCAAAGCTAAAAACTGTACTGTTTAGGTTAAAATAAAAAGGAAACTGTCCCCCCCCAAAAGGGACAATGGCACGTAATGGGTTAAGGGAAAATCTATGAGCACTCGAAACCACCTGAACTACCAAAATAGGGCAAGCACCACCAACAATTCATAAAATCCATGGTGCTCTTATCATACCAATACAGCTTCTTCCATTTCATCAACTTATAAAATTTCATTTAAACTGTATGTCAGTCAGTTAAGTGAATAAAAAAAGTCACCTGAAAACTCGTGTCTGCAGCAGGAATGCTGACAAAGGCATCCTCCCACTTGTCAGGAGTGAAGCTGGTGTTGAACTGAATGGTATAGCTCTGGATAGGAGCTCTGCGATCACCCATGGGTTGCCATCTGACGAGAGCAGTCAAACCATCACACTGAACATCCTCGATCTTGGGAGGATTTGGAGTGTCTGAAAATATAAATGAATAAGAAAGTCAAAAGTTAAATCTAAATGTCATTCTTACATTTCAAAATTTAAGTTTCCGCACACATATATTATTACGCATATATATTTGAAACCTTTCAGAAAAATGTGTATTTTGATACAACACATACTAATCCAGCACTTTTCATTTGGTATGGTTTGAATTTTAATGTTCAAGATTTCACAAAATATCATATAAGACACTTTAGACCAGAAAGTAATCTTTTGAAATCTATGCTATATATTGTTACGAAGCTATAAAATCGCTTCCCCGAGATGCTAAACTTGGCGACCATTTTGCTGACAAAAGGAATGTTCTAGAAGGACCTCGAACTTTCAACCTACTTCTATTGGTTTCATGAACTTTCTAGAGATTACGTCACTTCCTACGTAATGAAGTCACTTCCTGTTGAAAGGTATAAAAGCAAGCTCTCGAGCCAAGAGGAGTCGGTTGGATTTTGATCTGCAAGCAAGCTGGTGAGCTAATAGGAAACTTTTGAGCGATGTGTTGAGATTTAATGGTAATCTCTGTTGTGAATTTTTACAAGTGCTGTTTTAATATTTGTGTTACATTTCTTTGCTTAGAACACCTGTAAAATAAAGGGCTTTATTTTTGTAATCCTGCTTATTCGACTGCATTCATGTACACCCACAAGACGATTTTGTCACAATATATATGTGTATATATAAGCTCGTCCAAAGTCGAGCCGATATCCATATTTTGTATTGACTTTTTCAATTATTAATTTAGTCTTAATAGTAACAGAATTAATATATGTTCAAAAAAACTTTCAATAGGTACTTTTGGCATTAATTTAATAATTTTGATTATTGGATTAATTTAAATATAGATTTGAAATCAATTGAAGTTCTTGAAATGAATGTTTGATGCGTTTGTTGATTTACTTATGAATAAATATGTTGTATATATATATATATATATATATATATATATATATGAATAAATATGTTATATATATATAACATCATATTCAAACATTTGTGGATTCTAAAAATGTTAGTTCAGATGTCTACAACTCATCCTGTGCTTTACCTTACACGGAACCATAGAGCATTTTAAAGTTCAGAAAGATATTTTCACTAATTACTTAACGGAAGAATGTGTTCTCTGCCGATTCATATTGTACAAATGCGCACTATTAAAATAAAAAAAGGTACTATTCAGTTAGTGAGGCACCGATCATTGCCAAGTTTAAATGTAAGAACCGGTTTTTTGTCAAGGGCCCGGCTTACATAATTGTACCAAAACATTTAATAATCGAAGAGAGTTGGGCAACTATGCATAGCCAGATTAAAGATGAGATCAAAGAACAGATGATTCTTTGATTAGATAAGTGTAAAAATCGATAGGTTTTAAGCCAAACATTTTACTGTAGGAATCAGCATTCTGAAAATCTGTAATTATACTTAATGCAAAGAAAATTTTATTTAAATGGAATTAATTTCCCCCTGTCGGGGATGCTGTGGCCCCCCCCCCCCCGTTGGGGAAATTTTTTTTATCTCGTCGATGAAAATTTTTGTAAGGGAATGTAGTTGATAAATAATAATCTGGTGAAAATTTGAAACCAATTTCATTACACTTGTCCCCCCTGTCGGGGAGATAGTGCCCCCTTGTTGGGCAAACTCTAGCGCCATTCCTGGTTTTTGTACAAATATATAACGGTGTTTCCTAATTACCTTGGACAGTGAGTGTAGCAGCTGCTTCATCCTGATCCAGTTCCGTCTTGGCAACACAAGTGTAAACGCCCGAGTCTGCTTCGACAGTCTTTGTAATTGTGAGTGAGTTATCCGAGGCCTGCACCATGCGAGAATCCATGTCCGAGTTGATAAGCTGACCATTGAACAGCCAAACAATATTCAGCTGTAAGCTAAGGTCGGCATCGGCATCACACCGGAAAGTGGCTGATTTTCCTGCAGCCACTTCAAAATTTTCAGGAGGCACATTGATTTTTGTCTTTTCTGAAACAGAAAGCCTTTTTTAAGAATAAGAAAATATACTAAAATGCCAGTAACTTTTTTTGTGGTTAATCTTCATATAAATAAAAGTCATTGTGGCTATGTATGTGGGTATGTTCCACATCTCCTCCTAAACTACTGGATCGAATTCAACCAAACTTTGCACACTTATTATTTCAGACAAGAGGAAGATTATTGTCAACTTTTTGAAGCCTAAAAGTTAATGAAACGGTCAATTAATTAGAAATTAACCGAAAACGTTTTACCGCTGTAAGTTCGGAGCAAATTATTGCCAAAAAAATATTTATATACCATCTTAAAGTTCAAAATTTTACCTTTTCAATGATACCAATTTTATATCTGTGACATTTTTCCTTCACTTATTATTATTTTTTTAAAGTTTAATAATTGTTAATTGCGTGCAAACAATTTTGAAATAATGCAAATTTATAGCTACTCCGCTGCCAGGGCAATGGTTACACTTCGAACTAATTTACTTTTATTTCTAATTTTTGCTTATTTTTATAAATATATTTTATATAAGACGAGAGTCAACTGTCAAATTTTAAAAGCCCAAAATCTTATTAAAATTTCAGTTAATTGGAAATTAAGCAAGATTTTGGCAGTTTACGTGATATTTTTCGAAAATATGTATTATGTCACAAAAATTAGCTTTTCGTGACACAACTTTCATTTCCATTCAATTCATTGCCTTCATTTTAATAATTTTTCAAAAATTAAATTGTGTATAAAATTTACACTTTTTTTTTTATTCGTGAAGAACAAGAATACATAAGAACTGTTGCTAGAACACATTAGTAGAATTTTGGATCTCAATGAAAAAGTTACTATGTGATTGTCCCAAAACATCCATTAAAATCTTTCTTATACTGCAAGATTTATGAACAAAATTTGAAGTACCTATGCAATAAATAATAACAACTTATGGAGAAAATAATCGGCAGTTTTTAAAAAAACATCTGGTTCAACTGCTATTCTCATTTTAATTTAAAAAACATTTCAGACAATAAAAAAATTTTGGTTATTGTAATTTTCTATACAAAAGCAGTTTTTTAGATCCAAAATATTAGACTTGAAAGTATTTTAATCCCGAGCAATGCTGGGCATAACAGCTAGTGTATTATAAGCATGAAAGACAGAATCCCATTTTATCAACACTTAAGCAAAACTAATTATAAGTGCACTGTCATTTTCAATAGTGGAAATTGGCAAAATGCTTTCATAGAATCAAAATTGTATTTAAAAACTTCTATTTTAAAAATATATAACTAATTTGTTTCATTAATTTCAATCACATGCCATTAAACACTACAATTAAAATTCATTCCATAGTTCAATAACATGTCCATTAAAAATTAAAATATTTAGTTAAAAATGAAACTATGGTTTAAAAGAGAAAAAAAGGGGCCTAATGATGAATAATAAAAACTAAAATATCAAACAAATCAAAAGGAGATTAACCACAACACTTGGAAACATAAGTTTTCTTAAAAATGCTCAAATTAATTTTACAAAACATTAAAATCATTTTGAAGAAGAAACCATTAAAGTATTAAATATCTAGTGAAATCTTGTAACCTGTTGTAGTTTTGACATGATTTTCGGTTAAGTGCACAATGCTGCGTAAATGATACACTGAACATACATTACCAAAATTTTTGTAAAAAAAATTAGGGCACAATTATAATTAATTTCACTCATTGATTTTTTTATTATAATCTGCATATTTGAGTGACAATCATGAAGAAATTACTTTTCACTTCTAATCGACCAGAAGCTTGAATGTCTCCAAATTTATTGCTGGCATAGCAAGTATATTCTCCTTCATCCTGAGGGCGCACATCAGTAATTTCTAAATCACCGCTGTCTTGCACCTGATGGGGGAAAATCAATTAATATTATGAAGAAAAAATTTATAGTTTCAAAAAATATGTATAAAACAGTGATAACATGACTATTTTTTTTATAACTTAGACAACCAATTTATTTTTATCACATGAAATCTTAGTCTTACCAGAACTAAACTATAAATAATGCAAATTTTTAAATATTAATAATGCACATCTAAGAGACAATTAAAATTGGTGTATAATATAGAATGGGAAAGAGTTTTTATAACTGAGAAACAGCATCAAGTTTAAAGAAATTTTTAAGAGTGTTAAAAGAATTGACGCTAAAATTAGACTTCTGATTAAGAAGTGGCCAGTACCTGAAACCTGTCTCCTTTCAAATCTTGATTTTCTCTGAGCCATTTGATCTTGGGATTGGGTGCTCCAAATACCCTGCAGCGCAGGGTCACCATCGACGACATGACAGCACTCGTAATGGGTTCTGGACGCTCAGTGATTGTTGGTGGCAGGGCTGCAAGAAAATTCAGTATCACATTATTTGTGCCATAAACAATTAAAATTCTCAAACAATTTGATTTTACAAAATAAAAAATAATTATATTAAGATTTCTGAACTAGTGTAGGCCAATTACAAAACTAAATGTGGGAAAAATGTTCACCATTATAAGCTTCCCTTCATCTGCCCCCTGCAGCCGAGGTGATGGACTCATCAAAAAATGACAGGTCACATGATTTTTGGAGGAGCAGAAAGACGAGGGGGAAGAAAAAAGTTCAGGGAGAGATCTGGCGACAAGTGTGCTAGCGAGGTATTGCTTGGTTCAAGATGAGCCTATGAGCTGTTGCTTGTTTTAAATCTATTTCCTTTTCAACTAATGTATATTTTCTTAGAATATATCTATTTTTAGACAATAACCTGCCTTTATAGTTTCTTTAAAAATCCAATCACGAAGACATCAGGATTAGGTGGGAAAATAGAGAAGATTAGGCTTAGGAAGGTGTGTGCAGGGGCCTTCGCACGGGGAATCCCATCTTGAACTGGATTTAGTGGATTACGACAATGAGAAGAGATTAAATTTTGTATCCGGAAGAGGATTTCGGACACCAACTTTTGGAAAGCACGGACTTAACTCCATTAAAAAAAAAAAAACCTATAAAATTATACGAGAGTGAAAACGCTTAGAGGAAAGTCATATTTACCTAACACATTTAAGTAGAAATCACGGAAAACATATCCATGGATATTGGAGGCATTGCACTGAAACACAGCTGTGTCGGATTTCTTGAGAGCTTCAATAGTGAGCACATTGGCACTTTTATCCAGTCGCCTTCTGGGATTTGGTTTCACATCTATGAAATGAAGGTATAACAGAAAATGTGAATAATATTTACAAGATGAAATTTCAGAAGACAACAATGATAAACAAAAATATTGCTATGTCTAAGCTAAACAGAATAGAGATTACAAGGCATTGTTATATTTCAAAGGGATGTAGAGATCATTAATGTAATTTATGAGGGAAAGATTGTATTATTTAACTTTTATTTAATTCCCCCTCTCCCTCTTTTTGAATAATAATATTAACATGTTCATCTTGCACTAATGAATATTTTTAACTTTTGAATAAATTTTAGAAAAAATTGTTGCTGTTACCTTTCTATTTTTGCACAATATAACAATCCTAAAACAATATAATCAATAATGTCTTTATGTTTCTCACTAGCGACTCAGTTGCTTTCAGTCTTAAGCAACTGATAAATTCTGAAATATCACCAAAGGAAATGCAATTATAAAAATGGTTTAAGTGGGGCATTTAATTTACTTTACGTAGCATAGGCAAGCTACATAATCCCAGAAAAAGGAATGATAAAAATTTAACAAAATGGAGGAAAAATACATGTAGATGAATATTCAGAAAGTAAAAATCTGCATTAAAATAACACTACCAACAACAACAAAAACACATGTGTTATTAAAAACCACAGCAAGAGAAAAATCACAATTTCAATTTATGCTTCATCCATTTTCAATCAGCATTATCGAACCCAATCCATTTACCTTTCATTGGGATGCCATTCATGAACCACTCGACATCTGGAGCAGGGATGCCTCCGGCCACACATTCAAAAGAAGCCGTTTCATCTTCGGCTCCATTTGTATTGTTTGGAGCATTGATCCAATAAGGTGCAGCTATTAAATAATTTCAAAAAATTATTTTTATGGGAAAGGAATTTCTATTAGATAACAAAAATAATGAAAGACAGTTAGGTTGAAATGCAATGCAAAGTCACATTGTGAAAACTAAGAAAATCAATATTTTTAAAATTAAAAATCTTAAAAATTACATATTTAATCAATACATTCTAATACAACGAAAATATTATATTGCTATAAAATTAACATATAATAAATTTGCACACGCATAATCTTCCATAATTTTAGCATGAAACTTTTAATAACACAATGTCTATGGTTTAGCTATTAAATGCCCTATTAGTTTCTTTACAACATTAATGCCATGTTATTCAAAGATTTCTAAAAGATAAAACAGAATTAAAATTTACTACTAGTAATAATCTTTTCCCTTAAGATAAACTAATTCTTTATTTAATTGATATGGAATAAACACTATTTTCAGATACAGTTTGCCTATCAAAATTAATGCTTAAAATTTAGAATATGGACACATAAAAGTATTTATCACTTACGGGAAAAAAGTAAAAGCCAAAAATACATAAAACCAGTCATATTATAATAACATGGAAGCAAAATCCAATAACACGCAATATTTGAAATGGTAAAATTTTCCACACTCCTCAAATGCTAAATATATAATCGTCAGCAAATAAATACAAAGAAAGTCACCTTGAACTGTTACAGCCATAGACTGTGTCTTAGCAGGTCCTACACCATTGCTTGCTGAGCAAACATAGGTGCCTTCATCCTGGAAATCTGTTCTGCGGATTTTCAAAGTCTTCCCATAGTTGGTATATGCTACACGGCTGTTTTGTAAGCTACCTCCTTTCTTAGACCATGTAATCTGAGGTAGAGGACTAAAAGAAAATATAAAAACTTTGTAAGTTCATTGAAAAAAATTACACACTAATTTACAGAAATTAGATGGCCCTCCATAAAGAATACTGTCGCAACTAAAAAAACCAGTGGGAGTCATCTTCTCAAGACTTTCTTGTAAATACAGATGTCATCCCCCTGCATAAAAATTGAAGATAAGGCCGGGACCACCATGAGTACTCAAATTCTTATTGCCCTCAGATTCAGAGACTGTAGAAAGGTTAACAAAACAAGTAGGGATGCCCCTTTCGACTTTTGCATATCATGACATATAATATGGCACGTTTTGTGCTTTGTTGTATAATGAAGGAAACCGAATTTGCATTTTAGGTACCATTTTTTTCGATCATTTGAAACCATAATTTGATACAGGGGTCATTCCATGTCAATTCAACCACACCATGACACCCATAATCTCAGATTTTGATGAAACTTGGCATATTTGTTCCTTTTATGGATTTAAGTAAGCATGCAAAATATTTTTGCTCAATCTCAAATACTTTAGGTTTTATAGCCTGTTGAAGTTTTAAGAATTTCAAGATTTTTATCGAATTAGGCTTAGCAAAAAAGATTGGTTCTTTTATAGAAAATAAGTTGTCTTCCTTATTTACCAACA
>BGPR01000278.1:37160-63350 GCA_013235015.1 Araneus ventricosus
TGTTGGTAAATAAGGAAGACAACTTATTTTCTATAAAAGAACCAATCGTATTTGCTAAGCCTAATTCGATAAAAATCTTGAAATTCTTAAAACTTCAACAGGCTATAAAACCTAAAGTATTTGAGATTGAGCAAAAATATTTTGCATGCTTACTTAAATCCATAAAAGGAACAAATATGCCAAGTTTCATGAAAATCTGAGATCATGGGTGTCAAATCTTATTTTTTTTGGTTGATTTGACATGGAATGACCCACAGATAAACAATTATGGTTAGAAGAACACATATCATATTTCATTTATCTAAGTCACTGTGTTTTAGAGTGAATGCATTCACATGCAAGCGAATATACAGACTGACAGAAGGTCAACCATAGACAAATTTCATCCCAAATTTGATATAAATCTACAATTCTGATGATAAACTGTGCACCAAATTTTATCCATCTAGCTATTGAAGTTATTATGTTCACATGTACACGGACAAACAAACTTCCCGTGGACGGATTTCGTCCAAAATTTGATACAAATCTACAAATTTGGTGTAAAGACCACACACCAAATTTCATCCACATTTTTCCATCAAGCTCAAACTGTACACAGACGGACAGACATAATTCCAAAAATGTGTTGTTTTGTACTCGGGGAGGTCTAAATCGTGAAAATTCATCAAAATCTTGAGATCAAATTTTTTGACAATTACAATACTTTCTCTTTGTATATGAGAAAGTAAAAACAAACAAACATATTTTTGAGTTAGACCCACAGTGAGCAAAAACTTGAAATGATGCTTGACTGGGTTAACAATATCACAACAGTTACAATAGTTGCTTATGAAGATTACAATGTGCCATTGTTCTTTATATTTGTTTTTCATACTGCAGACTTACTTACTGTGGCTGTACCTCAAAACATTTAAAAAAATTGTAACAGTGTTCTTCTAGGGGTGCAATACGACATATCAGTTCTCATATATTTTAAATACTTTATAGACTACACAAATTTAATATCAGTCAATTATTTGTTAGTGAATCCCACCAAAAAGGTGTGATTTGTTATTTTAAACCAAATTAAATAACAAAGTCAGTGAAAAATTGTAAAACATAAATAATCAATATTCATAAAAAATTAATGTACAGTAAATTATTTATTTTAAGGACTATACTGTTTATTCACCAAAATACTCAGTACAATTCTGCCAATTTAAAAGAAAATAAAATTAAAAAAAATTTAAACATAAACTTCATATAAAGAGATGTGACTTGCTTACTAGAAATTTACCTAATTTCTTAAGCTTCAAAAATATTCTGTAGATACATTGCAATGTATTTTCTAAATTAATCAAGAAAAATGAAGTCAAATTCCAAATCAATAATCTCACATTTTTATTATTTTAAAGCATGAAAGTTTTCGCCATTCTCTACAAGAGAAAATGAGACTTTACTTTTAATAAAATACTTTATTTTTAATAAAATAGAATTTATCGCACAAGAGGCATATGAACATAAAATGGAAGAAAAATATTTAAATACTTCAAGAATTAGAATAACAAAATAAATTTTAAATCTAAATTATATGCAAAGGTTTAAATGTTGATGACTTACGTTCCACCGAATATGCAGCTAAGCTCTAACTTTTGATCTCTCAAAGCAACAATATTGGGTGGTGAAACATACAGTTTGGTAGGTGGGACTTCATTTTGACCTGGAACTTAAAATATCAGAAATAATTATTTCTTCATATCTTTATAACACACTAGATAAACATTACCATTACTAGACGTAAATATATTTATAAATGGGTTCACTTACTTCCTGCAGCCTCGACTCGCAGCATAATTTTGTTTCCCAATTTATATTCATTACGGAACATGGACGTGGCGCTGCACGCATACTGTGCATCTTCCAATGCATCCTCCATAGTGACATTAGTGAAGTGCAACCCACCGTCAGGGTCTACAGTGATACGGGAGCTATGGGGGAAAAATAAATAAAAAATTATTCCCAATATGAAACACTTGCAAAGGATTAGAAGATATTTCAAGAATTCGGGATGTTGGAGAGAGAAGAGAATCTATACGAAAGCAGTTTATAAGTATAAATTCAAGAGAACATAAATCTATTTATAAATTATTAAAATGTTGCAGTTTTCTAACGTTAATTATGGTTTATTAGAAATAATTTGAATGCTACGTAGCTTAATAGTAATGTAAATGTTGTACGCTAATTTACAAAAACCATCATTTTGCAGCCAGCAATGTTCCAACTTGCCAGGTAGGTTCATTGCAAAATGATGGCATTCTTTGCCATAAGTCAGATTTCCCCAATTTGCCTACACCATATACATGTATGTAACAACTGTATGTAATTATAAAAAAAAAGAGAAGAGAGGTAGTTCATTAAGTAAAGTAACGCTCATAAATACAACCAACTTGTTATCAATATCATCAGAATATAAGTTTCATTAGATTGGAATGTTTGTGTACAAAAAAAACCCCACCCAACATCTTCAAAAAACACATTCCATTTTCATTTTTCGTTTTATTAGAGAAAATTCAAGAGTAATATAGTACAACCTCGAAACTCCGGACTGCTTGGGGTTTGGAAGGTCCGGATTTCGGAAATTTCCTGATTTTAGATATCTTACTTAAACCAATAGAGATGTCAAAATTCTGATGTCACCGTATAGGTAAGTTATGCCACAATTAAGCGTGCATGTGCAGACATCTTCAGAACATACCCGGGAGTCGCAAGCAATGGCAAATGGTTGCCTTGGTAGCGCTCTGACGTTTGCGCAACCAATCGAGATATATGCTGATCTACATGTTGACGTCAATTCCGACAACACCATATTAAACGCACTTTAAACAATAAAAACATAAAGAGACATTAAAAAAATGATACAAAGACAAAAATCCCTTTTCGGCAAGCTTGAAGGCAAAGGTAGATTCCTTTACGCTAATGTTACAAAAATAACAAATTGATCAATGCAGACATAGCCAATGACTTTATTGTTTCTACACGTTGCAATATTTACGTTGTGATTCTGTTTTCATGACATTTAACTTTTTACTATATCAAGGTTTTATCATTCCATTTTTCATTCCAAAAGGTTATGCTAGATTTATTGGTCAGTAAATTGGTCATTTTTTTTAATATCTTAACACATAATCATTCAACATGTAGGAATCATAAAGAAATAAACATCCCAACAGCGCAAATATCCCCTAGATAACATTAAGCCAGCCTATCTGAAACAGTAGCAAGAAATTGACACTTGACACGAATGAAGAACGACTCTAGATTAGTTTATTTAATCTAGGTTACCATAGAATTGTGCGAACATTACTTTGTCATATGGTAACCCTGGCCTAAAGCAAATAAAAATTCAAATATTACCAAATACTTAGATGCAAGAGCATGGCTAGAGCCAGACATTTGCAGAAAATTATGACCTCTAACCTGAAAAATCTATACCAGACAAACATTTCTACTTTAGTATTTAAAACTTGAGTTTAGAAATATAGAAATAAATAAATATAGAATAAAGTTAAGAAATATTCAATTCAAATCTTAAACAAGCATAGGAAAACTTCTGATCTACAACCATTAACTTATATCCAGAAATCATAAAAAAACATGCAGCACATTACTTGTTTATACTGTGTAAAGCTCCTGTATTAGATTGGATAATCCAAAATATGATTGGTTTAGGGTATCCAGTTGGGGGTTTGCAAGCCAAAGATAAAGGCTCGCCTTCGATCACAAACTCTTCTTTAGTTTCTTCATCCAAAAAAGAGTTTAGCTCTATAAAATAAAGAGCAAGCATGACTAAAGTGAAGGCAATGAGATTAAATTTATTCAAAGCATATCATGAATAAAATAGATATTTAGTCAAACTATAATGATGCTGTTTTCAAAAGATGCTGATTTTAGTGAAATGACCTTGAAATTTTCACTAAAAACAGCTATTTCTATTTGGAACAGAACGGCTTTATTTTTTTAAACATTACTAATGATTTAAAAAAAAAATTAATCAATTTTATAGCATTTATCCAGAGATCAATGACTTATTGTTTCGAATTTGATAGTACCTACATGAAAAAATTAATTAGTCTCAAGATTTTTAAAATTTCATTGACCATATCTAGAGTTTTATCCAATAAATTAAATTTCTTTAAAAATTACAAAAGCTGTCCTTACTGTGCCAATTTGTTATAGCAAAACTTAAGAATATATCCTAATAAAACTTAAAAGAAGCAAAATAAATCTTTATTTCACAATTGACAGTAGTATAAATTTATAGACTGAAAAAGAAATACTTATCTGTAAAGAATTGAGAGTAAAAGTTAAAATATAAATCTAATTTAGTTCTGAAATTTATTTTAAAATTTTAAAAAGTCAGAATTGTTTAAACTCTTATCCCTTGCCAAATAGTTACAATAACAACGAAATATCTTCACTTCAATTTTAGATTAAAAAAAAAAAAACTAATTAAACAGTAGATTTGCACCAGAAATATCCTTCCTGTGAAAATTTAATGCATTTCAATAAAATAACTGATAAATTTTGGAGAAAAAATTCAACTCGTATCCCTAGGACAATAATGTGCTAAAAGCATTTTGTAATTAATACCCAAGAATTCACATACCTGATTTTATCAGATCCACAGCATTTGAGACAGAGACTCCATGGCTGTTTTCTGCATAGCACTGGTAAACTCCTTCATCAGTATCGTAGGGAGTTGTAACTTCTAAAGTTCCCTTGTGAGCCTGTTGGTTGATACGGCCCCCTTCGGCCACAAAATCAAATGGTTCTCCATTCTTTGTCCAGCGATATCTACAAAATTAAAACTTTTTTAGAGGGATCTTAAAAAAATAGTTGCTCAGTTGAACCATTAATACAGTAAAGCATCGTTTATATATTGTTCAAGGGACTGACTTAAAACAACGTATAAATGAAAAGACGTATAATTGAAATTTTAATAAAGAACTTTGATTATTACAAATTGAAGGCTACTAATGCAAATTCATTTAAAAGTAATGATCTTAAAGTTTTGTAAGATAGCATAGCATAATATTGAAGACAATAATGAAATTTTAAAATAAAACATTTATCATTAAAAGTGAGAAAAATCCTACCTTTATTGCATATCTTGAGTACTAATTATACAGTTCTTATTTTATACAATTTATGCTCATGCAGGTAAGTTAATTAATTAAAAATATTTAATTAAAAATCTAAAAATAATAGGAATGAAGAAATAATGTGCGAGGCAGAAAATTTGCGAACTTGAGAAAATGGGAAAACAACGTATAACCGAAGCTTTGTGTCGTATAAACAAAGCACTTTATCATTACAATTAATACTAATGAATTGGGACTGTGATGAAAGGACGTATAAATGTTAACACTGTATAAATGAGAAACATATAAAATTTAAATAGGAAAATGTTTGTCTGTTGATTAGTATTATAGAATTTACATACAGAATGCCATATGATTGCATGACTTCAGTGGCGAATCCAGGAGTTGGGTCTGGGGGGGGGGGGGGCCCCGAGGTCATAAAAATTTTGTATCAGCGTGATAAATCTCACACCTCATGGCTTATGTAAACCAAAACACTTTAAATGTACAGACTTTGCTCACCTGACAATAAGAATAATAAAAAACACTACAATACTTTCGAATTTAATAAAAAATGCAATGAAGTAACTAGCCAAAAAATGTCTTTGACCGCGTCAACACCACAAGTACAACAGGAATGACTAGAAAAGTCAGAAAATTTTCGAGCCAGAAAGCAATGTTGTCACGTTTTTATTATTATTTTTAAGGGAAATTAAGAACAAACAGTTGTAGTGATTTTAAATAAAATCAAGATTTCTGGCTTAGGTCTGCGGGAGGGAGGCTGCAGCCCGATAGTTTGCCACTGCATGACTTAGAAGCTTATTTGTGGAAGGGGTATCTGGGCCGGAAGAATGCAAGACTGGATTGCATTTTAAATTCCACACAAAAGTTTATGGATACATGTTAGTGATATTGTCATGGGTTAAATATGTACTTGCCCTCGTCTGTCATGGAACTTGGAGAAGTGGGATGCTGGGTTAGTTGGTGTCCACATTATTTTACTGCTGTTAGAAATAACGAGGCCGATCCGCAACAGCCCTCACATCAGTGGCGGCGAGGGGGGCGGAAGTTGCTTCCTTACTTTTTTTAAGGAAAAATTAACTTTTTATTACATTTTAGCTGCCTAAAACTAGGAATTATATAAAAGTAATAGTTGTTCGGGAAAACTAGTTAATTTTTAAACTAAATTTTATTGTCTACCCCCTATACTTCCAAGTCTTTTAGATATCTGTAAATTTTTTGCCCCCTCACTTTTTCCACCCACTCGTCGCCACTGCCTCACACATCTCTAAAACGGGACATTAATCTAACGGCTCTTATTTTAAGGTGCACTTAAAAATAAATTGTTATCAAATCTATTATTTAAATCCGAAATATGATAAGGGATAAAATTATAATTTTTCTCCTCTTTATCACAAGGTTTATTGAAAATGGCATTTGAATACCACAATGACAAAGACTAAATTCCCAAATGTGAGTTGGAAGTCACCAATTTGAATTCAATTATTAATAACACAACGAGGATCCTTGAAATAATCCAGTTCTAGTGCATTTCATATCAGCATTTTAGCTGGATTAACGATCAGAAATAACTTGAAATAACAATATGAATACCGTAATATATTCATTCAAGTTTGGGAATCTTGCACCTTAATTATGAATTCTGACCTTGATTTGTAATTTTAAACACTCCAAATATATATGAAATTTATCAGCATAATGATCCCTCATAAAATTGATAAAAAATACTATCCTCTCCAATGATGTAAAAGTAATTTGTAACTACAGGTGCATGCATTTTGAAGTGAAACTTGAATGGGGCATTGCTAACATAATCCACATGAAATTTGAATGGGGCATTGCTAACACAATCCACATGAAACGTGAATTGGGCATTGCTAACACAATCCGAACAGGCCAGATAAAAAATCAAGACTTGCTTCATTGATCTGCTGGATATAAAATCCGATTTTAAAACAAAACAATGGGTTTCATAATTTTTAGCCTCAGATGACGAAAACACATAAGCTAGTATGGAATTACCTAAAATCCATACTGCCAACTTGTCTAAAGCATTTCCATGCTTTTTCTTTGTTAATTGGACTCAACCAAAGTGTACGGTACGGCGCCAAACTTGGATTTTCTTTGGCGAAAAATCGCTAAATGTGGTAAGCCAATGGCGGACTGTAACATGGCAAATGTGGTAACATGGCAGACGTTTGGAGAGTTTTTTATGATTTGGGACCAGCTTGGCGAGAGATGTACCGTACACTTTGGTTTTATCATTAATTGCCCAAAGGCCGCAATTTAACAAGCATAAAAAAATAAAAGATTTGCAGCACAAAATTTTCTTCTGGTTCACTCTGAAAATATCCCCAAACAAGTTAATTTTTTTTTCTTTCTGTGATTATTTAGAAATATTCCCAGTATATTAAGTGATAATAAGATTTAAGATGAAGTCTAATAAAGAAAACTTACTCGGGTTCTGGGTTGCCCCGGGCTTCGCATTCTAAAATAAAGGGTTTATCCTGCTCGTCCTGAGTGAGGGAAACTTGGAAGAGTTGTTCATGTGGGGGTTGCTTGATCATGGTGGGCGGGTAAGGAATAGTGGTGACAGCATGACAGAGACAGTTCAGACACAACACACACGCAACAATGGAGATCACTAAGTTCCTCATGATAGATGGCTACAAGAATCTGTAAAGAAAAAGTTCCCGATTAGAACAGCAATGATATTAATTGTATAAATTAATGAAGCAGTATAAAAATTAAAAAATAGTTGATATAGTTTTCCATTCTCTTCCTCCAAACACACAAAGAATGGGGCAATTGATTTTTGTTTCAACTCTTTCTAAGGCAACAGGAAATAAGCACACTTGCCACCAAATTCATGAATTCTACAATGCCATGTTGAGCTATTTTACCATCTCTGATTACAGCTCCAGAATTATTAGATCACACAAATTAAATCAGATCAGATCACAAGAATTATTAATAAACACTTTGATAACATAATGCAGTTTTAACAATCATATTAATTATTATTATTAGGGATGTATCGAATATTCGACAGCTATTTGGCATTCAACAGAATACATACAGGATAATAATTTTTTTTTTTTAAATTTCTTTTTCAATACACATTTAACAAAGATTATTACAGAATTACATTTCAGTACATTTATTATGAAAAAGTCTCCTAACATTTACCCAATTTTAAGTTGCATAGGTGTATTTATTAAAGTTAATTATAATATATCATTGCGAAGTCCGAAATTATTATGCAAGAACAATAATTTTTCAGCATTTTCAGGAGCGAATCTATTTTGTTTGGTTTCATACACATATAATATCAACTAGGATATAGCAAATATTAAGTATGAGGCTAAACAGATATTCGGTAGAACAAATTCAGGATAAAATGTTTTTGAAAAATGTTCTTTTAAATATATCAAATAAAGAATATTGCAGAATTATATTCCGGTACATTTATTATAAAAAAATCTAACATTTATCCAATTTTAAGTTGCAAAGTACATAAGTGTATTTAATAATGTTCCATATGGTTTCATATATATTACCAGCTTCAGAAAATAAACGGTCACTATATATTGCTTGCAGGTGCTGAAAGATATTTTCTCGCTAAATTTGTGAACCTTGGAAATTTTTTCGGATTTTTTTTTCCACCAATTAAGTGGAAACGGCATCCTACCTATTAGAAGTTCTTTATCAAAATAGTTTACTTTTAGTAATTTTAATTTATTCATTCAATTTTCTTGTGCGTTTGTCATTGTCATGTTCTGCAGTGATAACTCTTTTATTTCTTTGAAGCAATCCCAAAATGAAGGGGGTTTCTCATTTCTTATTATTGGAATAAAAGTATTTAAAATATTGCAAATATAAAGATATTAACATTTTTTTTAAATATACAAATAATAAAAACTCAATTTCATTTAATCTTAAATTTTTTACATTTAAAACTTGAAAAATATTTAATTTACAATCAAAAGTGAAATGTTTTTAAAAATTTGGTATTCGGCCTGAAATTTGGCCGAGTAACCGAATATTCGGCCAAATCACTATTTGTTACATCTCTAATTATTATTTTGAGATAGTAATATACCTTTAGATGAAACAAAAACCTAGATGTTTCAATTTCTTATATGCAACCACAAAGAAGTGCTCTCATTTGCTAGTTATTAATTAATCATATTAATTTTCAAGTAAAAGTAATTTTATCTAATAATCTAAATTAACTTCCTTTCTTAAATCCATCTCAATACCAAAAATACTATTACTAGAAAAAAGATACCCTTTAAGGGTTAAAGAGATAATATGGTATGCTTTCCAGTCACTTTCTTTCAAATAATTATGACAAGTATTCACAGTGGGACACTTCACTAGCATTTCGGTGGTCAGAGGAAAGTTATTATAACATGATTATAAAGCATTACAAAAGAAAAATTACAATGGGAAAGAGGAAGGCGAGAGAGGAGAAAACAAGATAAAACACCTTAAACCTAACATTTTAATTAATGAAACTTTTAAAACATTAGGAAAGGTAATAACACAGAAAAACCTTATCATTGCAACCCCCCTCCCGATTACTAAAGGGCACTTCGAGAAATCCCGGAATTTCCTCTTTTTTGTATAATAAATATATTTCAGAAGTAATATCATATTAGTCAAATCATTTCGCTTTTAAATTATTGCTATGAAGTTTTTTTTTTTTTTACGCGGAAGGGGTCCGTTCAAATATTACGTAAGCACCTGGGGGGGAGGAGGTTTGCGATTTGCTTATTATTTGCTGACAAGGGGAGAGGGGGTATGAGTGATGCTTACGTAAGACATTAAAACCACTTTAGTTCCGAAAATCTCTTGTAACTTGCAAAAATAATTTAATTAAAAAAAAATAAATTTGAAAAAAAATTAAATTTGATTTTTTAAAATTGTGATAAACTAAGAAATTTTCTTAAACAAAATTCTAAGGAAATTATATATATATATATTTTTTTCATTTTAAGCCGAGTTAAAGTTTTTTATTTGAATTAAGTCCTAAAATTTTAAAATTGGATTATTACTGTTATACGTTTTATGAAAAAAAAAAAGAACGGAGGGGGGAGGGGTTGCCGTTTGCTTACGTAATTATAAGAGGGGTGTTTCCGATTTTCTTATTTTTGCTGACAAGGGGGGGGAGGGGGGTCAAAAATGACCAAAAACATGCTTACGTAATATTTGAACGGCCCCAAGGGCTGAAAGAGAAATAACCTGAATATAAGAGAATAAGACCTGAGTATATAAAAAAAGGAGACTAAAAACATTATCAGTGCATAATAACACACGAATTTGAAAGGCTCTTGAACTCTATCACAAATATTAGCTGTTTGCATAAAGCTTCTTTTATCTGACCCGTCAAAGAATCTTCACAAATAAAGGGTTACAAGAGGATCTCTTCAACATATGGGATCACAATTACATAATGCCAAACAGGAGCAATTGTGTACCGAGCAAGAACACTCATTCTCCGATTTCGCAAAGTTCAAACGCGAGGTCTTTATGTTCAATCCGAACAAAACTTTCGAAGAAAAACAAACTTACCGAGGAATGCAAAGCGAAGGCCGGCATGTTTGATGCATCCGATCATTGTTGCAGAGTTCTGCAGCAGCATTCCATTGCTTTATTTAATAGTTATTATCCGCCCCCGCATTACGGATGGGAAGAAAGAGAATTTTTTTTTCTTCTCTTTATTGACCATCTTTGGGAGCGAAGGAAATAAAAAAGACAACAGGCGGAAGCGGGTCGTCGGAAGTCCATGACAGATGATGAGTCTGTCTCCTACCTAACAATGCCGACAGCTTCGATAAACCTTAAAAGACAAAAGGATAAGAGGAAACACCCTCCTCTGACTCCCTTTCGACGTCAAATTCGAGAAGATATAGTTTCTTTCTGCTGAGCGAAGGGGGATTGCGCTATTGCTGTTTCTTTTCGGTAAATTTTTTGAATTTTTGTTATACGATGCTAATTATTAGTGTCAGTAGCGGCGATCTGGTGGTGGCAAAAGTGGGATGGGGTTGAACAAAAAATTTGTAACACATAAAAATACCCCGAAGTACAGGGGATAGACAGAACGCCGCCCCATGCCTGATGCCATTACGCCAACCGAACCGGTTGTATGGACAGGGGATAGACAAGAAAATTTTAAAATTTAGTTACAAAATTAACAAGTTTTTCTCAGACACTTTTTTTTTTTACAATTTCTAATTTTAGGCAAATGAAATGAAATAGAAATCTAATTTTTTCCACAAAAAGTGAGGGGGGTGCGACTGCCCCGAGTCGCCACCACTGAGCGATGTAACGAATAATGATTCCGACGAATAGCCGAATATTCTATAAAATTTCAGGCCGAATACCTATTTTTTTAAATTTTCACTTTTGATTCTAAATAAATTATTTCTCAAAATTTGTATGTTCTTAAAGATAAATAATTTTTTAGTATTATTTTCATATTAAAAAATATTAGCACCTTGATTATTTTTTACAATATTTTATATACTTCAATTCCAATAATAATTAAAGTCATAAGAAAGTAGAAACCCCTTTCATTTTGGGGCTGCTTCACAGAAATAAATGACTTATATTGCACAACACAACGATGACAAACACAGAACAAAATTCAGTGGATAAATTAAAATTATTAGAAGAAAATTCCTATTATTATACTGAATCTATTCAGCCAAATAATCTGTTTAGTATTCTGCAAAAGGCCCGAATACGGAATATTCTTTACATCCGTACTAACTACTCCCTCCGTCCAACTTTAGATGTCCTATTTGGTATTTTGTCCAAAATTAGAACAGGGTGGCTACAGAAACTGAGAAAAAAATTTCCCTGACTCCCCTGACTAAACTTGCAACATTTCCTCGATTTACGGCCACTAATTATATTAGTTTCCTGACTCTTTCTCTCTACTCAGAATCACTGTATGTGTACAATATACATTATTAAAAACACTTTACCAGTTATTTAATAAGAAAAAAATAATATATTTTTATGAAATTTAATTTAAAAAAAATGGAATGAACATCTATTAAAAAATCTATTAAAAGAGTATATTACATTTCTTATGTGTAAAAAATACTGAAAATTTTAACAAAATACTTTGCTTCTAAAACTGAATAAGAATTCTAAGAAACATTAAAACTGCTCTTTGCAACACAAGTTAAATTATGTTAACAGTAAAGGTTGTTATGATCTTTGCTCAAAACTTTAAAACAGTTCAATAACTAATTAGTGCTCTTTGTACGAGTACGAGAATAACATGTTGCAGCATAAATATAAAAATAGTATAATTATACGTACCTAATAATACATATTTTAGCAAAGATTTAAACAAGAGCAACTGCCAAAATATTACTTCAATTTATTATATCAATTATTAAAATATTAATAAAAAAAACCACTTCGTTTAGAACAACCAGTCCTGCTTTAAGTGAACTAAACAGTTTTAAAGCTTCTTCTGCAAAAGTTTGAGGCCTGCATTTTCTTCCTCAACTCTTAAACTCTCTTATTGAGCTACCTCAAGAATTCTAAATTTTTTGGCTTTTAATTCTTTAAGCTTATTCTCTGCTTCCCTTTTTCTTTTCAAATTTTCGCTTAGTTCCTTTTCTTCCTTTCGTTTCTTCTCTTTATACTCTTCATATTTGGCTCGCGAATTCCTCACACTTAAAATAAATTGTTTTGACACTTCAAAATTACTTATTCCACCATTTGCTTGAATGCTGTCATAAACAATTCTTCTTGCAATGAGTGTTTGTTCTTTCATATTCTCCATAAATAATCTTTTATTGATCGAAAATCCTCTCTCAACATTACTGTTGCCATGGGAAAGTATCATTATCATCTTTAACAATGATATAACATCATTGCAAGGTTCTGGGCGAGTTGAGAGCAGGTCGAAACCAAAATTTATCAACTCTCTCTGTTCTTTTGTACATCTTCAGTTTTGACACATTTTTTGATTCGGCACATACTGCTTTTAGTTGGTTTTTTGCCTTATCTGCAGAAATCGGAGTCATCCAATTGTTCTTACATAACATGGGCAGCAATTTTGTCAGTCTGATCAAATAATGTTTCATTCAAAGTTAAGATTGGGTTGAAACAAGAAACTGATCTTGTCAGAATGTAGGTCAGCTGAGATCGCTCTAGCAATTTTCTAACGCATCCAATTAGAAATTTTCGCGCATCTTTAAAAAACCTGCTTAGCTGTTCTTCAGACGCTTTGGCTTTCTTAATATGGCACAAAGCGGTAATCCCTACACCAATTTTTTTGGATGGAAGAAAACTTGCAACATTCTCAAAGTCCACATTCAAAATATTCTCCTCCTTTAATGCATCTTTTACCACAAACCTTTTCAAGAGTCGCGATACCAGATTCGTTAGATCTTCGAAAAGAAATGGGATGAGGAGCATATCAGTTTGGTATCCAGTTAAGAAAATTTCCAATTCATTTTTGCAATGGAGTGAAAAGCTTAAAAAAAAAAAAAAAAAAAAGGAATCACTGATATGGTCTTTAATAGTGACATAGCTCTTTGCTGGTAGGAGTATTTTTTTCTTTTTCCACCTGTTCAATAAAAACTTTTATATGCGGGAGGATGTTCAAACATCGTTCAGCCACCTGCGAATTTTCCAACCATCTAATGACACAAAATTTTTTTGAGTTAGTGTATAACGTATAGAGAGCTCTTCTAGCTGGGGAATCTTTACATACGTAATATAGAGCTCTCATCAAATCAAAGATTTTCCAGTTGGTGCATTTTGCCCCCAGCTTTGACAGCCAGATTCACAGAATGCAAACAGCAAGAGCCCATGTTGAGGATTTCTGGATCTTCTTTAATGCATGACGTCAATTCTTTAAAGAATTTGAAATTAGCATTGGGGCCGTCCATTGAAACCTGGAAAAAGTTTTTTCAAGTTCAAAGGTTTAGTCGCTTCTTGAAATGCCGCAAGTAAATCTACAGAGCAGCTACGACTAATAAAAGCTGAATTCAGATATCTTGTTTCAACTTCCTTAGTAGCCAAACACCAAAATATGACATTCAACGTGGTGCTTTTATAAAATTCGTTGACATATGTTGCTTGTTAACAATAAAGTCAAGTTATTCTCATTATTAAATTTTCAGAAATAAGACAAAACCTAGTTTTCTTCTCTATTCAACTTAAAAAATGTTGCTTCATAATTACATAAAAATTACGATGCTATTTGGAATTATGATGCGGAGAGAAAACCACAAAAAATTTCGTTTTAACCAAAACACAATGAGTGAAATAACTACATAAAAATCAGATACTCTTAGGCACCAAAACCATTTTCCAAGATATTAAAAAAAACCTGAAAAGACGCATAGCATCTTTGTTAAAGAATTCCGGTCAATAAAATATTTATTCCATAATTCATACGAATGAATGAGAAACTGACGGCACATTTCGATGACTTGAATATATTCCACAAGATTTATGACTCCAAAACAGATGTCGTTTCGTTACTGGCTTTTTAGAAAAAGCACTCAGCCCTCAATTGCAATCGATATCACTTAGATCAAGTGTTCCAATTGCTTTTTTCTTTTTCTTATATAAATCTCGGTGAACTAAACTCTCTGAATGGAATAACGCATTGGAAATCGAAATCTTGCATGGTTTAAGAAAACTTTCCTTTTTCCGTTTTAAGAAAACTGGCGATTTCAAATCAAATAAAACGATCAAAGCTTTTCTGAAAGAGAGAAAGTATGCAGGGAAAAAGAATAGCATTGTGCAAACTTTATGACTGTTACTCAAATACGATATGCTTGCTTTAAAAAAGCATCTTCTGAAGTGCTTTCAGACCAACGCCGTCTGAAATTGTTCAAGTCTCGCATTGTTTAAACATACAACAATTAAATACCTAAAAACAACAAAGAAAACATTTGGTAGTAAACATCCCAATTGCGAATTTAATTAATGCATAAAAGTGAAGAGTTCTAGATAAAATAAATTAAATAAAAAAGTTTTTAAAAGAACACTTTTATTAGCATACTTAAAAGTAAAATTTTTAATTTAATTATTTCCTACTCTTTAGTCTTTAATTTATAATTCGTTATTATAAATGTTATGGAATCTAAAAATTAATCTTTTTATCAAATTCATTATCAGGTGGCGCCACTTGTACGGAATCAAAATTTAATTAAATTAATCGATTGACTGACATTAAGTTCCGAAAATATTAATATGGTGCATTGTCATCGAGAATACACAAGTGTACTAAATTTCAAATATCTAGCACATCAGTAAGAAAGTGAAAAATCGATTCCAAAATTCCATTTTTACAAACACGAAACAAATCAAGTTAAAATAACAGTATGCAGAAAAGGTAATTTTTTTCTAGATGTTTTAATTAATTTATTTGTTGCGCTAAACTCTCCCGCACTCTAAAATGATAAGCATAGTCGAAATTAGGAATTCTTATGTCAACCTGATCTTTCCCTACATTGTTCTGAACAAGGATACTTTAATACATCAGTCTCCACGTGAATCAAATACGATTCATACCTACTATCTAATCAGATGACCCCTCCTCCACTGAAGTTAAGATACAGCAGAGAAGGTGTCATCTAATTAGATAGATGGTTCAAATTTCAGACATGAGTCGTGGCGACTAACGCGTTAATTCTAACCATTCTGTAGCTAATTTATACAGGGTGACTTAATGAACCTACAACTTTTAACTGAAATAACTTCTCAGAGTCTCACTAGATGGCGCCACGAATGCATGCAGAGGCTGAGGTTGTAAAAGGAATTTTTTCCCGTATCACTTCCACGCCATTTTGAAAATGTCTCCCAAAGTGTAACATCACCAGATCTGATCTTATTCACCAGATCTGAATCCATGTGATTTCTTTCTTTGGGGTCATATGAAAGATTGGGTGTACAAGAAGAAGCCGACAGAACTTTTTAGCCTCAAAAGGTCCATAACTGACTCATTTGCAAGCATTAAAAGAAAAACTCTTGAACTTGTAACTGACAACTTTGTGAATAGGTTGCGTTATTGTATCACCTCTGACGGTTCTCACTTTGAAAACATTCTGCATTAAAATCCTTTTCAACGTTCTTTTCAATAAAAAAATGTTTGCAGTGCTATCTGCAACGACTCAAAAGTGTTATCTATCCTATTAAAATTCGAAGGTAAACAAACATATGTATCTATGTCCTATCTTCTCACGAACCACTGAATCCTGAAACTAGCCTGAGAACCAAAAGATGGAAAATAATCCAAAGAATCCATTTCGACTACTTAAATTCCGAAATTGTAATTAGTCAAAAAGATATTAATTAAAAACGTCAAAATGAATGAACTGCCGTGCTGCCATCTATTGGCAGAATGGTGAATTAATTCACGGCGGATTCTTTTTTTTCTTCTCCCCTATTATTAGTTTTCGCATCCGGTGTTGCATTTTTTTTATTTATTTAACGGAAGTTGGTATTTCTTTTTGAGCGAGCTTCTGTGTTTGGATTTATTAACAATGGAGAAAAAAAATCGTTTTCATGCTTTTTTTCCTTTCTTTTTTGTATTAAAGTGTTTAACTTCGTAACGTTTGTTAGGGAAAAAGTAAGTGACAATAATTGTTGATTGTTGAGAAAAACGGAGGCGGGGCATATGAAAATATATGGATCCCAAGGTCTCACGTGACCTCACTTCTCTCCGCCCGGGAATATCCTATTATTCGAGATAGCCCGAGCAAGGCCGGGCCACACAACTAGATTCAGTTAAAAGTTGTAGGTTAATTAAAAGTCACCCTGTACATCATAGTTAGCCCATTAATATTTATTCTACCAAGTAATTTGTCTTAATACAAGAACGTCCTTATTTAAATTGTATCTACACAGTGGAGACCTACAGTGTTAATATGCACTTATACTTAAATATGCATTTGCATATTTAAGGTTTATTTATTTATTTATTAATTCTACTCTGACGGAAGCTGCAATGAGAATTGACACTAATTTAGAGTCGCCTTCAACGAGCACTTGAATGACAGGGAAGCCATCACTCATCCAGCGTTTTAAGATGCCCAACAATAACTTCCTGATCTAAATTTATATCTGAAATAACTCAGGCGGCGCGGCACTCGAAATAGTTACTGGACGCCAAGAGATGCTCTTAACAGTTTCATCATGACAAGTGTGTATATACAGCCGACACGAAACGTTGTTCCCTAACTACAGACGTACAAATGTGTTCGCCATCATAAGTTTCTGTGTACTCTGGAAGCGAGAAGGTTGGAATAAATATTTGCGAAATGAATAAACAATGGCATGGTCATATGGTCAACACAGACGGATAAAGGAATAAAAGGCAAGCGCATATAAATGTGTATCCACAGTATGTGGATCTTTGTTAGTAACTCACGTGTTTATATACAAACTTCATACCTTTTGACTAAAATGCTAAGACAGAATTCCTACTCTTATTGAGGAAAAAAAATCGAGGACTTTCCCAGGATCTTTCTAAGAAAATTCAAGGACCATAAAATTACATAATTTAGACATAAAGATGCAAATGATAAATTTAAATCAAATTAATCATTTGCAGTTTTATTTTTGAAATAAAAAAAATGATACGGAATTACAATTCTAATGATAAACTGAGTACCAAATTTTATTCATCTAGCTATTTAAATTTTTGAGTTATTGTGTTCACATGAACACAGACTCTTCCCTGGCTCTATGAAATTAAACAACATACATTTTGGAAACAGATTTCATTGCAGAGAAAATCAATTATTGATTTTTTAAAACAAAATTCTGTTCAAATATATCAATTACTTTAAAAATACAATGGGATAATTGCGGGACAATTTCACTCAATGGAGAAATACCCTCTGTAGCTTTTACTGTATTGTCAAATTAAGCTGTCTTTGAATATACGAGGGGAGAAAAGATTGCATTCCCAATTAAAAATCCTTTTTCTGGTGATGGAAGTGTCAACACAAAATCAAGTCACAAACAGGTTGTCTCTTCTGTCCCCAAAAAATATTAGATGGGCATTTTGCTTATTTTTCAAGGACCCGACAAAAAATCAAGTACTTTTCCAGGGCCCTGAGTAAGGCGAATAAAATTCAAGGAGTTTGCAAGGATTTTCAAGGACCGTGGGAACCCTGTGAGATAACCGAAGAGCACATTTCTTTTAACACAGAAAGCTTCAATAAATAAGCCAAATGGCAACAAATTTTGCACCATTCAAATTATTATTCTCATTGTTATTTGAAGTTTTAGCTAAAGTCTTATTTTGAAGCTACACAGGGCTATACTGAGAAGGAACTTTTAATCTTGAACCATGGACAGACGAAACCGAACCAAATTTCCAAGCCACACTAGCGAGAAAATGTTTGACGCAGACCCAGAGCTGCTCTCCATCATTAAATGCACTCCCCCCCCCCCCCTGTTCCTTCCTCCTTGATCATCCAACATGACTGACTGTTGCATCAGAGGCATGTCTGTCTCAAAAGGAAACTAAAAATAAAATAAAATGAAAATATTGGGGAAAAAAGCTCTAGGTAAATATCTTACGCTGGTATTCATTGTATGTTATTGTTATAATCACCAGTACCATTGATAGGTTAACTTAATAACTATTTTACCTCTCTCATCTTCATCAACTTGTAAATTTTTTTATTCAGGTGCAATTAAATTCTCATGTCGCTAACCCATTTATTCCAGCTATCAACGGAAGATGAAAGCCCCTCGAGGGTATGCGCTTCCCCCAAAACCCCCGACCGGTCTCGACGGATTTAACATGCAACAAGTCCGCATACACAGCGAATCTTCAGTAAAATCGAACCTCGAACCTGCGACCCTGTTGTGTTGAGAACAACAAATTGAGAATTAAAATTAAAGTTTACCATTAAAGCCTCGATTTAAAAGAAAATCAATATAACTGTGCTCAATTCTGTCAGCTTTGTTAATGTATTTATGGTCTCTTCTGAGTTAAGATTTTCCGCCCCTCTCACCCTCGAAATTCCTAAAAATTCGTTGGCTTGCCCCCGACGCCTCTCGAACTTTCTTTGACGTAAATGACCTTTTGACCAATGATGTAAGCTGGTGGATCTTGTGCAGGGTTGCCATATTGGCTTTTTTAAGGCCAAATTGTCTTTTCTTAAAGCCCTTGGTTTAGGAATTTTCATTTGGCCTTAAATTAATTTTTGGCTTTTTTTGGCTTTATTTTTCCTTATGACTTTTAGAACGATTCTTAATATATAATTTTACTTTTTTTTCTAATACATTTTTGATATGACACTTTTCAAATGGCCCACAGTGAGCTATCAAACGAAGTAGTTCCAGGATAAGAAAGGTTTCTGCCCCCTTTTTTCAGACTATTTGTCAGAATGCCTCTAGCGGAAGCTATGTTTGTCTCTGCACGGCATATGAGAACCCCCTTCTCTGTCCCCCCCCCCCCCCGTTTCTGTTCATGGTCGAATTCTTTTAAGAAAATTTTGACACCAAAGCATAAATTATTATTATTATTTGAGAGAGTTAGGGGAATGGAAAAAGGACATCAGATTACAGATATTTTAAAAGAAAAACTATTTATGCCTATAATTTCGGTATTGTTTGAAATGCTTATTTCCAGCAATTTAACAAACGTTTTAATGTGAAATCTAAGGAATAGAAAATTTTCAGAGAGAATATTTTGAAAACTTTTGTTAAATTGATGGAGCATATTGTATTTGGGTGTCAGCTCTAGTTAAATAACATCGAAACTCAACAGTAGCTGTTTTAAAAAAATGTTCACTTAAATTTTAGTTTAATAGAATGTCAATCTAGTGGGATACCTTTTCATGAAGGATAGTCATTTTCTTATAACAAATAAGGGGAAATGTGCGATTTACTGAAATTTTCAAATTTGGCCTTTTTTGGCATTATTTTAAAGACAGTTTGGCCTTATTTTGATCTGGCAACCCTGATCTTGTGCGATACTGGCCGAGAGAGAACTTTGACGAAGAGGAGTCAAGACGAAAGAGAAAAAACAATGGAAAACAATATGTAGGGATCTGCTACTGAGTTTTTCGCTGGCCAGGTGGGGCCGATCGGTCTCGTTTGGCCGGCGTGAAGAGGAGAATGTCAGGTTACAGTGTTGATGAGGTAAGGCCAGAAGGGAGATTCTAATGTAAATTAAAAAAATAAATAAATAAAAAATAGCGGGAGTAGCCTCTCCTAAACTTTCTCGTATACTTCCCCAAAAAGGTGCTGTTTCCCCTCCCCCTGCGTGGATAAAAATATTCGAACCTACTGTAACACAGAATCCAATGACTATCAAAAGGTTTTTCATTGTAGATTATAGTGATTGTAAAATATTTAGGTAAAGAATCAAATTCAAAGAGGTGCGTACCGAATAAAACGCATCTCACACACTTCTACTCTTACCGGCGCAAGGACAAAGTGACGTACTTCTTCCGCGTGCTCAGATATTGCTACCAGTACGCATGCGTACAGAGAATAGGATTAGAAAAATTAATTATGCAATTTGAACACCTTTTTTTAAGCGATTGAAACGAAATCTGGGCACAGATCTATAATTAATGTTAGCAACCGCCATACCAATTTTTATTTATCTAAGCCGAGATTTTGACGAAGGAGGTTTAGGAGATATAATTTTTACAAATATGCGATTATACAGTTCGACAGTCCATCAACCTTCGACGGATTTGACCCAAAATTTGATACGAACCTACATTCATGACGATAAAACTGTGTACCAAATTGTATCTATCTAGCTATTCAAGTTTTTGAGTTATAGTGTTCACATGACCACGGACAGACAGACTTCCCGTTGACGGATTTTGTCCGAAATTTGATAGAAATCTACAAAGTATGTATAAAGATCACATACCAAATTTAATCCCCGTAGCTCTAATAGTTTTCGAGTTATCGTGTTCACAGACACAGCCAGACAGACAAAATTCCAGCATTGTGTCTTTCGAACTCAGCGAGGTCTAAAACGCGGAGTTTCGTCAAAATCTCGAGTTCAAATTTTTTGACGATTACAATACTTTCTCTTTGCATACTTCGTATACGAGAAAGTAAAAAATAACGAGACGATTTAGTCAGGTGCAGTGCCCGTTGCGAAACACACACGGCTAGCAGCACCGAGAGGATGATTGTAGCATTTTTGGCACGATTGCCCAGTATTCGAATAGGAGAATCGTTTATTCGATTCTTCAAGTGCATCGATTAATTCAACCTGACTTCACCGACGGAAAATTATTAAAAGCCCGGCCATATAACGTCATAAGCAAAACATAGAATGCGTCATAATAATAATGACAAAACGGTGAAACCCTTTCATTTATGGTCATGAGCACTAAGACATTACAAAATGTCAAACGTTTTAGGTGGTTAATAGAATGAAAGTGTGAATCAGAAATTTCACGTAATTCATCTTTCAACTGCGCAAACTAAATCATCCGACAAAAATCAGTAATCTGTTCTGCGAATCTATGGTTAGTAGTATGCTAAAACTGTCAAAAACATGATATCCTACTGCGTGTGTTTATGAAAGTCATAATAATGAACGTTTATTCTTAATTTTTTGTGGTTTTTTTTTATAGATCAGTGATGCGAGAAGTTGTGTTTGATTTCTTATTCGTGATTAGTATGAAATCCCTATATTAATGCTCTTAAGTTTTAAATGTAACCAAGAAATATATGCAATATAGAAATATATAACCTTATATGCAAACAGGTTGGAACACATCTGCATATCCGAAAGAGTTCATAGTGGAGGATTTACATACATTCCATTTATCCACCATCGTTTCCCTTGCTGACTTTTTGTCGAATGTTTATGAACACCGATTTCAGTGATGTATTGCCAACGAAAGACTCAATTTCTCCCGAAATAAAACACCGATATGGTTTATGGTAGGCTCATTCGAATACAGATAGAATGGACAAGTTTTTTGTAAATTTGACAGATTTCAGCTTGAACGGTGTTTGCGGTATTCAATATTAAAGATTTTGTTGACAATTCGATTTCGCATTTCGCCACTTTCCATGCTTCAGATTATAAATTTTATTTTTTTAAAAAAACAAACGCTTACTATGTACAGTTTAACACAGCACAAAGTGGAGCCAGCGTAAATGGTTCAATCATTTATTTATATGTTTATTTATATGAGCTGTATTTCGATTTACGAATGTAACTGATTATAATTAGCTTCAAAATGGAAAAAAAAAAGCATTTGGAACGATGGATAAGAACCCCTTTTTGCTTTCTCGTATACGAAGAGAAAGTATTGCAATCGGCAAAAAATTCGAAACGTTTTAGACCTCCCCGAGTCCGAAAAACACAATTTTGTAATTATGTCTGTCTGTGAACACGATAACTCGAAAACTATTAGAGCTACGGGGATGAAATTTGGTATGTGGTCTTGAAACATAATTTGTAGGTTTCTATCAAATTTTGGACAAAATCCATCAACGGGAAGTCTGTCTATTTGTATGTCTGCGGTCATGCGAACGCTATAACTCAAAAACTTGAATAGCTAGATGGATAAAATTTGGTACACGGTTTCATCGTCATGAATGTAGGCCCGTATAAAATTTTGGGCCAAATCCGTCAAAGGATTGCTGTCTGTCGGTCTGTATAATTTACTTTTGAAAAGAATCCTTTATCGCCACGCGCATGCGTACTGGAAGCAATCTTCTGTGCACACGAAAGCTATGTAGCGAATTACGTCAGTTTGTCCGTGAGCCGGCAAGAGCGGAAAATCGGTGTGCATCTCTTTGAATTTGGTTCTTTACCAAGATATTTTTCAATCACTAAAATGAAAAACCTTCTGATAGTCATTGGATTCTGGGTAACAGTAGGTTCGAATATTTTTAGGCACGCGGCGGAAGGGGAAACGGCACCTTTTTGGGGAAGTATTCGAGAAAGTTTAGGGGAGAACACGCCCGCTGGTTCTTTGCTGGGAGCGATTTGCACGCATGTTCAATAGATTAATTCACGACTGGTTTCTTGCGAAACAATTTAATTTTCTTATGGAAGGAAAATAAAAAGAACTGCCATATTTCGTTTATCCCAGACTGCATACGCACCATCTTCTGTGAAGACATCTTAATTCGATATACTTCATATATTGAATCTACGACGATACAAAGAAGATTTACAGAACACAGAACCAAAAGAAAAATCCTGTTTGAAAGGGGAGGAGATCCATTGTCCTCCCTGCGTTGGGTCAGAGGAGCGAATATCGATCGTTCCACTTCAAAGAAAAGTAGATCTCCTTGAGAAAGAACTTTGCGTGCTAAAATTGAAAAATAGACAGCTTAAGATTTAAAAAAATATATCTTACTAGTCATTCATGGAGATGTGATGGCTGATTGCAATAGAAATATGAGATGGAAAAACCAAAGAAAAGTTGAGTAGTTGATAAAACAGAAGCATCCAATTTTTGTCAATGACTTACTTAAAAAAGAAACCAGTACATAGTAAAAAAGCCTCGTCATTTCAATAAAATGTGCAGAGGTTAGTGTTTAGGAAAAACAACAGAAGTCTATAACCATAGTTTTCAACGTGTTTTAATTAGCTAGAACAACAAACTGGCATCATAAATAAGTTATTACATTAACCCATAAAGTCGTCCAAGAGAGGAATGAATTTTAATTTGAAGCATGAATTACCCACCATGTACACAAACACACACGCACGCACACAAAATGAAGTAATATTTCAAAAGTAAATGCAAGAAATTTCAAAGGCACGCACAATAAAGTCAGTTCAAGTGGCAAACGTGACTGGCAGTTATTTTTTTATCCTGCGTGATCCGGAATGGATTCCTACAGAAAATTGGCGCAGCGGACGATACGTGTGCAAGGTGAGCATGAATTGACTCAATTAGAAGACGCCACAAAAAATAAGACTGCCATATTTACTGAACTTTTGACATCACTCAATATTCCATGGGGATAAACAGGATATACTACTACGCTAAGAAACTATTCTACAGAAGTAGCGAGGTGCTATTACTGTTATTATTATTTACTGGAGTGCCAAAAAATATTGCCATTAATTCTTCTAATTTTTAACAGGCATTTCCAGGCAAAAATCGATATATACAATGTTGGAGAAAAAAAGTGCTCGAAATACACATTAATAATCACGAATAGAAGTGCACGAAAATGATAAAATTTTGAAATAGAGAATCTCTACACGAGATAAAGAGGCTAGGGATAGACATCATAAATGCTAATAATTTATTTCCCCACTATAAACTGCATCATAGACCTATTAACATCTTGCGAACAGACATTATTGTCCCCTAAATAGAATTCTCGCCGCCTCATCTTTTAAGCGCCATTTTTTATTTTACACCAAAAATGCTGCAACCGCATAATAAAGGGAGGAAGGAATGCCTTAAAATCGATTCGGGACCTTAAGCATCGTTTTCTACTCCACGATTCACAGACGAAAATGGGAATCCGAACTCATTTGGGCGTCGTAATGAGGGGGTTCGTAACGACCCAATTGCTTCGGGCTTCCCGACCTTGGCCACAATGGAATGGGAATAATAAAAAAGCAATGCACCGACCGCAGCCCGTGTGAAAATTGTACCTAACGAGGGAATGATTCCGGCGAACACGAGAAGCCATTCAGTGGAAATGGTTGCCCGCCAAGGCCGGCCATCTATCCATCGCGCACGCTGAAACCAGGTCAGCAGATGAGGAGCAGGGGCGGTGCCGCGGCCGAAACAGAGGAGAGCGATGAACAAGGTCAGAAATTCGAAAGGGGGATACCGGAACGGCCTCGTGAACTCATAGGGATGGTCTTGGCCGAACAACTAAGTGTAAATACAATTGCATGAGACTATACAGGGTGACCACACTTGCCTTGATCCAATAGCTAATTTCTAAACTGTTAGAGATAGACATATAGTTCCAAATGGAAAAATACTTTAAATGAAGGGGGAAATTATAATATATATGTTTTGTGAGTGAATAAATATATTCCTGAAAAAGTTACGCATTCTAACTTTTTATACTGTCCCCCGGTCCTATTAGACATATTTAGTAAAATATTTTTGACACTCTAATATTTTAAGCAAAGAAATTCCCACTCTTCTGCGACTGAAACTGACCGAGTTATGGAGCTTTGAATATCGCTGACTTACACCATTTCAATAGCCGTCTTGAAGACGATCCACCAAGTAATGCACAGCACTTGCTCGACGAGGCAGATTATTGGTTAAAAATCATGAAATTCGAAGCTCCAGAACTCGCTCAGTTTTAGTCGCATATGAGTGGGACTTTTTTGTTTAAAATGTTAGAATGTCAAAAATATTTTATTTAATATGACTGATAGGACCGGGGGACCGTGTAAAAAGTTAGAATTCGTATTTTTATCGTAAATATATTTAGTGACTATATATTATAATTTTTCCCTTCATTTAAAGCATTTTTCCAATTGGAACTATATGTCTATCCCTAACGATTTAGAGATTAGCTATTGGACCACGATAAGTGTGGACACCCTGTATATTGTGTGTTTTTATTTTTTTTTCAAGTCACCACATATTTTTTAATTCAAAAAATTTCTAGAACATTTTAATTAATAATATGTCAATATTAACAATTTAAGTGGTGTAAAACTATTCTTATCCAACTAACCTCGCGAATTTTCTGTAATCTATGCAATGTTCGATATAAATTTTGTTCACCTTGCCTCCAATTTCTCCATCCCCATGTGTCTGCTGGCCTTCTTCATGCCGGAAAGCTCTCCTCACGGAATCTCAATCCACGCTCCAAAACCATGAAGTTGAATTAGCTCTTCTGGGTATTGAATAAATGAAACACGTGAGACGGACGGAAAGGGTGAAATTAACCTTTAGATTTCCCAGAGACTGAAAAAAACCATTTTTGGAATTATGTGTCTGCAATTCTGTCCGTGAGAATAACTCAAGAACGGAACAAGCAACAGAAATGGAATTTGGTATGTGGCCTGTACATCGAAAGTGAGGATTATTAGCCTGTACATCGAAAG
>BGPR01000278.1:63360-79094 GCA_013235015.1 Araneus ventricosus
GCCTGTACATCGAAAGTGAGGATTATTAGCCTGTACATCGAAAGTGAGGATTACTAGCATGTACATCGAAAGTGAGGATTATTAGCCTGTAAATCGAAAGCGAGGATTATTAGCCTGTAAATCGAAAGCGAGGATTATTATCATATTTTGAATGAAATTCGTTCACGAGAAGTCAGTATGTCTACCCTTCAGTGTGCATGTGAACACGATAACTCCGAAACACTATAAGCTAAATGGATGGTATTCAGCATACGGTTTTAACACTAGAATTTAAGATCTGCGCCAAACTATGAACCAAATCCTTGAAAGGATTGATTATCTGTAGGCAGTGGCGGCTCGTCCATAAGAGGCTGCAGAGCTGCAGTACCCCCTGAAATTATTTTAAAAGATTTTACTTTCGTTTTTATTCTAATTGGCTTACTTTTCCACTTTTAGAATTCAGTGATCAACGAAAATGGCAAAAAAGTAATAAAAAAAATGTAAAAAGAGGACGGAAAATCAATCAAGAATTAAGAGAGAGACAAACCACAACTGCATCAAGTTTTGCCTCCTATGGATTCGATATTACCGCAAAGAGCATCGCGAAGCGGGAGAAAAGCAACCCTTTTTCCGCTTGAAATTGCATTCATTTGAACTGTATTTTTTTCAGCTCTCATTTGGCGTTTTTTCTCAGTAGTTCAGTCGTTTTTTTAAATCCAATTCTGGAGGAGTTGTAATTTTTTGCTTCTTTATGTTTTTTCGGGTGCTGATTACGATTCTGAGGTTTGCCACCAATAATTTTTGTTGGAATTTTAGTTATAGCAAAAAACATAACACTTTTTTTTTCTAATAAGATTTATGCAGTAACTTACTATTTCTTTTTAAATTGTAGATTCCGAACCTAAATTTTGGAGTCACGAAAACACTAATTTGAAAAACTCACATCTATATTATCAAGGCTTCTTTTATTGGTTTATTTTATTTATATGCGTTATACGTGCACTTTCGGCTGTGAACTGTTTTCACAACCAGAAAGGAGGGGTGAATAAAAAAAGGTTCAAAAGTTTCAACCTTTGCCAAAAGTATAAGAAATGTAACGACTTTCATGAATTTTAACACAATTTTTTAAAATCTCGTTGGCATTCAGAAATACCTCTATAATACAATATAGCCATGGAAAACTATTCGTTTCATAGCTAAATCTGCAGGAAAAAAACTTTCAATCCCAGTCATACAACATTTAAAAATATGTATAACGACTGTTCGTAGAAAATAATTGAAGATATCTGCTTTATGCAGGAGGAAACTCCACAGCACACTCTGTCAGGTCTGACAGTCTTTCTTACATATTGTAATAATATAACAGATAATAATTTTAAAAACATTTCTAAATGCGTAAACTCTTGGAATACCAGATAGGAACCCGAGGGTTCTTGGTTGTGGGGATATAAAAAATATATTCACTCACAAAGAGATCATAAAGAAGACTGTCCAGTATCCAGTGGCATAGCAACGCCGATACTACTCCCTACAGAGACTGAACAATCAATTCTACGTCTCCAGGTCTCCAGACAGTCATATACACAGATTAGCGACAGCTCGGCAGACATTAGGCAAATAAAAGCGAGACAAAACACATTGTCTTTATAATGCGCTAATAACAATTGCAACGCATTTCCAAAGAACAGTCTATTTAATCTCATTCGTCACTCGCCGCAGTGTACTTAGCTATGCAACACAAAACTTCATGCTAAAGCGAAATGCCAGAAAAGGTATCTGCAACTGTCATAGTTACCCTTAAAATTGCACTGAAATGTTTTAAATAAATTTTTAAAAAAATGGAACGTGTTTTATTACTTTTATATTTTTATAAAAAGTTTTAAAAAATTCCTTCATGTCAATTTACAAAGTGATATTTTGATAGCATATTAATATAACATCGTTTTGCACCTGGATTGGTCACCAATTTTTATACACCAGTCTTAAAACTTCTCCCAAATGTAAACTTTTTCACAACTTTGGACATTCTGCCCGTGACATGATAGGAAAATAAAATTCATATAGCTAAAATAATTATTTTTCTTTGCCTTTTTTATTTTATTATTTTATTTATTTATTATTTTATCCCTTAGGTTAGATTACAAAGAGGAATTCAACGAGCGAGGCGAATTATTTTTTTTAAATCAAGCTTGTACAGAACATTATATTTTACGGCAATAGTTGCGTTACTTGAATATTTAAAAATCCAATCACAGGAGAGTTTTTCGATAAAATCTATACTTATAAAAGGCAATGTTTGTGTGTGGGTGCGTGCGATGTCCAGACGAATCTATCGCACTTACAGCCTTGAAATTTGGCACATAGGTAATCTTACTGGCGACTCAATGCACCTCGAAGCCGGAATTATAAAATTTAATCTAGAAAATTTTTATTTAAAATTTTGTGTTGTTTTGGTTGATTTTTTGCACGAATTCTCAATAGAATGAATGGTTTCGGATAACTGTACGAAAACATTAGAAACACCATCGGAAAGTGCACCCGATTTCCGTTCTAATGAAATTAGTTTTGAATTTCTAACGTAATTTACTGAATTTTGGGAATTTTTTAAAAAATGGTCGGTTAACGCTAAAAAATTTAATTTGGAACTTCGATTTCTTGCATCCGCCGTTCTAATTTTGTTATCAATTTGAAAATTGTTGAAGTAATAAATATAACGTTTTCCGTGATTTAAAACAAGAATGGTTAAAATTGAACAGTTGGTTGAATTTTAATTAATTTTTTTCTAAAGTGTTAAAAAATTTTAGCTTCAAAATTCTCTTCATGATTCTTCGTAATCAAGGTCGAGTGTCGTATTTTCCCAACACGCATTTCGTCGAAATCACGTGAAGTCATAACCCCTTTGCTTCACGCCGACAGATCCTTCTTTTAATTTGTTTGTTTTTATACTGTTTGATAGTCGAGCATATAGCTGATATCTTTAGTTTGTGAAGAATAGAAAAAATGAAATATGACTTCAAGGATCTATTTACATAATGTGGCTTCAAAGTTTAAACTTGAAGTGGAAGATTTCATATACATTTTTTTTTCTTCTTCTTCTTCAACTCTGATTCATTTTGTATATATTTAAATACTATAGAAATTATGTTTGTATCTTTCGAGGCGTATTGTTCCATTTGAAATCGTTTAAAATCTATAATTCGGTTTTCATTCTTCAACATTTTACCTGGTTTATAGGAATCAATCTTTTAAATCCTAAAACATTTTTTTCGAAAATATCGGTTTATTTGGTACTCTGTACTGTTTTCCTATAGTTCAATTGCCATTATCGGGAAGAAAATAAGCGGGAAATCAATATATATTTTTGTTTTCAAAATATTTTCGTGTCATTGTGGGCGATTTTTTTCCCCCCATTTTGTTGAAGTCCTGGTTGCACGGGCAACGCCGTGCGCGTACTGCTAGTATATCCATAATATGAATTCCCTTCCCTCAGAATTTGAAGATAACCATGATGTACGAGTTTAAAAAGCACTAAAAATATTAAAAAGACAAAATTAAAATTAAAAAAAGAGGATTACTTAATTAAATTTGTAAACTCTGTGATTTCAAATATTTCGATAATTCTGTGTTACTAATTCTAATAACCCAGTTTACATTAACAAAAATACGTTATGTTTCACTTCTCGATAGATAACAAGGTCGTTGGTACAAAAGACAGCTTTATCAATGAAAACTCAATCCGCATCGAATATCTTCTATGGAGTAACTCGAGAGCACTCGCCCAAAACGATATCGATCGATTCTTATTCATGTAATCGGAGGTGAACAACCCTTTCGCCCGTCAACTGAAGCCCTCACGTCTCGGCGTTAAAAGCTTGTTGCTAGGAGAGAGGTCTCAATTCAAAGATTTATATTCGTATGTGATCGCTAAATTGCTTACCCTCGGGCGCGGTTCTGCCTTCAGCGATCATCCACTTTAAATAATATGGAATGAATGAAGTCCTAAAAATTATCCGCATCCAAGTATAGTCTTTCTCGTGTCCAGACGTTACGATGTCAGATTTGATTCATTTTATGTGGGCAAGTCAAAACGGATTTCGAATAAATTTATGCTTTTAGCACTTGGTTGAAATACAATGGCAAAATATATGTTCATGCAATGATCAGTTTTCGTCGAATTTGTATATATAACATTTTTTTTGAGCATCTACGCATTCATTTGGCACCACTAAAACGACAAACGATTAGCCATCATTCGTCTATCTGGTTGGCGTCAGCACCATGATAATGCAAGTCTGCATATTTACTCCGTTGTTGCGCAACATCTGGCTAGATAAAATACTGAATGTGCACCGCACCTTCGATACAATCCAGATCTAGCTCCGTGTAACTTTTTTGTTCTCTCGTTTGTAATAGGAACTACGAGTCAGAGATATGACTCTTCAATCGCTGTTTTGAAGAAGGTAGCGGTAGCTCTAAAGAAGATGCCAAAAGATGGGTTTTCGCACGTGTTCCAGAAATGGCAGACACAATGTACCAAGTACACATAACTCGAAGGAGGCTACTTTGTAAAAGATCATACTGAGAGAGTTCCCACGCTCATTGAGGAAAACAATTTCGAGGACTTTTCAAAGAAAATTCAAGAGCCGTAAAATTACATATTTTAGACATAAAAATGCAAATGATAAATTTAAATCAAATTAATCAATTGGATTTTTATTTTTGAAATAAAAACAAATTGCTATGGATCTACAATACTAATGATAAAACTGTATACCAAATTTTATCCATCTAGCTATTTAAATTTTTGAGTTATTGTGTTCACATGAACACAAACTTCCCTGGATCTATGAAATTAAATAACATAAATTCTGAAAACAGATTTCACAGTAGATAAAATCGGTTATGTGCATTTAAAACAAAATTCTGTTCAAATATATCAGTTACTTTCAAAATACATTAGGATAATTGCACGATTATTTTACTCGGAGAAATACACTCTGTAGTTTTTCACTGTATTGTCAAATTAAGGTTTCTTTGAATGCGCAAAAAGAGAAAAGATGGATGATCAACAGCATTCCCATACAAATTTTCCATATCTTTTTCTGGTGGTGGAATTCTCAAGCCAAAACCAAGTCACAAACTGGTTTTCTCTTCTGTCCCAAAAAATATTGGCTGAACATTTTGCTTATTTTTCAAGGACCCAACAAAAATCAAGTACTTTTCTAGGGCCTTTAGTAAGGCAAATGAAATTCAAGAAGTTTTCAAGGATAGTGGGTTCAATTCTACCTAATGTATTTTATGATTAATAAATAATTTTATGAAAAATATTTTCTCCCAAATGACAAAGAAATCGCCACAAAAAGTTTTAGAAACCCTGGATTTTTTAAAAAGAAAATAATAAAAATAAAATAAACGAATTAAAACTGTAAACCATTTCATATATTTTTTTAAGTGAATTTGCATGCAAGAAATATTGGCAATGGACCCTTTGACAACTCATAAGAAATAACAAATCAGAAAAGCCTTATCTTTCGCACGTTTCATTTATAATGACTGATTTCTACGTATACTGTCAGTATAAAATAGCATATGGCATATACCATAAAAAGATTTTTAGATAGCAGTGGCGAGACACTTCCCTCCCCCAGGAGCGCTGGAACCAACGAAGCTTTTAGCCTTTGAAAGGATTCCTGAGGTGACGATCGATCTGGTGTTAGTCATCCTCTAATCTATTTTCTGCATGTCGCTCCCATCTCGTTTAGATTTAGATGTATATCGCTTAACAGCTGTAAAGGAATGCAGGGATTTTGGGAGTAGGGATTAGTGGCATCAAAACTGTAACATACAAGGAATTTCGAATGGAAAACGTAGAAATGTAAGGTGAATTTTTGTTTCTGAAATCACTTATCCCCCTCTCTTTCTATCAAAATGGCCCTTATTCCAGATATGCACAATTCTTAGTCTGTCCAATAAATACACAAACTAAGTTATATTAACTTTATTTAAAAAAAAATCGGCGCATATTTTCCCTTCAGAATACTCCTCATTTGAAGCTTCATACTTGTCAAATTTCTGTTAATATTGTCTAAAACTTCCCATGAAGTCCTTAGAAATCAAAATCATCTCTTCAGCTGCCTCGTCATTTCACGTTTTATCGTCTCCGCATTATACCATTCCCGCCACCGCATGTCATTTTGCGCTTCAGAATAAAGAAGAAATCAAAAGGAGCTAAATCTGGTGAACACGGAAGGTGATCTAGCGTATTAATCAACTAAGGCCAGGAACTTGCGAACAGTCACTGCTGTATGTGCAAGACTTTTGGATAATTTTTGCATATAATCTTCTCCAACCCAAAACATTTGACAGAATAGTGTGCACAAACAATTTCCTAAGTTCTGTTCCTCTGCAAAGATCCGGACACAGATGGGAAAGCGTTCGATGCTTTCATCACGCATGAAGTCGACGGCCGTCCTCTCCTAGTGCCATCCTTTCAGTCTTCGTAGCACTCGCAGACAGGGCCGGATTAAGCCTTGGGGGCCCTTAGGCAATGTTAATTTCGCGGCCCCTTCCCCTCCCTAATTTCCAAGACCAGATATATTTTTATTAATTTTAATTTAATCTCTATGCATGCAGATTTCTAAGCAACACATATTACGATAAACTGAAATAACAAAACATTTAAAGTGCGGATCGCCATCAGAAGAGTTGGTTCTATTATAAAAAAAATTTAAATCGTGTATAAAAAAATTTAAATTTAAAAGTAATTTTAAAGAAAATTTTACAAAACACTTTTGACAGAATCTTAATATTCTAAAACAAAGATTTCCAGAGTTGCTGACTTCTGAATTAGGCGGCCAATTCCGAAAAAAACTGGACCACACTGATCTGTAAGCAAATTTGAAACGTGAAAAAAATTCGAAAAACAATTTTCTGAAATTTAAGCAACTCTTAATTAGAATATGTTTAAGGACTGTCTGTCCCCCACGAGAACCGTGGCAGCCAAAATGTCTAGTTTACGGCGGTCGCTATAGCAACTGGTTATGCTAGGGAAAGTCCATTTCGAATAGGAGGAATCCGATGGAAGTCGGAGTTTTATTTTATTCTTGACGCCAGTTTCTGGTGGTAAAAAGAGTAGTTGATCACTCGTCTTCTCGGTTACCATCCGTAGCCCATTTGGCGCTAAATGCGCCAATGTAGCACATTTGAATGAATTTCTACATACTAGAAATGGATTCTTCCTACGACAATCTGTTTCTACAGGACCGCCGTAAACTACACATTTTGGCGGCCATAGTTCCCGTCGCGGACAGACTTTACATGGGCCTTGTAAATCAAACCCAAGACCAAAATTAGATAACTCTGAAAATACCATTAAAAAAATTCGGGGCCCTCAAGAGTTATGGGGCCCATAGGCAGTTGCCTATTTTGCAATCCAGCCCTACTCGCAAAGATGCCTGATCCACATGCAAAGAGTTCCTTTCTTCAATGTGTTTTCTCCATAAACGGCTTTCAACATTTCATAAACTTCTTGAAAGCTTTTTTCGAAGTTACACTAAAAAGTAGATGTCGAGCCGTTGTTCATCAGTCTCCATCGTCGACTAGAGCAAATGTCATGCGAATGCTACCATCACTCCTATGGGGTTTCATCAGTAATATTATTTGTTTTGAACGCTCACTTTATTTCACTCGGAAGAAGAGAGCCACAATAAGAAATTTTCCCGTTTCTTTTTACTTTCTCGTATACGAAGTATACAGAGAGAAAGTATTGTAATCGTCAAAAAATTCGAACTCGAGATTTTGACGAATCTCCACGTTTTACACCTCCCCGTGTCCGAAAAGCACAATTTTGGAATTATGCCTGTCTGTATGTCTGTGAACACGAAAACTATTAGAGCTACGGGGATGAAATTGGGTATGTGATCTTTAAACATAATATGTAGGTTTCTACCAAATTTTGGACAAAATCCATCAACGGGAAGTCTGCATGTCTACGGTCATGTGAACACTTTATCTCAAAAACTTGAATAGCTAGATGGATAAAATTTGGTGCACAGTTTTATCATCATGAATGTAGGTCCGTATAAACTTTTGGGCCAAATCCGACAAAGGGTTGACTGTCTGTCGGTCTGTATAAGCCCTTTGGTCTAAATAAATAAAACTTAGTATCATGGATGCTAACATTAATTATAGATCTGTGCTCAATTTTCATCTCAATCGGTTAAAAAACAGGTGTTCAATTTGCATATTTAGTTCAAAATGCATATTACGACTGTGTGTTGGCGAGCGTTTCGCTTACTTCACTCAAGTTAGTATTGTTGGCGTTTGACCTGGGCGGTCTACGAAGGAAATTTTATCGAGCCGCAAACACGCGCTTCGGAAATTATGGTAATCCCTGAATTGAAACTTCTTTCTGTCATTCTTCAGCTGGAAGGTATGGTGAAATCTTGCGTGATATCTGTAATAAGATTTCGTACTCAAAAACGTTAAATAAAGCTGTGGTAAATCAGCTCGCGTAAAAATTGACAACATACGCATTTTTTTTTTTTTTGCAAAATATTAAGTTTTGGGAAATTCATGTTTCATCTTCAATCACCATTCATAATTTTTTCCTCAAAATAACCAGGCCTTGGGTAAATACCCAAGAATTTTACTTATCCACTGGGTGTTTACCCACCCCACATTGCTGGTCGTATGCGAGAAAGTTTCGGGGAGGCCACTCCCGCTGGTTATGCTTGGGATACTTCAAATCACTTCGAGACATAATGTCACAATTTCAGTGTCAATATCCGATGGAGAGAGCAGTCGGGACAGTCTTGCAGCGCAGCAAGCGTTCTGTATCTTACGAGAAATAGGCTATTTTCATAAGTTTCTTTTATAAAATTCCATTTTTTCGTATTGTGGAGTCTTCTTCAAGGTGAACGATATATTGAGTATATAAGATTCACGTCTTTAACCCGCGGGTAGCTTATTAGTGGGCCGCGGAAAGCTAGTCAACAGCATCAAGAGCTGTCACTCGTTTTTTGCTTTATAAACAATATATTTTTAATCCTTTTACAGTAAGCTTTAATAATTACTGATATATACGTGCATATAATATATAAATGTGTTATATGTGTTTGTATTTTTTTAATTGTATATTTAGTTAGTGGGCCTCAAAATATTTTTTTACACAACAAGTGGTCCCCACAACCAAAACGCTTTAACCTATTCAATCGGTACACAACTTTTGTGGATATAAATGAACGAACATACAAAAAAACACGAAAAATAATATAGAACACAACTGAAAAAAGGACAAGTGTATCACTTGTATTTATTAAATAAAATAAATAAACAAGGGCAACTTAACTGACAAACAGCATAATGCACACGAATTCTGGGCAGTGGTTTCTAAATCAACCCCAAAGCAGGGATGGTAGGACACTGAACATTCTTGCTCTAACAGGATTCGAACCCGCCCTTCACCGAACGATCCCGTTAGTTCCCTAAGCCAATCAGCCATCAAACAGGGACAAGGAGGGCTTAAAAATAATTCCCCGGACTCACAGCTGATACTCTACCTGTGACCCACAAAAGATATTCGGGCAGGCATCTGCGCAAAGGGGGTTAATATTTGCTGGAGGCGCATTAATCTCCCGAGTCGGTCTGTCGTAAAAGAATGATGAATTCATACCGTCGCAGCAACAATGAGACGCCGGCATCGATCGAGCGGTCAGCGAACTGTCCACGCCCCCCGAGGGGCGCATTAAGGGACGCAGGGCGCGCCCCAGCAATCGATAAGGAAAAACACAGACAGCGGGGTAAACAATCTTGGGACAACTGGTTCTTCGGCCCCAGCAGACACGGGCGGTAAATGGGGCCGCAGGATTAAACCTGGTACATTCCAGACAGTTCTAATTGAATGAAGAAGACGAAATAACAAAACGAATCGCCGCGGGGGGGGGGGGGGCGGGGAGTAGTCGAGAAAAAAATTTGAAAAATCATGAAATCTGAAATATCGGAATCGTGCAATGAAATTTTGTTTCTTCCAATCCCCGTTCCCAGGTAGCACAACATGTTGCACGATACTGTACGATATTGTTCGATACTATATAATATTATATGGTATTCTACAATATTGCGAATATTGTACAATATCTTTGTGCTACTGGGGTTCTACAATGACGAGCATGACTCCGGTCTGCATATTTACAAACCCTACCCTAATAGAACAGGGACAGGAAATCAGCCGATATCATTGGCTACGAGGGGAAGTGACGTCGTTTTTAGCACTTGTACGTAGCGTACGGCAATCATAACAGAACAAGAGTCGACTAAATAAAATTGCGACGTAGGTGCTTATCGTAGATCAAAATTCGCGAAGTCCAAGCAACGGAAACCTAAATTAATTCAAAGTCCGCATTCAATGGCTTGTTTTGTTATAATTTTCGTACGAGAGCAAAGAACGACGTCATCGGCTCTGGGCAAAGCGAGCCAATTATATTGTCCGATTTCCTGCCACAGTTCTATCAGGGTAGGGTTTGTAAATATGCCTCCGGTCTCTATCATGATCGAAAACAACACGAGTCTCTTAAGAGGTACGAGTTACTGTATGTCCGCCACGAGAACTGTCGCCGCCAAATTGTCTAATTTACGGCGGTCGGTATAGAAACAGGTTGTCGTGGGAAGAATCCATTTCCAGTAGGTAGAAGTTCAAGTTCATTCAAATATGTTTCGCAGCAAACTAGCGCCAAGAATAAAAAAAACTCCGACTTCCGTTGGATTCCTCCTATTCGAAATGGATCTTCCCTAGCATAATCAGTTGCCATAGCGACCGCCGTAAACTAGACAATTTGGCGGCGACAGTTCTCGTGGTGAACAGACAGTATCTTAATCTTGGATCACTCATGTATATCATGGTTCCGACTCATCACAAGAAATCAAGAAGTTAGGAAGTTTTAGGTTAAAGTTAATTTGATTTCCACAACAGCAAGATCGAAAACGGAAATAACCAAAACTACTTCACAGGTAGTAGTAACTAGTGATGTAACGAATAGTGATTTGGCCAAATAACCGAATACCATTCGGCCAAATTTCAGACCAAATACCGAATATTCGGCAGCCAAACACCTACTTTTAAAAAACATTTTATTTTCGATTTTATATAAACTGCTCAAATTTTAAATGAAAAAAAAAAAGATTTTTTCATTATTTGCATATTTAAAAAATATTAACACATTGGTGCATTTTTTGTGTAATATTCTAAAATAAGTTAATTCCAATAATAAAATGTGAGAAACCCTCTTCATTTTGAACTTGCTAAACAAAAATATAAAAAAAAAGGTATTATTGCACAGCATGGCAATGGCAAACACAAAAGAAAATTCAGTGGATAAATTCAAGTTATTAGAAGTAAATTCCCATTTTTATAAAAATTTCTAATAGCTAGGATATAATGCCCTCTTAATTGGCGAGAAAAAAAAGGGGGAGGGGGTATTTCCAAGATTGAAAATTTAGCAAGAAAATATCATTCATCTCCTGCAAGCACAGTACATAGCGAGCGCTTATTTTCTGAAGTTCGTAATATATATGCATGAAACCAAACAGAACAGACTCTTCCTGAAAATGCTGAACAATTATTGTCCTTGCATTATAATTTCAGGCTTCACAATGATTCGCAACACTAATAAATACACTTATGTACAATGCAACTTAAAATTGGGTAAATGTTAGGACATTCTTTAATACATGTACTGAATAGTAATTCTGCAATATTCTTAATTAACTACATTTAAAAGCGCATTTTTAAAAAATTATTACCCTAAATATATTCGGTCGAATATCTGTTTAGTATTCGACAAAAGGGCCCAATAGGCCGAATACTTGGGGAATATTCGTTACATCTAACATCCCTAGTAGTAACATACATTTGTTTCTAGCTGTGACATTCCCGTCCACATCGGTCGCCAATGACGGATAGGATAAAAGATTGATTTCAAAAGGAAAATATACAGACAGCGAGAGGTGTTGTTGGGAAGTGCATAGCCTCAAAGGACTTTCATTTTCCGTTAAGAGATAGAATTAAGTAAGTTAGTGACATGACATTTTTATTTTGCACCTGAGTAGAAAAGTTATTACAAGTTAAAGAATTTTTTTTAACAGTATACACGTATAATGTGACTTCTGTTCGTCGGGCTGGTCCAGAACAGGGTAACGTATAATGTGACTTCTGTTCATCGGGCTGGTCCAGAACAGGGTAACGTATAATGTGACTTCTGTTCATCGGGCTGGTCCAGAACAGGGTAACGTATAATGTGACTTCGGTTCGTCGGGCTGGTCCAGAACAGGGTAACTAAATACGGCTAACGGTACGGAGTGAAGCATAGCACACGAATAAATTTTTTTGGAAGACGTATTGATATGTTAAGCACCGCATCGATACGAATCAGCGGATTGTGGGTTCGAGGCCTGGTAAGATTCTCGGTATGAGGGCCAGGTGCATACTGAAACTGAGTTCGAGGGTCAGAAGCCCTCACGTGGACGCCGTGTACAAGTTTGGAGAGTAGGGTACCGATTCTGGAGTCTTCATCTGATCAAGATCCAAATAGCGAAGTTAGTCCTCAATCGCCCTCGTGAGTCTTCATGAGATGGCATTAATCAATCAAATCAAATTACTGCAACTCCAGTGCTATACAAATAAACAGAAGTAAGAATAACAGGGGGATCGTAATTGCGTGCTTCTGGTTAAAGATAAACAACAATCAAGGCAATTGTTTCGGTCGTTTCCAAGTATTTAAGGATTAGCCAATGTACAGCTGTCCGTTTGTTTGGCAGAAATCGATGCAGCACAGTTGGTAGGAACCGTTCCGACCAGCATTACGAAGTGCGAAAGATCAATTCCGAGGCAGTTCTTCTCACTGAAAGGCCTTTTATCAGGAGGAAAACCAACGGCAATAACAAATTGTACAAAATAAAAATGGGACGGAGTAAGACGACATGGGACTCGGTCAATACAGTCTGGGTTTTTCCGATAACTTAAGTAAAGAATCGATAGTTCAATCAATAATATCCCAGAGAATCTTGGAAAGAAGCATATCTGCTCTATGAGCAGAATTCTTTGGAATAGACCTATTTAATCTAGAGTTCTTCAAAGAAAATTTTATCCTTCTACTTGTGGCTAATAATACTCTTTTTAAGCTTAATATTTTTAAGGTTGGCCGGCAAAATAGCTTCCTCCCTGATGGCAGACGTCGAGACTTAAAAACACCTTTTGTTAAAAATCTGTTTTCCTTTCGAAGAAACTTTTGCAATATTAGATACTAGTTGTAAGCTGAAAAAAATTGAAAATAATGGTGTTATTAGAAAGTCGGATGCAACAAATTTAAAAACAAAACTAACATTTAGATGGCAAAACTGACTATTTTTTAAAAAATTCTCAAAATTCAGTAAATTACATTAGAAATTCAAAACTAACTTCATTAGAACGGAAATCGCGTGCTCTTTCCGATGGTCTATCTATTTTTGTCGTACAATTATTCGAAACCATTCTATTGAGAAATTAGTGCAAAAAATCAACCAAAACAACACAAAACATTAAATAAAAAAATTTCTAGATTAAAATTTAAAATTTCGGCTTCGAGGTGCATTCAGTCACCATTACGACTACCTGTATGCCAAATTTCATGGCTGTAAGTGCGATAGATTCGTCTGGACATCGCAGACAAACACACACACAGCACACACAAACATTGCCTTTTATAAGTATAGAAAAATAAATAATCAAAATGGGAAATAATTTATATAATTCATCTTATAATTAAAAAAAAGTGAACCTTGCAACGACCGACAAACATTAAAGCACACTAATAATGAAATATTATTAACTTTTTAAAAAATTAGGAATTGAAATAATAATAAAACTCGACACCTGTTTCTGTCAAAAAGTGACGTCATAAAAAGGCATGGGAAGAATGAAAAATCTTACCAAGGAAAGAGCAATTTAAAACAAGATTTTATGTTCCAAAAAATCAATATCTTTAGTTCTTTTTATTGCAAATCTGTGGATGTAATAAAAGTTAATGACTTGATAATTTCTACTCAGTATACATACGAGTAGAAATAATCAGAAAGAAAGGAATTTAGATCACCAAACATGGGTTTCGGCTACGAGTCTCACAAGAATACACAGAGCTAAGAACCTAAAAGGGCACGATTTCCGTGCAAACTAAATTAACTGGGGCAAGGCATAAGCTTGTCACCGTTGAGATATGTTTGTAAAAGATTAAACGAGATTTTCTGACAAACATTTTTAGTGTAGTTTAGTTATAATTAACGTACAGTTTGAAGCAACACGAGAGCCATTTTGGGATGGCTTCATCATTTTGCACCACGGTCATACGACCAGAACGACATCTGAACTGGTACCACTCTCTCCAAACTTCAGTACCACACCAGAAAAAGCACGTGCGGCCCCCGACGTCAGGTTTAACATGCACCAGGCCCATACACAAGGTGGATTTTTGGTGGAATGGAGTTTGAAACCTTACCACAAGACAATCGCGGCTTCTTTTGCAAACATAGATGAGCATGGGGTGAGACCTTAAACTATAGGCACTGATGAGATTGTTCTCCAAATATTGTGTCCACAGGGTGATTCAAAAGTCATTAGAAAAACTTAAAGGTACGTCAGACATACAGAAACAAGTCATTTTTACAATAAAATAAGGGGTCGCAAACAGCAATTGCAAAAATGATTTCATTCTGTATGCCTGACCTACGATTAAAATTTGTCTAAAGACTTCTGAACCAACCACACGTACATACAGACGCGTACATCTCACAACAAAAACTGGGTTCAGAATGCAGACCATCGAGAATCATTCTACAATAGAATAGCGGTGACACGGCCTCTAACGCTTCAGGAATGTGGGCGTGGTTACGACGCACCGGACCAGACGTCACACCCGCAGCGCGCGCGGGAAACAAGGGAGGGAGGTCTTAGAATTCGAGGAGGGGTATACTTTAGTTTAGTTATATTAACGTCCCGTTTTGAAGCAACACGAGGGCAATTTTGGGAAGGACCTCGTAATTTTGAACCGCGGTCAGATGACGAGGACAACACCTGAGCTGGCACCACCTCTCTCTCCAAACTTCCACGCCACACCAACGGGAGGACGTTTGGCCACCACGTATGACTTAACGTGCAACAGACCCCATACACGGCGGAACTTTGGTGGAATCGGGTTTCGAACCTGGAACTCTCCAGCCGCAAAGCCGAGACCTTACCACTAGGCCACCGCGGCCTCCAGGAACAGAGCAGAGAGTGCCGAAGTGAATTTTCGTTATCTTTGAAAGAGAAAGTATTTTGAGGCCTCTCTTCCGTTTACGCACTTAATTTTTGAATTGAACAATAAGGATAGAGAAGATCCCACTGCAAGAAAACGAAGGTCAGCACGAGGGAGATTTGTACGATGTGCCAAGAGACTTGAAATAATTAGACAATTGATTCATCAGTTCTGCGTTTCATGTTTTTTTATTATTATTATTTCTTAATCACTCTGCCAATGTTCATGAGATTTTCTACTGCAACTTTCATTACTAAATTTGTGACAATCAGATCTGAGATATTGTTGGCAAGTTAAAATGCCAATGTTCATGAGGTTTTCTACTATAACTTCCATTACTAAATTTGTGACAATCAGATCCGAGATATTGTTGGCAAGTTAAAACGCCAATGTTCATGAGGTTTTCTAGTACAACTTTCATTACTAAATTTC